>CM053985.1:26506197-26738697 GCA_028641955.1 Protonibea diacanthus
ACTCTGACTGACTACTTTCTGATTGGCTGCTGTGTCCTTGTGAGCTGAGAGAACCTGATTGGGTAGTTCGCTTTATGAGAGTGGAGCCAGCAGGGGATTGGCTGGGAGGCAGAGCTTCTTAAAGTCACCTGACTGCCGTAAGCAACTTCTAGAGGCTGACCCTGAGTGATCCTGGAGAGCCCACCCTAAGAAACCAATCAACCAATCAGCAATCAGACAACCAACCAACCAAACAACCAATCAACAATTAGCGTGTGTGTTCAGCTAATGTTCAGCTAAACTTCAATTAACCTTCAGCTAACATTCAGCTAACCATCAGTTTACCTTCAGCTAACCTTCATTTAACCTTAAGTTAACATTCAGTTAACGTTCAGCTAACATTCATTTAACGTTCAGCTAACCTTCAGCTGTCCATCAGCTAACCTTCAGTGTACCTGCAGACTGGCCTGGAAGGCGGAGCTCATCAGTTGGTCATGTGGTCCGCTGCGGTGCAGGAGGCTCAGGTGGACGTAAAACCAGAACACATAGAGAAGAACCGGAACCACGAGGAGACACACAACACGGCACACACACTGCACACACACACTCAGCTGTACGCACGTACACAAGTACACACACACACACACACACACACACACACTACTTTTACTTTTACAACCATGATGTGTTCAAGAACACTCAGAGAAGTGAGAACTGTCACAGCGTTAATTGAGTGTGCTTAGTGTGACTCACATGACTGACTGTTCGGTCTCCAATCAGGTTCCAGGTGTGCAAAGAGGCCACACCTAGCAGGAGCAGGTAGGAGAACACGCCCATGTACTTCACCCTGACATCACAAACGCTCAAAGTTACAGAGCTACAGAGTGATAATGAACGTTACACTGATCTGAGAGCAACTCCTCACCCGACGGCCGCACCACACGATGCTCCGGACAGCAGCAGCCAGCTGTACCTGGACCAGCTGAGGATGCCACAGGAGGACACAGGAAGATGCCACAGGAGGGAGGGATGCGACAGAAGGACATAGGAGGGACGTCATGGGAGGATGCCACAGGAGGGACGCCACAGGAGGGAGGACACCATAGGAGGATGGTAGGACACAGGAAGACGCCACAGGAGGGAAGACCCCACAGGAGGACACAGGAAGACACCACAGGAGGACATGGGAAGACACCACAGGAGGACACGAGAAGACACCACAGGAGGACACGGGAAGACACAACAGGAGGAAACGGGAAGACACAACAGGAGGACACGAGAAGACACCAAAGGAGGACATGGGAAGACACCACAGGAGGACATGGGAAGACGCCATGGGGGGGAGGACACCATGGGAGGATGCAACAGGAGGGATGGACGCCACAGGAGGGAGGACACCATAGGAGGATGGTAGGACACCGGAAGATGCCACAGGAGAGAGGGATGCCACAGGAGGACACGGGCAGACCCCACAGGAGGACACAGGAAGACACCACGGGAGGGAGGGACGCCACAGAAGGGAGAGCGCCAAACATGTGAGTCAGGGTCCAAACACATCAAACTAAACTTCAGGTAAAGATCAGGCTCACCTGTCGCGGGCGTTGTGGAATTTCAGATATGAGAAGAAGGCCAATAAGACAAAGAAGATGAGGACAGACTCCAGCAACATGAAACGTGACTGGACGATGAGAGAGTTCTCTAAAAAAAAAAAAACACCAGACAGACAGTGAGACGTACAGACATTATTTCTGTCCCTGAACTCAACACACTCACTGTAGGTCATGTGACTCACCCAGCAGCAGCAGCAGTGCAGCTCCCAGAGCTGACAGGTGAGAGAGTCTGAGCTCCAGAGTCAACAGGTAGACCAGAGGAACACAGAGCGCTCCACAAAGAGCCGGCACCAACCGTAGACTCCACACACTCACACTGCTGGGATACTCTGTATGATAAAACAAACACACTCACACTGCTGGGATACTCTGTATGATAAAACAAACACACTCACACTGCTGGGATACTCTGTGCAATAAAACAAACCCCACCTACCTGCTCCGATACGGTTCCACACAAAGTTCCCATCAAATCCTCCCACATAGGCTGTAACACACACACACACAATGATCACAAAGGTGTCTAACACACACACACACGATGATCACAAAGGTGTCTAACATACACACACACACACACGATGATCACAAAGGTGTCTAACACACACACACACAGTGTATCATATATGTTGTCATGGTAACTGACCTCCGAGGGCCAGGATCATATGACCAAGTGGGGGTCCACTGTCATCGATGAAGAAGACTCTCTTCATGTAGAGAGACACAAACTGACCATAGTACACCTCATCGAACCTAGACACACACACACACACATACACACATTAAACATCAGATCTCTGACTGTCCTTGAACACACCAAAAGCTTTAAAGCAGTCATAAATAACACAGACTAGGTTGTGTGTGTTGGTCCAGCAGGATGACTGGGTGTATAAAACAAAGTGCACTCACACCACAGCGTTGGGGTAACTGAGGCGGCTCAGTCGGGTCCAGAGGGCCAACAGAGAGACCAGGACCAGAACCAGGTCCACCTGAGCCGTGACCACCAGGGGGAGCTTCAGCATGACGGACACCTGAAACACCACACCAAAAATAACCCGGTTTAAAACAAAGATAACCCAAAGATAATTGGTGTAAAACAGACATAAACTGGTTTAAACTGGTTGATAAACTGATTCAAACTGGTTTAAAACAGACATAAACTGGTTTAAAACAAAGATAACCCAAAGATAATTTCACCAAAACAAAGTCATTGTATGTGAAAAATCGTATTTGGCAATAATAAACTTTTTTTCTGATATCAGGTTCAAACTGGTTTAAAACAGACATAAAAAACATTTAAGTGGTTAGTTTAGGTGTCGAGTTTCATCTCAGTTATAATGAACAATAAAGAGAAAATAAACAGATTTACAATAAAAAACTGAATGTAAACATTTAGACATGTTTAATGCATGAAGGATAATTAATAAATGTTTATTATATGAAGGATAATAAACAAATGTTTAATGTATAAAAGGATAATTAATGAATGTTTAATGGACTTGATGAGACATACTGGTGGAACATTATTGATATACTGAGTGTCATTAGTCATACAGGTGTGCAGACCTGCTTTATGAAGTCAGTGTGACTCGTCATGACGTCATTAACCTCCCTGTAGTTGTCACTTTAACATTGAATCTAAATATTAAGCATTAAATCTGAATCTTAAACATTAAATCTGAACATTCGTTTTATTTATTTTAAACAAACTCAGCTAGCATTAGCATTAGCCCCTCCGTTAGCATGTAGCTATCAGACAGTTAGCAGAGCCAGTTACCTTCCCGCTGGCTGCTAACGCTCGAGCTCATCTGGTGACGTCAGTCCGTTAACGTTAAACCCGTCGGTGACTTGCCGGGTTCCGTCATCGGGGTGGCTCGTGGCCGTTTCTCCGGTTTGTGCGGAGCGGCGAGCCGCTCGATGTCTCCGTTTGATTAGTGCTGCCTGCTCACAGCGCTCGACGATCCGGGGTTACCATGGAAACACCAGCTGCCGTAATATGACGACGTATTACATAAACATTAAAGTGGTGCTTTCTGTGTGCTTTCTTTTATGCAAACCTTTATTAAAAACTTGAAAAAGTACAGACAATCAGAATATATGGGGGCGGTGTGTTTAGCTCAGTCGGTAGAGCATCCCCCGCAGCTGCGGGGGCCCAGGATTCGAATCCGACCTATGGCTCTTTCTCGCATGTCATTCCCCGTCTCTCTCTCCCCATGTTTCCTGTCACTCTTCAGCTGTCTCTGTCAAATAAAGCTTGAAAAATCCCCAAAATAAGTGGGACAATAGAAAAATAACAAAACAATATACTGTATTTAAAATAAAATATATAATACATGCAATCAGAAATATACATAAAATAACTAAATAAGGCACTTATCATCTTGGGGTAAGTAAAAACGATTTTTTAAGCAAAGCCATGTGTGCTCACTTTTCTTTTTTTGTCATTAATTTTAAGGTGTCTATATAAACATTCTTTCATGAAGACATTAAAGTTAGGGAGGGATTTAGAGAACTTCATCTTGTGGATGTGAAATTTACTGATCAGAATCATGAGATTTACTATGAAACAAACAGATTTATCATTATACACAAAATAGTGTAGTATTTGAAATAGTATTTTGGGGTCTTATTGTTATGTACTGTTTAGTTTTCTCGTGGACAAATTTTTCCATGTCCCCCCAAAATACAGATGATAATGGGCAAATACAGAATAAATGCAAAATTGTTTCTGGCTTATCTCCACAGAAAGTACACATTTCATCCACATCTGCAAAGAGAAAAATTGATATGTTATTAGGGTAAATATTATGCAAAATTTTTAAAATGAACCTCTCTTATCTTATTTGAAAGACAGCACTGAAAGGGACACAACCAGGTCTTGCACCAGTTTATACCAACCAACTGCAAGCCTCAAATAAACTTTCCTCTGGGTGAAATCTTAATACAACTGTATACTTTCCATAGATGTTTGTACATTTTCTATCCATTATGTCAATCTCGTCAACCTTAAGAGAAAGTGCCTGAATATTGACATTTTGATAACTTAAGTGACATTTTATTAACTCAGTCATGCCAGTGGGAATTACTTTCATAATAGAAACACACTCTGTATTTGACTGGAAAGGTTTTAGCTTTCAGAAAGTCTTCATAACTGTAAAGACCACCATTATCATCAAATAACGCTGACACAAATATTATACATCTCTCAATCCAGCTCTCTTTGTATATACTTTTGTTTTTAATAGAAATATGACCATTGTTCCAAAGCAGTTCCTTGTGTGGAGAAAAGTTGCAAACATAAAATAATTTCCAAGAGAGTAAAGCCTGCTGATAAAACCTTGAGTTTCATAGGTAATTTAGAAACTGTGAAGTTGCAGCTCAAGAAAAAACTTAAGCCTCCTACTTTTTTAAATATATTGTGTGGAATAAAATTCCATAGTGATTCTGGTTGTTCCAAACATTTTGAAGCCATTTAACTTTAAAGGTGGAATTTAAATGAAAAAAAAAAAAAAATCAAAATCTCTAAACCTCATTCTGCTCTCTCTAAACTGAGAATTTCATTCTTGAGATGGTGGTGTCTATTTTTCAAAACAAAGTTAACAAATAATCTATTAATTTCTTTACAAAGTGCATCATTAAGAAAAAGTGACAGAGCAGGATCAACAAACCTTCATACACCTTCAGCTTTTGATAGCAACACTCTTCCAAAAATGGCGAGGTCGGTGCTTTCTGTGTTCAGTGTGCCGTATGTGACATACATGGCCTCACAGTCAAGTGTCAGTGACGAAACATTTAAATGATTTACATAAAATGTATTTAAATCTTCATGACAGAGACCATTGACCAATCAGATGACAGGAAACAAAAGGGAAAACAAAGAGCTGAGCACTGATGTTTATTGGAACAGTGTTGGGACATACACACCTGGACCACACACACACCTGGATTACACACACACCTGGACTACACACACACCTGGCTAACCTTAGCTAACCTCAGCTGTACAAAATGGACAGGAACAGTCCAGATTAGCATGTTAGCACAATATTAGCCATGTTTAGCCCAGTATGTGAGCTACCTCTAACCCATTAGCACCAGTGTAGCCAAGTTCAACCTGTCAGCATTGAACTAGCACAGGTTCACTCAGTTCTGGCCTGGTTCTGCCTGGTTTGGCCCGTCATCTCTGAATAGCTCGTGGGGCATTTCGTGGGCGGAGCCTGAGAGAGAGTTCCCACAATGCCTCCTCTGCCAGGTGATCGCTGAAGTCATTAAAGAAGGAAGTAATGTCATCATTAGGCTGCAGAGAGTAATGACTGCAAAGAGAGACAGAGACAGGTATTATTTCAGAGAGTACTGCAGTACTACTACATGGGTACTACTACTATGGGTAAATACAAGTAACTGACTACAGGTAACTACAGGTAACTAAAGGTAACTACAGGTAAACAAAGGTAATTAAAGGTAAATACAGGTAACTACAGGTAACTAAAGGTAACTACAGGTAAATACAGGTAACTACAGGTAACTAAAGGTAACTACAGGTAAATACAGGTAACTACAGGTAACTGACACTTGCTGGTAGCTCCTCAGAGTGTCCAGGATGTTGAACTGCTGCCAGCGTTTAGAGAAGTTGACCTTTGAACCTTCTGATGTCATCAACATGTCAGGATTCCCCAGGTGGACAAAGGTCAGGTCCTGAAGGATCAAACCCCTGATAGACAGTGAGGAGTGAGGAGACAGGTAGGGTATACAGAGCGGGGTACAGGGATATTAACATACAGGTAGGGTATACAGAGTGAGGTATAGGGGTATTGACATACAGGTAGGCTATACAGAGCGGAGTACAGGGGTATTAACATACAGGTAAGGTATACAGGGAGGTTCCACTTCAGCCAGAGCTGCTCTGTAGGCTCTGAAAGACGATGAGCTGTCAATCAAAGAGCTGTACTCCTCAAGAGCCTAAAAATACAATCAGCTCATTAATATATTAATTAATTATTACATATTCATTAAAGACAGACTAATTAATCAGACACACTGACCTCAGAGGTGCTTCTCTGCCAGTCGAGGCGTCGCAGTGGGGCGGAGTCCAGCGCTGACAGGATGGACAGGTACGAGTTGAAGTTGTTCAGCTTCCGCAGGTGCTGCAGGAAAACAGTGTGTTACAGACAGGTGAGTATATTACTGCTCATGTAAATACCATGTTAATGACATGCACCGCCCTCCACCTGTGTGTTACCTTCATGGTCTTAAGGAACTTGAGCAGCAGTTTTTCTCTGTCCTGAGGTTTGTCCTGAAGAATGATGACAGAGCGAACCCTGAAATCACACACAGGTGTTATCAACTCATGTCAGACCTCAGTCTGAATCAGACCAGGTGACTTCAGATTCTGTCGGCCCACAGTCAGCGAGTTGTTCGAATGTTTGTTTGATACGACATAAAACATGTTACTAAATGTTTTATGTGTCTTAAAAGAGGCAGTTGCTAACATGTGGCCAAGTGACACTACAGAGGTTGTTGAAATGTCATCACGCCCAGCTCCGGTTCTGGCACGACACCAGCTCTAGTCCTCACTCCCTGGGTCTGAAAATCAGTTTATTTAGCTAGCCTAGCATGTTTTAGTTTGCGTTTTCTTGCAGTGTTGCTAACCTGACCTACAAAACTCTGACATCATTGTTTATTGTCGCCATGAAGACAAGGTGTGATGTTGAGTGTGATGTTGAATGTGTTGAGTTTACCAGAAAGAGACGTTGTTGAAGTGCTGAGTGAACTGAGTCAGGTTTGGACTCTTTTCCTCATTCTGCTCTTTAGACCACAGCAAGACTTCTGGAAGCTAGACAGGTGACATAGACAGTTAAAACACACAGACAGGTGAGACAGACAGTAAAAACACACAGACAGGTGAGACAGACAGACAGACAGGTGTACCTCAATCTTGTAGAAGAGCTCAGAGTCCAGCAGGGTCAGCTGTTCTGCTAAGTCCTGACTTCTGAAGTCCAGCAGAGTTCCTGGTCTGAAAAAGACATCTGAGTTAACGAGAGAACTGTCAACCATCAAAAGGTCAGAGGTCAGAGCTTACCTGGCAGCCACGCCCCTGGCTGCAAGGGGGCGGAATGACTGAGGAGAACCAATCAGCTTCCACCTTTGCTCCATCTTGGACAGGATGTTTGAGCGCAACTGGTGGGCTGGTCCGAGCTCTCCACCAGTCAGGAGGCTGAACACCAGGTCCATCAGCAGCAGCAGCAAATCAGAGTCAAGCTCAATCGCACTGCACACAGATGACATCATCATCATCACACCTGTACTGCAGAACACCTAAACATTCAGCATCAACAACCAAAGGTTCAAAACAAAGCCTCTGAATGGCTCAGGTGAGCGTGTGTGTCTCACCACAGCTCATCTACCACCGTGACCAACAGGTGAAATGTCTTCTTGGCAGCTGTCAAGTGTGCAGGGTCATGCCCTTCACACAGGTGTCTGTACGTGTGCATGTTAAAGAGTTCATGAGAAACAAACTGGTCTGAGAACAGATGAGAAGAACAGATGAGATAGAGAGTAGACCCGACACATAAAATTCTTCATGTCAGAGGTTCTGTTGAAGGTTCTCGTATCAACTGGACTTCTTTGTTGAAGATGTTTCTGTGAGACGCACTTGCAGGTCATTCAGGACACCTGTGGGTCATTGAGGTCACCTGTAGGTCATTAAGGACACCTGTGGGTCATTGAGGTCACCTGTGGGTCATTAAGGACACCTGTGGGCGTTGAGGTCACCTCAAACTTAGCAAACTAAAAAGTCCAGCTGATACGAGAACCTATTGATGACATGTGATGTCATGTGATGTCACGTGATGACATGTGATGTCACGTGATAACGTGATGTCACATGATATCATGTGACATCACATGATGACGTGTGTCTCACCACAGCTCATCTACCACCGTGATGACATGTGATGTCATATGATGTCACATCTCTCAGAGGATATCTGTGCTGGAGTTCACTGATGACATCATTGGGGCTGATGAAGGTCCTGTAGGTGGAGAGGAAGGCTTCACGGTACAGACCCTGTTCTGTTGGACACATATGCAGAGACCATCAGGGTCCAACAGAACCACCAGCAGACCTTCATAACCCGAGCTCTGTATCTGTGTGTGGACTCACCACTGTCGCTCTCCGTGGCATAGACCAATAAGATCTCAGGAGACGCTGCCTTCACGTCTGGACCGTCCTCCTCCTGAGACAGATGGAGGTCAGACAGACAGATAGACAAACAGAGGACAGAGACAGGCAGACAGGCAGGCAAGCAGATAGATAGATAGGCAAACAGAAGACAGAGACAGACAGGCAGGCAGGCAGGCAGACAGACAGACAGACAGACAGACAGGCAGGCAGGCAAACAGACAGACAGACAGGCAGGCAGGCAGGCAGGCAGGCAGACAGACAGACAGACAGACAGACAGACAGACAGACAGACAATCTTTAGAACCTTCTTGTATGACCTGAAAATCAATAAGTCCTCATGACCTGAACAAGGTTGGAACACAGTCAAAGGTCAGAGATCAGACATCAGAGGTCAGAATCAGGACCATACCTCAGTTTTCATTGTGATTCTGTGGACGATCTCCTGCTGGTCGGTCAGTAACACCTCTTCTTGCTCCTCCTGCTCCTCCTGCTGCTCCTGCTGCTCCACATGGTTCTGGCCCTGGTCTGCCTCCTGCTGGAGATCCTGAAACCTGCAGACCAGAACAGAACAAAACAGGACAAACCATGTCAATGACTGTGATAATTAATGTGTGTGTGTTGTTCTGTGTTGTTGTGTGTGTTGGTGTGTGTTGATGTGTATGTTGGTGTGTGTTGGTGTGTGTTGGTGTGTCTCACCTGTCTGTGGTCTGGTTCTCTTTAGACTGACTGTTGGGTTCACCTGGATCCTGAAGACAACACAAACAGGTGAGAATAGGTGAGAGCTGCTGTTAGCTCAGTTAGCTGTGAAGCTAACAGTCCCGTTAGCTGGTCCTGGTTCTGTTGCCAGCTGGCCCGGCTCTCAGCCTGAACTCCTCAGGTCAGGTTCAGGTAAAGATCACATTATCAGGTATACCGACACATCCTGTCTGCTAGCCTATCTTAGCACTCAGATGACATCACCTGTATGTGCCTCGGGTCTTTACCTGTTGTCTCTTCTTTGGTGGTAGAACTGGAACAGGAAGCAGCTCAGGTGAAGAGGGCGGGTCCAGGTCTGAATCCAGGTATGTTTCCAGGTGAGTGTGTTTGAGCTGGTACATGGTCTCGACCTGTCGCTGTCTGCTGCTGTGGCGCTGACTGGAGGTCAGAGGTCGTGAGTAGAACATGGCTGCCGACGGAGCACTGTACGACGAGCAGAACTGAAGGTACTGATGGACTGAAGACAGACAGACAGGTGAGACAGACAGAAAGACAGACAGGTAAAACTGACAGGTCAGACAGACAGACAGACAGACAGACAGACAGACAGGTACATGATATTTCTGGGCATCGGCCTCCATGTTTTCACTCACTGTGTCGTTTCTTCTCAGGGAGGGGAGGGGGTGTCTTGCTCGGTGACAGAGGAGACAGTGATTGGTCAAGGCCAGTGACATCATCACAGTGGGTGGTGCTCTCTCCCTGAAGGATGGAGTCAAATCCAAAAGAACGGGAGGCCTCAGAGTTTGTTACTCCTGTAGGTCAGAACATCAGCGTCAGAGAGACAGACCGGCATAGAGACAGACTGACAGAGAGAGAAACAGACAGGCAGAGAGACAAACAGACAGAGAGAGAGACAGGCAGAGAGACAGGCAGACAGAGACACAGGCAGAGAGACTGACAGACAGAGAGACAGGCAGAGAGACAAACAGACAGAGAGAGAGACAGGCAGAGAGACAGACAGACAGACAGACACAGACAGACAGAGAGACAGGCAGAGACACAGACAGACAGAGACACAGACAGACAGAGAGACTACGTCCGGGTTTTAGATAGTCTGTGGGTCATCATAGAGACTACGTCTTCAGGTGTGTCCTCACCTGTCGTGCTGCGGCGTCTCTTCTCCGGCAGGGTGGGCGGCAGTGATGAGGAGTGAGGAGGAAGAGGAGGAAGAGTGTCAGAGGAGGACAGGTCGGTGTGGAGAAAGTCATAGTCTGGATCGTCCTCTGAGAGACAAACACAGACTGACATCAGACCAACACGTCAAACAGTATAAACACGTGTCACATGTTCATGTTGGTCAGCTGACAACAGGGGGCAGCAGAGAGTCACTGCACAGCACACAGGAAGAGTCAACACAGTACTTCCTGTTTCTGTCAACTGACAGGATGTGATGTCACCCCTAACCCGCTGCTGACTGGAAATGTAAGGGTGTGTGTGTGTGCGTGTGTGTGTGTGTGTGTGTGTGTGTGTGTGTTACCACAGTGTGTGCTCTCAGACTCTGCAGAAGAAGACGAGCAGCGCTTCGACCAGTCATCGTCCTGAAACACAAATACAGAAAGTAACTGAGTACTTTCACTCAGAGTTTAAGTACTGGTCCAGTGTGTGAAGGTGTTACTGTTACCTGTTGCACCTGTCCATCACCATCAGGCTCTCGTTTCATTGGTGCTACTATGGCAACCCTGCAGGGGGTGGGGCCTGACGATGAGTTACGCTTTTTAGGTGGCAGAGCTGGAGGACTGAGAGAGAGACAGGCAGAGAGAGAGAGTCAGTTTTATCTTGAAAGAACTACAATCACTTTCTGCAGCTGAAGACTCAACTTCCTGTTTGTGAAATAATGAGGAAAGGTGGTATGGTAAGGAGAGGTGATAAGGAGTTAGGAGAAGTGTTCAGACTTCATCATGATGGTGATCTGTGTTAAACTACAAAGTAGTGTGATGGACTACAAACAGCTCCATGTTAGATGTTGGTGTTCTATCCGTGTTGTTTGATGCAGGATATATAAAAATGAATGTAAACAAAGTGTTTGTCACAGTGAGAATGGTCGCTCACCCTCCTGTCCACTCACACACAAACAGGTTAACAAGTTCTGATCAATAATCAACAGTAACTTCGTGGTGATCTGCAGGACGCTGGACGTCCGTCACAGTTACAGACGCTTTGACCGTCACACTGAATGTCACATTCAGGTTTTACATTCATTTCAATGGTCAGGACAACTTATTAACAACGTTTGACAACTTATTAACAACGTTTGACAAACAGCTCTGTGTGTGAACACAGCTCCACAGTCAACAATAGAACACACTTCATGACATCATCACGCATGTTCATATCCACACGCTCTGAACTCAGGATGGTCCAGTTGTGTCCTCTGAAGGAGATAAGGAAGGAAATAAGGAAGCTCCTTGAACCTTGATGAACAAACAGTTTGAGACAAACAACCGATCACAGCACCACAGAAGAAGAGTGAGCAAGTTTCAGTGGTTGATTACAACCTCCTCGCCTCACCCTCTGCTTCCTAAAATGAAGCTAACTGTTGCTAACAGTGCTATGCTAATTGTTTAAAGCTCTCAGCCTCCATCTTTCTTTGTTTTTCTCAGGCGGTCATATGACCTGCTGGATCTGAAACTCTCTGTCTCACTTCTTCTTCTTCTTCTTTCTGTCGTTCAACACAGACAGGAAGTGTACAGATGGAGGTAGAGAGGAGGATGTGTGTGCGTGTGGTGTCTTCAGTCGTTCTACTTCCTGTTTCGTCCACAGATCTATTTCTGTTCAGACTGAAAGTGTCGCCTGTTTGATGCCAACAAGCTCTGAGCTGCAGCACAGGTCTCGCTGTGGGCCGGCCTGGCTGTGGGCCGGGCCTCAATGTCGACCAGGTCTCGCTGATTAAAGTCCAAAAGCAACTTTAGAACTTTATTCAATGATTTTGATGAAACTGGATCAGATTTTCTAAACATTGTATTTGCTGCTTTTCCCTCTCATGTCTTCTCATCTCCTCTCATGTCCTCTCATGTCTTCTCATGTCCTCCGATGTCCTCTCATATCCTCTGATGTCTTGTCATGTCCTCTCATGTTTTCTTATGTCCTCTCATGTCCTGATGTTCTCTCTGTGATTTACATACTTTATGATGGACACATAGCTTTAGCATAACCACTTGCTACAGTAGCTAACTGCTAATTAACTGCTGCTATCTGAATCTGTTGTTAGCATGCTAACAGAACTGGGCTCAGCAGCCGGAGTGGACCAGGTTTGAGCGCAGCCTCTGTGACCTCTGTTCTGGTTCTGACTCACCTCAGCCCAGCTGGAGGAGACAGCTGTGGGAGGGGCTCTGTGAATGGCATCGGAGGTTTAGGAGGAGCTGAAACTGTCTCCACCTTCACCTCCTTCACCTCCTCCTCTGCAGGAGCTCCTAGTCTCTGACAGGTTCTGTCCTGGTTGTCAGGTCCTCCTGACTGTTCCACGGTAGGCTGTGATTGGACAGGAGACACGGGGGCAGGGCTATTTTGTCTCTCTGCAGCCAATCGGACCAGTTCCTGAAGGACAGACAGACAGACAGGAGAGGATAGACAGGAGATGACAGACAGGTGAGGACAAACAGGTGAGGACAGACAAGAGAGGACAGACAGGAGAAGACAGACAGGAGACCCTGTCCTCATGTCCTCACCTTGACCCCGTCCAGCACTGCCCTGATCACAGTGGTAACGCTGGTTGTGGACTCCTTGTTGTTATGGGCAACGCCTTGCAGCATCACCTGATCGACCCATCGAATCAGCTGAGCCACAGACTGGTAGAGACGGGTGAGACAGGAAGTGATGGTCTTACTGCAGAGAGGACAGACAGGTACAGGTCAGGAGACAGGAGGCAGGGTCTGGTTCTGGTCAGGGTCCAAACAGGTGTCACCTACCTGCTGTGCAGGTGAGGCTCCAACTGGACCAGAGTCTGGACTGCCTCCAGGATGCTGCTGGAGGCCCCGCCAAGCAGCCCACCCACCACAGACTGGTTCAGCACAGGTTTGTCCACACCGGGTCGGTCCAGGCCGAGCCGGTCCACCAGAGCTTTGAAGTACTGCAGAGAGCTGACAACGGCCCGCTGCTGGTCTGCTAACACGCACACCGACTGACAGAACATTTCCCATGAGCACTGACTGCTGTGAGGTCATCATGATGTCATCAGACAGCTAACATACATGTTACAGACTGCAGGTGACACCAGAGGTATTATGGGAAATGTAGGCTACAGTGTTGTTGGAGTTCAGTTCTTTTTTTTAAGGACTATTTTTGGGCCTTTTCAAGCTTTATTTGAATAGAGACAGCTGAAGAGTGAGGAATGCAGGGACAGAGAGATGGGGAATTACATGCAGGAATGAGCCACAGGTCGTATTTGAACCCTGGGCTTCCACAGCAAGGACTTAGCCTTTGCACCTGGGGTGGCTGCTCTACCAACTGAGCTAAACAGTGAATTCAGTTCTTAATCTGGTTCTCACGAGAACGTCTAAAGTCCGAACTAACCAGAGGACCTCATGAAGGACTCAGCTCGTTATTTACCTGAAGAACCTGCTGAACATGTAGCCTAGTTCAGTATAAAGTCTGGGTACTGGTTCTGGTTTCAGGTGGATAACATGTCTGTGGATGATGACAAACACCTGAGCTCTGTCTGAACCAATCACAGTCTAAAGAATGGACAGAGCATGATCGCTGGATGCTGCCATGTTGGATGTACTGCCTCTACTTCCTCCCATCTAATCTAAAGATCAGCAGTGACATGGATCATCAGTGAAGCTGAGACGGATGAGGCCTGGTTGGGTCAAACAAGCCATCTGTAACAACACTCACCTGTCAATCAGGTAATTCAGGTGAGCCTTACTATAATTTGACACAGATGAGTTTTATAAAAATTCACCCTGACATGGGGACTCGTGGAGACTTATGACTCACTTCTGGACTGAGCCTCCAGTGGACGACAAGAGAAACTGCAGCTTGGTCTACACACTATCCTGTAATATTAACTTAATTATTCTTGTTGATAATTAAACTCACAACATGGTGGTGGAGTGTCTAATCCGGGGGATTCTGGAACCTGCCTGAACAATGACGCTAAGCTAGCAGCTAACAGCAGTATGGAACCTGACCCGAGCCCTCGGGTTGATGGCGAATGTCAGAGTTTAAAGGAAGTGACTGAATGAGTCAGCAAGACAAGCAGAAAGACTGACACTGGACAGCGCCCCCTAGCTCTGTAAAAATACATTAGCTCTGGGGTGTGTTTGTTTGTGTACCTTGTCCTCCTGCAGGTTCAGGTCAGGTGGTTTGAGCCTCTGTGACTGGGTGTGTTTGATTCGATCAAAGCGTCTTGTCTTCTGCGAATGGAGTTTGTCCTTCAGCTTCAGGGTCAGAGACACGAACTGAGAGGCTGAAGGGGACAAGGACAGCATCAGTCAGGATCTGGACTGGTTCGGTTCATGTTAACAATGAATGCTAGGACCAGTTCCATTCGGCTTACACATGCTTCCTTCAGGCAACATTATTAGAACCACTCCATTAACTTTCATCATTATGCTGATGATACCCAATTATATTTATCAATTATATATTTATCAATAAAGCCTGATGAAACTAAACATCATCACATCATCATCACAATCATCATTACCATCAAATCAAATTTTATTTGTATAACCCAAACTCACAAAATCTATTTGCCTCGAAGGGCTTTACAATCTGTACAGGGAGTGACACCCTCTGTCCTTAGACCCTCAGTTCGAGTGAGGAAAAACTTGCCCACAAAAAAACCTTTAACAGGGAAAAAAGGTGGAAGAAACCTCAGTAACAGCCATAGAGGAGGGATCCCTCTCCCAGGACAGACAGATGTGCAATACATGAGATTTCAGTAAAGGGAGATCTGACTAGGCATAACCCTGAGGGGGGGCTATGCTGCCATAGTCTAGTCCTATGGCAGCATAACTAATGGATGACCTGAGCCAGTCCTAACCATAAGCTCTAGGAAAGTCTTATGTCTACTCTTAAAAGTGTTGACTGTGTCTGCCTCCTGAACCCAGAATGGTAGTTTGTTCCACAGAAGAGGAGCTGAGAGGAGAGAACACGTGCAGCAGCATTCAGAATTAGCTGCAGAGTCCTCAGAGACTTATTGGAGCAGCCTGATAACAAAGAGTTACAATAGTTTAGCCTAGACGTAACAAATGCATGGACTAGTTTTTCTGCATCCGCTTGAGACACGATGCGTCTGATTTTGGCAATGATATGTAAGTGGAAGAATGCAGTCCTCGAAATTTGTTTTATGTGGACGTTAAAGGACAAATCCTGATCAAAACAACTCCAAGATTCTTTATGGTGGAGCTGGAGGCCATGGTGATCCCATCTAAAGGAACTAAGTCTCTAGAAAGAGAGTTTCTGAGGTGTTTGGGTCCAATTACAAGAACTTCAGTTTGGTCTGAATTTAACATCAGAAAATTGTAGGTCATCTAACTTTTTATATGCATGCAATTGGGTGTCGTCAGCATAACAATGAAAATTAATGGAGTGATTCCTAATAATGTTCCCTAGAGGAAGCATATATAAACTGAATAGAAGTGGTCCTAGTACAGAACCTTGTGGGACTCTGTGACAAACTTTGGTATGCATGGAGGATTCATCATTGACGTGAACAAACTGAGATCAATCTAAAAAATACGACTTAAACTAGCTTAGGGTGGTTCCTTTGATGCCAATTTGATGTTCCAGTCTCTGTAAAGAACTTGAAGGTCAATGGTGTCAAATGCGGCACTAAGATCTAACAGGACAAGTACAGAGATGAGTCCTTTGTCTGATGCCATTAAGAGGTCATTTGTAACTTTTACTAGTGCAGTCTTTGTGCTATGATGCACTCTAAATCCTGACTGAAAATCCTCAAATAAACTGTTCTTATGGAGAAAGTCACACAGCTGATTAGGTACAGCTTTCTCAAGTATCTTAGAGAGAAAGGGAAGGTTTGATCATCATCACCATCACCACATCATCATCATCATCATCACCATCATCACTATCTCCATCATCACATCATTACATCATCATCGTCATCATCATCATCAAAAACTACAAAATAAAAGCATCTCAGTTCAAATTCAGACTGACAGGAAATGGTTGTTTTTAGCATCTGGTGGCTAACAGTTAACATCTGAGACAGACAGAGGAGAGAAAGAAGAGGAGCTTACCTGTCTTACTGTCAGCCCGGGAGGACATGTCTGCAGGTGGAGACACACACACACACACGCGCACACACAGACAACTGGTTGGAATCAGGCAAGCAGAGCAACAGTTTGATGTGAACTCATGTTATTCAGCTGTCTGTCTCTTCCTGTCCCTCTCTCTCTTCCTGTCTCTCTCTCTTTTCTTGTTTTTTGTGTTTCGATATGTTTCGATTTAGTGTGTCTCTCTCTTTGTCCTGTCTCTCTCTCTGTCCTGTCGCTCTCTCTGTTCTGTCTGTCTCTGTCCTGTCGTTCTCTCTCTTTGTTTTTCTTCCTCCTTCTCTTCTTCCTCTTTCTGTGTGTCAGTCCTCACCCTGAAGAGGAAGAGGATGCTGTCAGGGTTAGAAACAGGCCATAGGTTAGTGTGTTGTCCTGCAGCACCACCTGCTGGATGGAGGCAGACATTACAGGTCTGATCACAAAGTCTCCATGTCAGATCACATTAATAAGTCATCTGTGTTGAACCTCCATATCTCTACAGGAGCCCCAAGTGGGCAAACTAAACTCTGGATCTACATTGAGACTTTTACACTAAAGAGAACGTGAGGCGAGGGGTATTCCCAGCAGAAACGCTAAAACTAAATAAATCATGTCTCAGATTCATCATAACATTTCCACACATCAGCACAATGAGTCTATCTGATTGGTTGGTTCGAGTCACATGCTGCTCTGCTGACTGAAGTTCTTATTTTCATATTGATATTAAATGTTTTGTCATTATGAGGTCGCTGCCCCTTTAAAGGTTTAAAACGTAATTTTCTGTGTTAATGATAGTTGATAATGTTTTGATGATAGCAGTAGAGAGTCTGAGATCTGTCACATTGTTACAACCTGTGTGTGTTTAATTATAGAAGTGTAATTAAAAACATTTGAATAATAAAACATGTTTATGAAAATATTTTCAGCAACAAACAAGGGTTCAAACAGACAGTTTGATAGAAATCTATAAGATATTACAAATATTAAATATTCATCAATATTCATATTAAAGTTTAGATTAGATAAATCTCTCCATCGGCTGGTTATTGATGACAAACAGATATCACATATTAGAAGAATATGAATCAACTACATGAGGAACATGATGCTAAGTAACTCACTGAAGTACTCAATTATTGGTTCATACCTGCCAGAAATACTTCCTACCACGACCTTTACCTGAATATACTGCGACCTGAACCTACCACGACCTTTACCTGAACCTACCATGACCTGAACCTACCACGCTCTTCACCTGAACATACCACGACCTTTACTACCATGACCTTTATCTGAACCTTCCACAACCTGAACCTACCACGACCTGAGCCTACCACAACCTTCACCTGAACATACCATGACCTGAACCTACTACGACCTTTACTACCACAACCTTTACCTGAACCTACTATGTCCTGAACCTACCACGACCGTCACCTGAACATACCACAACCTGAACCTACCACAACCTTTACTACCATGACCTGAACCTGAAGTTAACCGAGGAGTTTAGACTTTCTCTCAGTGTCATAGGAGACACGTTGCTTCAGTCATACTCGGTTCATTCATGTGTGATCACAGTTTGTTAAAATAAAGCAGAGTGGACGCTTGTCATATTCATTGACACAAACTTTATTCACGTCAACACATCTCTGTTGGCCCTGATCACATGACACTAATATACACAACAAAACTACACACAAACACACACACACACACACATACATATACACACACACACACACACACACACACACACACACACACACACACACACACACACATACACACTAGTTGGGCCGCATATTTCATAAATCTCTATATATACGTTCTTCACATGTATACAGTACATTATTATTATCTTCATATGTTCTGTAAACGTTACATTTATGTTTCTACCAAACTATCCACGATCACAGGTGTGTGTGTGTGGGAGGCCGAGCTGCTTTCAACACGCCGCTGCAGAGCGACGTGCAACACTTTACGGATCATCAACTGACATTCAAAATATAAAACAACATTTAAAAAACGTTCATGCTGACGTTAATCTGACACTACACAGCTACAAACACATTGTGCTAACACTCTACTAACATTCGGCTAAGCGCCATGTGTTGAACGCAGCTCAGAGCTCCACAAACTTGACAGAATCACCACGACATGATGGACAACACATGATAAATAGATCAGCAGGTATAGTTTAAATATGAATACTGTAGTAATACTCAGAAAGTATTGTGAAGTACTGCATTCATCCATCAGATCAACAATACAACATATTAAACTACAGTAAAGACATTGATATGATGAATTTCTATTGCTACAAATCCTGTTTGTATTTAATTTCTGTCATAATGTTGATGAACGGATCATTTCCTGGACGATAGTGACACTCCCACACTGAAGACTGGCTGCTGTTCGCGGTTTGCGAGTCAACTGGCTTCAAAACTAGTAAGAACCAGCTGGAACTAGTTTGAACCAGATCTCATTAGAAGAAAATAGAAGAACGAGAAGACAGTTGAGATTCATTGATGCTAAAACAATGCTAAACAATGGGGTGACAGCTAACATCAATACTACTGTCTTTAAGAAGAATATCAATAGATAGATGCATAAATAAATAGTTAAACAATATGTAAACTTTACACTGTAAAGAAAAGTTCTTGCATAAATAAAATCATCTGATCAGCTTCAAACAAGACAGAAAATAAAAATTCAATATTTTGTTCCAGGAGTCAATGCAACTAGCTAGCTTGTTAGCTATCTGACTAGCTACCTATCCAGAGAGGAGTTTACAGTACTTCAGAAACCTGATGTAAAACAGTGTGAGGCAGACAGACAGGCAGAAGACCAGTCTCACTCTCCTGGGCAGACAAACAGCTGGATGACACATCTATACACTCAATATCTCAGTATTTTGCTATGTAGTCATAATGTGCTGATACTTCTTATCATCATAGTATGTTTCACAGTAACACAGCATCAGTTGATACCAGAACAGTTCACATAAACACACTTGGTTCAGGTTCAGGTTAACCCTCAATAGAAGACTGGGGGCTCTCTCCATGGGCAGGGCTACCTTTACTGGAACGACTGGGGATAAAATGACAAAAAACATAAAGACATAAAGAAAGAGAAAAGAAAGAAGAGTGAATCAACAGAAACCTAAAGAGGTAGGAGACTTCAAGGGTCAAAGGTCATGTCAATACCAATGATACTCTGCTGGAACCTTCAGGAACCAGTACAAACCAGTGGGAACCAGTCAGAGACAACAACCAAAAAAGGCAGGATTTCAGGGTCAAAGTTCACACCAGTTACAACTGTGAGAAGCAGCCACAACCAGTCAGATACTGATGTACTTTACATTGATGACTATAAACTGTATGTGGACAGCTGGTTCTGCTCTCATTGGCACACAGACCAGAAGGTCCTGAGATGAGTCCCAGGTGGACTCTCCATCTGAAGGTATTAATTATCCTGAGCTGCCTCTAATTTTCAAACCTTGTATCCTTGTCTTCTGATATTTTCTGCCAGGTTTTAGATGTATAAAGTACTACCAAAATCAGAGAGTACAGTTATAGTTCAGTGTCACATGAAGAACTTATGTGGGGTGAAAAAGTGTCTGATATCTCTCCTGACTGACCGAACAGAAAACTACAGTGACCATAGCAAACATGAACTTGTGTTTGAGCTTTAGGAGCCAGTTTACCAGTAAAAACAAGCTAAAGCCTGTTGATACCAGGAGGAACCAACAGAACCAAGTTAGAATCTGTTGAAATCAGTCAAAACCTGTTGGTACCAGCTGTAGCTAACCATTGGAAGCCTAGTGAAACCAGCTGGGACCAGTAGAAGCTTGTTGGGACCAAATGGAACAAGCAGAACCAATTGGAAGCAGTTGTAACCAGTTTGAATCTATTCTATCTAATCTATCTATGAAACCAACATGAAACAGTTGGGACCTGTAGATATGAGAAACCAGTATGGACCAAGCTAAAACCACTATCAAAAATCTGTACCCAGATGAAACCAGTAGGGACCTGCTGGCTGGATATGTTGAACCCAGCTGTCAGCAGCGGGCAGTGAAACAGAAACCTTATAGAATCGGGGAGAACTGGGTTGAACCAGCAGGGCCCGGTTCTGAAGTGTGTTTGTCTATTTGTGCTCATGAAACATCCAGTCCAGCTGAATCCTGGTTGGTCACGTGACCTGTGTGTTTGTGAGTCAGAGAGAGGAGTCAGAGTCTGGTCTGGAGGGTCAGGATGGAGATGCAGGAGCCCTCTGACTGGAGACAGGCAGACAGGCAGGCAGACAGACAGAGGGAGAGACAGTCAGTAACAGGTTGATGGAGCTGTCAATCACACAGCTAACTATTATGCTTGGGGGAGGTTACATGACAAGGACAGAGATCTGATTGGACAATGACACACACACTCACACACAGATAGTGAGAAACAGTAACATCACACAGACAGCTGACGTACCATTGGTGGATTCCTCACTGGTCACTGATAGAGATTCTGAAAGAGTAACCATATATGGTCAATATAAGGGGGCGGGGCTACCTGCTCTGACAGTGACACACCTGAGAGCTTCCTGTTAAGCCTTATGTGGTACTGTGAGAACAGGATCACACAAACAGGCAGACAGGTAACGAGAGAGACAGACAGACAGGTAGCTAGAGAGATAGACAGTCAGACAGACAGGCAGACAGACAGACATGGCTCCGGGTGGGTGTGTTTTTTCTCTCTGAGAAAGAGGTCCGGGACATGTTTAGCGTAGCTTAGCACACAGACTGAAAGCAGAGGGAAACTGTTAGCTGAGCACCATTAAGCCAAGCTAACAGTTTCCCTCTGCTTCCAGTCTGTGTGCTAAGCTACGCTAAACGTGTCCTTGACCTCCTTCTGTTCTGGACTCTGAAACATAATGGTAACCTTGATGTGTTGGTCGTGTTTAAAGATGGAGGATGATGAAGTCGAGGATGAAGAGGAAAAGAAGAAAGAGAGAGAGAGCATCTTTCTTCTCATGTCTGTTCAGGATGTTTGTGGATCTCTGCTTCGGTTCTACAGCACCAACGAAGAGAAACTGACCACAGAACACACTTATACACCGACCCTGGTCTGCTCTAAAAACACACAAGACTGCAGACTGGGGACCAGCTGAAGACTGAGAGCTGGTCTCCAGTCTGCTGCTGGTCTCCAGTCTGCAGCTGGTCTCCAATCTGCAGCTGGTCTCCAGTCTGCAGTCTGCAGCTGGTCTCCAGTCTGCAGTCTGCTGCTGGTCTCCAGTCTGCAGCTGGTCTCCAGTCTGCAGTCTGCTGCTGGTCTCCAGTCTGCAGCTGGTCTCCAGTCTGCTGCTTTTCTCCAGTCTGCAGCTGGTCTCCAGTCTCCAGTCTGCAGCTGGTCTCCAGTCTACAGCTGGTCTCCAGTCTCCAGTCTGCAGCTGGTCTCCAGTTTGCAGCTGGTCTCCAGTCTCCAGTCTGCTGCTGGTCTCCAGTCTGCTGCTGGTTTCCTGTGTTGGGTAAAGACTCTGTAGGTACCTGGGGACTCCAGGTGGGGGTGCTCTGTTGGGTCGGGAGGGAACAGAGGGCGGGGGTCCAGGGTCAGGTGACACCGCTGGACGGGATGGAGGCCCGGGCGCCGCGCGACCACCTGGACGAGGAGGTCCTGGAGGGGCTCGGCGCTGAGGGGTTGGACTGGACATGGGGGACCTGCAGAGACCAGCAAAGGGACTCGTGACGCTGATCAGACCACACTGAGATCACAGCTGAGCTGTTGCTAGGTTACCTGCGTCCTGACGGCATCCCTGTCACCTGCAGCCACGAGTCATCAACAGGAGGTGGCATCGCCGTTGTGATGGTCGACGTGCTGATGTCACCGATGATGCTGAGGCCTTCACGAAGGGCGTGGTACATCCTCAACATCTCATCCCGGTGCTGAGCCTGAGAGACAGACAGGTGAGTGGGAGACAGGTGTCAGAGAAACAGACAGGTGTCAGACAGACAGGTAGAGACAGACAGGTGGGAGGGAGATGGGTGTCAGGCAGACAGACAGACAGGTGTCAAAGAGATAGACAGGTGTCAGAGACAGACACCCCTTTTAATTATTTCTATCTACCTGTCTTTCTCTCTGAGTCACCTGTCTGTCTCTCAGTCCACCTGTCTCACCTGTTCCTGGGACTCCTCCATCAGGGTGTTCTGATCTCCACATGAGTAAAGCTGAGCGAGTAGGTCAGCGTGGATGAACTCCTTTGTCTGCAAGAGAGAAGTCACATCACGCATTACATCACTTCCTGTTTGTTCAGGTGTAGGGGTGTGTTCAGGTCTGTGCGCCATACATTGTTGACCATCAGGTGCATGATGGTCTTGGGAATCAGGTCTCTGACGGTGCGGTGGATGATGGACAGGTACGAGTCCACCAGGTTCCTGACAATCTCCACCTGTCGCTCCAGCTGAGGGTCCAGACTGTGAATGTGTCCATCCCCACTTGCCTCCTCCACCTCCACCTGTACAAACATGGCCGCTCATTAACTACACACACACACACACCTCCACCTGTACAAACACGGCCGCCCATTAACTACACACACACACACACCTCCACCTGTACAAACATGGCTGCTGTCATTGATATAAAGAGGGTGGACAGAATAATAGAGACACTTTAATGAGCTCACCTTCTCTTTATCCTGACGGACGACGGAGAGGAAACAAAACAGAGTCAACATCACAACAATGAACTCAGAGTACTGACATGTAACACTACAGTAACACTACAGTAATACTACAATAACATTCAGTAATACTACAGAAATACTACAGTAATACTACAATAACACTTCAGTAATACTACAGAAACACTACAGTAATACTACAGTAACACTTCAGTAATTCTACAGAAACACTACAGTAATACTACAGTAACACTACAGTAACTCTTCAGTAATTCTACAGAAATACTACAGTAATACTACAATAACACTTCAGTAATTCTACAGAAATACTACAGTAATACTACAATAGCACTTCAGTAATACTACAGAAATACTACTGTAATACTACAGTAACACTACAGTAATACTTCAGTAATACTACAGAAATACTACAGTGAAAATACAGTAATACTATAGTAATGAGTTGTACCACGGTGCGTTCAGGGTACACTCCAGCTCGAAGGAAAGAAGCCTTCCAGCTGTCGACTTCTTCCTGAGACTCACTGGCCAACTCCAGCTGACGGTAATCTTTGTAAACGTTCCTGAAACGTTTTAATGTAATGTTACTCTAATGTTCAGTCAACAAACACAGTCTGACACACCTGAACACACATACACACACACACACACCTAAACACACATACACACACATACTCACACTGACCTGTGCTCTGTGTTGAACAGGGCGAAGATGTGTTTACTTGACATGAAGCTCTTCTCGATGTCTTTGAGTTTCAGGTTGTCGACAGGCAGCATGTACTTCTTCTCTTTCTCCTGCAGGGGGTGATGTCAACAACACACAGATGACAAAACACCCCTGTGTGTGTGTGTGTGTGTGTGTGTGTGTGTGTGTGTGTGTGTGTGTGTGTGTGTGTGTGTCACCTCATCGTCTTTGTACCAGGACAGAGTCTCGGCCGTCAGGACGAACCAGTACTCTTTAGCTCCACCCTTCATGATGCTGATGTTGTTGATAGTCAGCCAACCTTTACGGATCACCTACACACACACACACACACACACATTATACATACGCAAACATTATACATATACACACACACATACACACACACAATCACTCACTTACCATGATCTCGTCCTGGTTGCCGTGGTAACAAATGCAGAGCAAGAAGAAAAGAGGAAGACGTGAACAAAGAGTTCCTCCATGCTTGATTGCAGACAGTAATCAGATTACATGTGACAATCTGATGTAATCAGATTATATGGAACGTCAAACGTTAAAATAACCTTCACCTAACATGACTTGTCTCAGTTCAGACTCACCTGGTTTCCAGCTGCTTTCTTCTTGTTCATCTGACTGCTCTTCTGCTGAGCACTGACAGAGAGACAGAGTTTCAGGTCTGTTTTATTGTGAAAAATAGATACTTCCTGTCTTTTTCTATTTTGTTTTGAAGGTCTTCACTTCCTTTTTCTTACTTTGCAAAGCCGATGAAATCTTCATGGTTTGTGTTCATGTACGCCAACTCAATGTCAATCAGCAGCATCACCTGAAGAGACAGACGGGCAGAGAGAGAGAGACAGGCCATGTCCATTAGCTGTCCCTGGTCCTGAATGAGGACTTTATAATGTCCTGGAAACACACAGACAGGTAGTTCAGACAGACAGATAGAGAGGTCAAACCTGGTCTTTGGTGCGACTCTCTCTGTCTCTGATGTGCTGAGTGACAATTCTCTCCATCTCCTCTCTGAGCATCGGGTACTGAGCCAGCTACAGACAGACAGACAAGATAGGTCAGACAGGTTAGAAGTCAGACAGACAGGTCAGAGGTCAGAGGGACAGGTCAGGCAGACAGGTCAGAGGTCAGACAGACAGGTCAGAGGTCAGACAGACAGGACAGAGGTCGGACAGACAAGTCAGAAGTCAGACAGACAGGACAGAGGTCAGACAGACAGGTCAGAGGTCAGACAGACAGGACAGAGGTCAGACAGACAGGACAGAGGTCAGACAGACAGGTCAGAGGTCAGACAGAAAGGGCAGAGGTCAGAGGGACAGGTCAGAGGTCAGAGGGACAGGTCAGACAGACAGGACAGAGGTCAGACAGACAGACCAGAGGTCAGACAGACAGGACAGACAGACAGGACAGAGGTCAGACACACAGGTCAGACAGACAGGACAGAGGTCAGACAGACGGGACAGACAGACAGGACAGAGGTCAGACAGACAGGTCAGACAGACAGGTCAGAGGTCAGAGGGACAGGTCAGACAGACAGGACAGAGGTCAGACAGACAGGTCAGAGGTCAGACGGACAGGACAGAGGTCGAACAGACAAGTCAGAGGTCAGACAGACAGGTCAGAGGTCAGAAAGACAGGACAGAGGTCGGACAGACAAGTCAGAAGTCAGACAGACAGGACAGAGGTCAGACAGACAGGTCGGAGGTCAGACAGAAAGGACAGAGGTCAGAGGGACAGGTCAGACAGAAAGGACAGAGGTCAGAGGGACAGGTCAGACAGACAGGACAGAGGTCAGACAGAGAGGTCAGAAGTCAGACAGACAAGTCGTACCTTCTGTGTGCACTGCCTGACGGTGTTGACAAGCTCGCTGATCACCATGTCAACACATTTCTGACACGGTTCTTTGATCTGAGCGATCAGACGCTTCACAATCGTCTCAAACGCCATGTCCGGTGTGAACAGACCCGTCCTACAGAGGACAAACAGGTGAGACAGGGGAGTCACATGAGGGGTCAGACGTCCTGTTTTACCTGAAGGCAGCATGATGACGTCACACTCACCTGATGCCGTGGATGTTCTTGATGGCGTAGCTGATCTCTTTACGAAGAGTCTTCTCATCGCTCTCCAACTGTACCACCATCACAGAGTGTGTTCAGGTGTGTGTGTTCAGGTGTGTGCATGCTCAGGTGTGTGTTCAGGTGTGTGTATGCTCAGGTGTTTGTTACCTTGACAAGCTCGAAGGGGAAGCGTTCATGGAAGATTCGGTTGATCTTGGCTCCTCCTGACAGCTCATATGTTTCCACCTGATCTCCAGAACCTTCGATCCTTTTCTCAAAGTCCACAGCGAACTGCTGCACCATTCTGACACACACACACAAACATACACTAAGGTCACCTGTGGGATGGTCAAAATACAAGCATTGCTGTCCGTCCCTCAACAGATGAGGGGGGTCACAACAAAGACTGAAAAAAACTTTAACAGCTATGAGACCCAAACAAACCACATGAAGACGGGGTGAGTCAATAACCCACAGGTGTCATCAATGACCCACAGGTGTCACCCTTGTGATCCCCTCAAAAAAATATGTGCGAGTGAACTTTCAGTGCAAAAAATGTTTTTTTCTAAAAAGTGCTATAAAAATATTATCAATTTTTAATTACAATTACACTGCATTAAATCTTTTGACCAGCTTCAGTCCTGATCAAAACTATCAAATTTACATGTATTTCTAAATTATTTCAACCCTTTAATGCAATTTTGGGAATATGAACCCACATTTGTTGTCAGACGACTGCAGGGCCACAGTCTGAGCCTCCCCCCAAAAAATATACTCTTCATTTTTGCTGAAGAAATGAGCAGCCGAGCAAGCTACATGCATTTATTGACAAAGACTTTGCTTTGGTAACTGAGTGCATCTTTGACATTTGACCTTTTGATTTTTATTGACTCTCTTTTTTGTTTTTTTGTACAGTAGTGTGTATGTGGCCCTGTTTTGTGTGTGTGTGTGTGTGTGTGTGTGTGTTGAGGGTGTGGGGGTCTGTGGGCATAAGAAAGAGAGGGAGAGAGATGGGGATGTGCAAAATGTGGTGAGCAAAACAGACTTTGTTTCCCTGTGCACACACACACACACACACACACACAATGTTCTCAATACACACATTCGTACCATACTTTTACATCAATACCACCACACAGAGACCAACTTAGTTGCAATCGTGTGTTCTATTGCCAAGCAATAGTTGGAAATGCAAGAGAAAAGGCCTCAATGAAATGGAGTCCATGCCATGACGTCATATGATGGATAATTGATTTTTTTTCCAAGTCAAAAGCTTCGATTGAAAAGGTTGTCATACGTAAAACATTGTTTTATGCTAAAATTAGAGTAGGATCAAAACTTTGGTGGTATTTGGTATGGTCAATGGTACAAAAAATGTTTTAAGGGAATCCAGAGGTACCTTTTTTCTACACAGTGTATTATAGCTCTATTAGTAAATCCAAGGTTGGAATGTTAAAATATGATTAAAAAAAAAAAAAAAAAAAAGAAAACTCAAAACCTTGGAAGGTTTTGTCTCAAGGTTTTGAGTTTTTTTTAATTGAAAAGTACACAAAATGTACCAAGGGGAGCACATTAATGACCCACAGGTGACATCAATGACCCACAGGTGACCTCACCCAACTGTGGGCAAGGTAAATACCTGAATTCCCCAGCAGTCTGTCAGAACTAAAGAAGCCTCTCGGCTAATACGAGAAACTTCGGTGAGGGTTGCAACATGTTGAGCTGGGTTCTCTTTAGTGTGTTTTTATTGTTTTAGCTGTATTTCACCAACAAAGACTGCACTACTGAAGATGAACTTCAGTCGTAGATGGATGGTATTAGTTTGGAGATAGACAGGTGTTGGCTGGTGGCAGAAAAACGGGAACCACCAACTCTTCCATGTGAAGATCAGAGCCCCAAAAACAAACCACAGATTGACTCAGATGTGTGGGTGTTCCTGATGTGGTCTCTGTATGTGGAGAAGACCAGCGAACGAGAGGTATACTGTATATAGTAGATTTGGTGAAACCAGAAGCATGAGGACTCTGTTCTCAGTAAGAGTTCAGTCTAAAGTGGTTGATGGTCTTGGTCTTGGTGTGTTTCTGCATAAAGTGTATGTGTATAGCATTGGTATGAACTAGTAGTATCAGTGTGTATTTCTACTGACTGCAGCAGTGCCTTGGTCTTGCGTCCCGGGTCATCCGGCCTGAAGTTCTTGTACTCCTCCACCTCCTTCTCGATGGACAGTAGCTGGCTCTGAAGCTTGCTGCGTAACCCTGGCAACGTGTCCCGGATGTGGTTGGTCAGTTGCTAGGGGTAACAGAGAAATGCTCTGTTACTATGGTTACACTGTGGACTTGTGTAAACCTGTGTGTATGTGTTTGCTCACCTGGTTCAAGACTTTCTGCAGGTAGGCAGTGCCCATGCGGTCAGCCAGGTGTCGGTATGACGGGTGCGACAGGAAGAACTTCCTCTCTGCCTGCAGAGCCGCTGTTATGTCTTTCCTCCCGTCAATGTCCTTCTGACTGCGGTTCACCACGCCGATGTAACCTGACACAGATCAGGGTCTGTTAGGGTCTCTAAAGGGACCACACTGAGACCAGGACACCTTAGAGACCAGAGACCACGACCCCTCAGAGACACCTCAGAGACCAGAGACTAGGATACCTCAGAGACCAGAGGCCATGACCCCTCAGAGACACCTCAGAGACCAGAGACCATGACCCCCTCAGAGACACCTCAGAGACCAGAGACCACGACCCCTCAGAGACACCTCAGAGACCAGAGACTAGGACACTTCAGAGACCAGAGACTAGGACACCTCAGAGACCAGGACCACTCCACAGTCCTGGTCTTATCTCCTATTATTGACTCATTGTTTCCTACAGTTACATCACAACAAACCTGAAGTTCTGGTCTTGTCTGGTCTGGTTTGGTTTGGTTTGGTTTGGTCTGGTTTGGTCTAGTCTGGTCTAGAACTTTCTTTCAGAACATATTCATCAATGTGTCCTCAGTCCTGGTACGTGGTCTACCTGTTCCCCTTCAGACACTAGAGAGAGGTAATAGACTCTCTCAGCCAATCTGAGAACAGGATTCTTGTTACTATGGTGTCTGTACCTCTGCGTAGTGGCAGTAGTTTGTTCTCCAGAATATCTCTGGCATCGGTTCCTTCGTCCATCAGGTCCAGTTTGGTGATCACGCCGATGGTCCTCAGACCTGAACACAGAGTACTTCATTAGACCAGGTTCACACCTGGACCACACACACCTGCACAACCTACAGCCCCCATGTGGTCCCCCTGGACCTGCTGCACCTGAGGCAGTGAAGGTGACACTGACCTTGCGGGTCAACCTCCTTGGCGATCTTCAGAGCGTCAGAGTTGGCGAGGTCAGAGTTTGCAGGAGAAACGGCCAATAGAAGGCAGTTGTCCTTGGTGACAAACTGCATGAGCATGTCTCTGATCTGATGCTCGATGTCGGCTGGCTGATCACCCACGGGAACCTTCGTCATCCCGGGCAGGTCCACCAGAGTCAGGTTCAATACTGCAGAACCAAACACAGAGCAGGTCAGAGTCATGTTCAGACCGGGCCTGTCTGGCTGTTCTGTTAGATCCAGGCCCGTCTGACTGTTCTGTTAGACCCAGGCCCGTCTGACTGTGTTACCATTCGGAGAGTAGACCCGCAGGTTGATGGGGACCGGACTGATCCCTTTGTTCTGCCCGGTGACCCGGTCCGTCTCAGCTTCGATCTCCTGACGGACTTCATCAAAGTCGGTGAACTTCTTCCCCTTACAGTGCAGGAACTCTGCGAACTCTGAGCAAACAATCAAAAGTCAGTAACAAATCAACAACCAATCAGCAGTCAGTCATCAGTCACATGATCACATGATCTCACCTGTTGGACAGTTGATGAGCTGCAGCACGAGAGGACGACGAGTGACAATACCAGAACCACGAGGGAGGAAGTCTCTGAGAGGAGGAGGAGGAGCAAAGTATAGGATGTAATTAGATTACTTTATATATTTTAATTTGTTACTCATATATTATGTATATTCTGTTGATCTGCATACATTTTCATATTTAATTATTCATGATTGATAGTTTGTTTCAGCTCGTCACGACATCAAGTGTGTGTGTGTGTGCGTGCGCTGACTGCAGGGGACACTGCAGCTCCACACACAGCTGAATCATGTGACCGACAGTGACCAATCAGATGACTGGAACAGACAGACCCTTGTCATCTTCAGCTGGTCCAGATCAGATCAGAGACAGTATTGATCATCGATCATTGTTTATATATGATGTGTCATCGATGATCGATCACCTGTATCGATGACATGTCTGACATCACTCTGTGTTTCTGCCCTTGGTTTTGTCTGCAGGCTCCAACAGTCAGAGTATGAGGCCTGAATAAAGCCTGACAGGCCAAACTCAGGGCACAGAGGCCTCAGAGTCCATGTCAGGACCAGACCCCCCCCCCCCCCCCCCATCTCTCTCTCTGGAACCCGGTCCAAAACAGGATCTGGTTCAGGATCTGGATCAGGACCTGGTTCAGGATATGGCTCAGGATCTGGTTCAGGATCTGGCTCAGGATCTGGTTCAGGACCTGGTTCAGGATCTGGTTCAAGATCTGGCTCAGGACCAGAAACTGGTTCAAGAGAGACTTCCAGTTTGAACACAAAGACCACTGCGTTAGGCTCTCAGGTTCTGGACCAACATCATGTGTAGAGCTCCTCAGGGCTCCGTGCTCTGTCCATGCAGTCGACCGTCACTCATGGTCAGAGCTCAGCTGGACTTCCTGCCCCTGAAAACCCAAAACCACAAGACCTGGTTTTATCCTGGTCTGATCTGGTTCTGAGTCCAGATGTCCACTGCTTTAATTCCTTTGGCAGGTCTCTTCTTGTGTTTGTTGTTCTCCCTCAGTCCCCTTCACTCATTACCTTTAATGAGGGACACCTGTTCATTAAACATGTCCAGGTGACGTCATAAATCTGACAAACAGAATAGAACCACAGAAACAGGTCTGATTCATTCAGAGGGTCAGTCGGTCAGCAGGGGAGCTGACTTTGACACTCTAACCCCAGCCCACGATCCGGCTCGGTCCGGCCTGAACAGACAGACAGGTGGACAGACAGACAGGAGGACTCACTTGCCCACGAAGTTCTCCAGCACCGAGCTCTTCCCGGCGCTCTGCCCGCCCACCACCGCGATTTGCGGCAGGTCGAAGTTCGAGTTCTGTCCGATGGAGGCGAACGCGTCCTGGAGCTTGTTCACCAGCGGGATGAGTTCCTCCATCCCCCGGTTCCCCATGACGACAGGCGGACGGAGGCACAGGCAGGCAGGCGGATGGGTGGGTGGAGGAGCTGGAGGCTGCCGATGATCACACACACAGACAGACAGACAGGCAGACAGACATACAGGCAGCGATGAGACAGGCAGGATGCAGTAGCTGTCTGAGGTCTGTCCTCGATCAGCTGATCGATCAGATTTTAATAACGATGTTTATGATGATGATGACGATGATGCTGTGACCTTCAGCTCCGCTCTCTTCCTCTGCAGGGGTGGACCAACACACACACACACACACACACACACACACACACACACACACACACACACACACACACACACACACTTCCTGTACGGACCTTCACAATAAAAGCACGACCACGAACTCAATGAATAAATCAAAGTTTGATGCTTTAACGTTGAAATCGACTCTGACTGAAACATTTTATTATTTTATTGATCAGTTTGTCCTGTTTTTTTATGAATCTATACAGCAAAGTAATCTATTACATTACTCACCCAATCTCCATTGCAGTAATCTATTTCTCAGCTGTGTGAATATTTATATTTTTATATCTTCATCTTTTTCTGTTTCGATTGAATTAAAACACTGTGCTCTTATTCTGAAAGCTCGACGTCTGACTTCCGGTCCGTGCAGCAGATGGACACGTGAGTAGAGAGATGACGCAACGCTGCAGTGCGTCATCAGAGCAGCAGGGGGCGCCAAAGAGGAGTCACATTGACATATTGATTATTGATCCTTGCTGCATTTATCCTCAGTCTTGTCTCAGTCTCAGAGAGAAAGACCGATGAAGACTAAAACTGTCTGTCATCACTGAACTGCTCATGCATGGTCTGATTGATTTGTTAACCTCATTACTGTGACTGGATGTTAAACTTTCTGTTACTGTCTAAAGTTGCGCCTCCTTCACATGTACTACAAGAACCAACTGTAGCTGAGGAAATGTCATCCAAATCAGAGTCTGTAAATACTACAATGCAATGCTTAATGAGACAACAGAGTTTCTGTGAGTATTACATGAGTACATTATACTGTATGGTCTTTGTCTTGATTTGGTCTCCACCTTTCAAAGTCTTGGTCTAGCTTCAGTCTCGATACACTTTGGTCTTGGTCTTGACTACAACATTCATATTAGTTATTACATGTCAAGTCGGCAAGTCTTTTCTCTGTTCTAGTCTCATGAGTCTTGAGTTCCACTTCATTGAAACCAGATATGCTCTCTGAAAAGGTCCATGTCTGGATGCACTATGAACAGTCACAGAGAGCAAGTTGTAATTCAACAAGTCGACTCATAACCTTCTTGCAGGCCTGTCGTAAATTGAGTAAATCTAAATAAATCATAAATCTATCTATCGATTTCCCAGAACCAGACAGGCACTCATATCAGCATTTTCAAACAACTTCTCACAACAAGACTTCACACTCCTCTGAACCTGAGAAAACAAGATTTGTGAGGACTGTAGTTGTGACTCATGAAAACACAAAACATTTAAAGCATTTAGCGCTTTTAGAATTTTAGAGTGTAACTCTACTCGTGATTACACACGAACGATGTACGAAGTCTGTTATTTGATGTTAGAAAGGATTGTAGAGAAGAAGTGTTGCTTTAAAGTCATTCTACTGTACAAAGTTCTTCTACTTTTAGAGGTTTGCTGACAGTTACAGTAAATTCTTGTTCAGGATGGTCTTTAATGCACAAATCAATATCAACAACGATGGAGCCCTTTAATCTTCTGATGATTGAACAGACATTTAGTGAAGGAGCTAACATGAAATGTAGTCGGCTCTAGCAAAGGCAAACTAACATGAAGTTCATGAATCTCCTCTTAGAAACTTAAAGTCAGTGTGATTTCTTGTTGTTTCTTGTTTTTTCAAATAAGAACTGCACTTCCCCACTAACTAGGAAAAAACAAGCCTAACCTAACACAAAACGAAAACTGGACTACCGATGGTCTCCAACTCAAACTAAAATAAGAAAACTCTGCCACCATGGACAGAGTGAAAAAGAAGGGTTAACTCAGCTCAAAGAAAGAAAAGCAAACCTCCCCCTGCTGCTGCTGCCCCAGAGTGAGAGAGAGCGGCCTCCCTCCTCCTCGTCTTTAACCCCTCCCTGATTACCAAATTGACTGCCACCTGTGGAGAAAGGAACAACAAGGGAGGACAGGAGGGAGAACAGCAGCCACAAAAAGAAAACACTCCCAGTTGTGGAACACCCCCACTACCTGGCCACACATAACAGTCTCCAACGGCTTCTAGGGGTTTCAGATAAAGACACGGAACCTAACACCTAAAATTAATTTAATGTCCTCTACTTATATTCCAGACCAAAAAAAGAGGACAGGTTAAACCCACTAATAGTGTAAAATTTACTCCAAAATAATATACCTCCTGTTATTATGCAGTTATTGATTTTTTCCTGAGAGAAGGAACAGATGCAACAATATTACAATGATTTAACTTCTTTGCCCCTTAAACATGGTGAACACAAGATGACTCGCGTGATGGCTCACCTAAACGGAGCCTAACATCTCCAGTAATCAAAAATATCCTCCATGTCGCGTTGGGATCTTCATGAGGCTTCTCCTCTGGAGAAGCGAAGGTGTCTTGGATGTTGTCCGCCACTACTCTCAGCACGGCTGGGTATAGCATGGTGTACCAAGGCCCCTTCTCCTGCAGCTTCTTTACTCCATCAAACTTGCGCCTCTGAATAATGTCCTGCGAGAGGTCTTGGAAAAAGATACCCGCTTGCTTCTCCATTCCACACACTCCTTCTCCCTAGCTGCCCTTAGCACTGCTTCTCTGGCTCCAAACCTCAGGAAATGCACCAGGATATGCTGGTCTCTGTTGCCCTGCTGACCTGCCCTATGGGTGTGCTTGATTTCTAAGTCTGGGCCCATTTCGATATCCAGTGCTTCCTTCAGAAATGACTGCACAAACTTTTGCATGTCTCCTCCTTCGTCGCCCTCCTCTACTCCAACCATACAAACATTATTACGCCAGCCGGCATCTTCTACGTATGTTATTTTCTCCTGAAACTGGGCAATTGTTTTGGTAGCCGTGTCCATCGCGACACTCCAGCTTTGGTCTTGATCTTCTAGGGCTGAAATACGAGTCTCAGCTTCAGCCACTTGAGCTCCCAGTTTCTCCATTGCTGTGAACTGCATCCATGCCCGATTTTAGCCCACTATACTGGAAGAGATGCCCTGTACCAGCGTGTTAATGCTCGTTAGCTCAGCTGTGGTATCCATCTGTGGTGGGTCTGAGGTAGCCACCATGTGCCCTCCTCAGTCTGTCAAGTCAAACTTCTCAAGCCGTACTGTGTAAGGGTTTTTTGAACTTGTTGCATATTAACATGAAGTTGCGATCGTGATATAAAGGAGGGGGGCCAGTGAACAGCCATCTTAGGCGCTCGCTCCACCAGAAGTCCCATATAATACATTTTTTAAAAATAGATGTAGATGTCTGTGTTTAGTCAATCTTTTTGGGGATTTGACCTGATAGAAGAAATAAGACACCTACATACCTCTGGTTCAGCTCCATCAATTAAGGTTGAGGATCTCTTAACTGTCCATAATCTTTTTTTTATAGCATACAAATCATCACTCCACACTCACACACCATCAATACTCATACTTAAAAGCTCTGTGTGCTGTGTTGAAGCCCAGACTGGCAGAACACACCAGACTATTCTGGAGCTGGACCTGAACCCAGCTGTGTGTCCTTAACGTCCAGTCCATGAAGCCACTGCTACTTTTCAAAGGACAAGCTTAACCAAAGACTGAGTAAATCAATGTGAAGTTACTTTATATTATCAGAAATATTGCAAAACATTTAAAGAACAAATTTGTCCTGAAGATCAGAAACATTTTCTTTAAGTAGAAACATGTTGTCCAACTTGTCACAGTACAGAAAAGACTTTTGGACATAAATACAACATATACTTCTAAATCCAGAGTACATATGTGACCCAGTAGGAAGTACATACTGAAACAACTGAGTAAAAACAAAATTGTGTCTTACACCATATTCAAATGACCTTAAATAGTTGTTTATTGAATGTTGGAAAAATCCAAACATGTTAATCGACCACAAAAAGACTATTGAATGAATGACAACAACACTTTTGGAATTTCAGGAGTTTAAAAATAATTTCCTACAACAGCTACTCACTGTAGCTTTTATCAGATATACAGTACAGGTAGAAACAGTGCATTTGTCTGGGACTATTTTCAACAGAGGATTAATCCACATTTGTTCCTCTCGTGAGTATTTGAAGCAGCAGGACGGTGATGTATATATATACATGTGTGACTGTCAAAAAAATTTGTGTGTGTTCATAGTAATTAAGAATCACTGATGTGTCACTGATATTGTTTTTGGACAAAATGGCACTCACTGGCACAGAAGAAGATATATCAGGCTTTATTTCATGCACAATTTTTCACAAAATAAATATTTAAATAAGTCTTTTAAATTTGAGGCCACCATTACTCTCTCTATATATATAAGTTAACAAAAACAAACAAAAGGACATGGTGGCAGTAAGTACAATTAAGTACAAATATATTTAGTCAAGAATGTAGAAACAAACATTGATACTCCGTACATAAAGAAAACTAAACAGGATAATAAATATGAATATGTTCTATCATTGTAACACAATACTTGCATGTCTACAGGGTAAGAGATCATATGTTACTTGATTCTGCTTATGCAACTGTTACCCTGCACAGACTCAACTGATGTTTGAGCTCTAACAGGAGGAGACTTTCCATCCTACAGAGAACACAGAGACACTGAGGAACCAGTTAAGAACCCAAACCCAAACCCAGGATAAAGAGGTTCAGTGAATGTGCTGTTGAAGCTGTGGAGGTGGATCAGTGTGTCAGAACAGACTCTGTAGAAGGACAGAGTGCCAGCAGGACAGTCCACATACACTGCTACTCTGTTAGAGACCAAGGAGGAGGAGGAGGAGATGGATGTTCTAATATTATTATACCAGACAAAGTAACGACTACCGTCAGTGCAGATCAGTCTCCAGGAATGATCATTCTCTCCAAACACACAGTCTTCACTGTCTCCTTTCCTTCTGATTCCTCTATAACTCACTGATACAGAAACTCTTCCACTCCACTCGACCTCCCAGTAACAGCGACCAGTCAGACCAGTTCTACACAGCAGCTGAGGACAGTCAAATCTGTCTGGATGATCAGAATATGACTGATCCTCCTCTACAAGTGTGATTCTCCTGTTGTTGTCAGACAGTTTGATGATTCTGTTTACTGTGTTTGTGTCAACTGTGAGTTCACAGGAATCTGATGGAGAGAACAAGACAGTTATTAATCTATCATGTTCATTTATTGATGATGACATCAGAGATTTGAAGGAGTGATATCACAGTTTGAAGATGGTTTGTTTTCATGAATCAAATTAAAAACACTTCCCATGCAAGAAACAGGAAAATAATCCAATTTATTACTAATTTACTAATGTTAGCAGTTGTATATACAAGAGTACTGTCATTTCCAAACATGCTTTACTTCTGCTTAATTACTCAGCTACAACTGCTGTCAAAGGAAAAACTCTTTGGTGCCTAAAGCCAAAGTGGTTTCAAAATCCCAAATTCCTTGTTGGGCAAAATATTGCTGACTATTTTCAGTTGAACACAACAGAAACATCTGCCTCATTAAGATGGGAGGCTTTCAAAGCTTTCATTAGGGGTCAAATGATGGGATACACAAGAAATAAATCAAATAAACAATATTTAGAGATATTGGAACTGGAAAGGGATATGAAGGAATTTGAAATGGAAATAACTGATAATAGTAAAGAAAAAAAAACAGAAATTAGCAATTCTAAAAGCAACCTATAACAGGTTATCCATCAATAAAGCCCTGACAGGTTTAATTAGACTGAAGCATTATTGACCTATTATGATCAGGGAGAGAAGACAGGGAAATTAATTGCATGGCGCTTAAATACACAACAAAATGAACAAATTATGAGAGATTGTGGCTGCTGATGGAGATAAAACATCAGATCCTCAAATAATTACCATCCTTGTGCAATGCACTTACAATTTTGATAATGAAACCTCAGAAATCAGCAACAAAATGTGATTCTATCAACCAATTATATTTATTTATTCGGACGCTGAAATTATTGCTATATTGGCATGAAGGCTTGAAAGATACTTGATACTGATCCAGACCAAAATGGGTTTGTTAGGGGACATCAAGCTTTCCACTGTGTCTGCAGGGTTCTCAATATTATTTATGCAAAGACAGAACATCTAGATACAGCAGTACTTTCGTTGGATGCAGAAAAAGCATTTGATTGAATTCAGCATCGATACCTCCACAAAGTACTTGCTCATTTTGGCTTTAGTAATTATTTTGACAGTATGTGGAGATCTTTTGTGGTGTTCTTTGAAGGGAGGAAATCATTGGAAGCATGCTCCCCTTGTATGTCAACCATCAACAAATGAGTACTGCTATGTATTTAGTATATTTGTCTGTTTTTGGAGTGCTTTTCTCTTCAGGATAACTAAGATAACTTTTTGACCACCGGTAACACTTAAGGATGACTTCTGTTTCGGACTGTACCAAATATCTCATTCTACTGCCTTCATGTTTACCTTACTGAAGGTGAGCCTTACTGTGGTTATGTTTTGCACCTGTATTATCTGTTGTAGTGTGGTAATGTTCTCTGAAAATAAATAAACACACTTGTTTAAAGAAAAAAAAGAAAAAAAAAAAAAAAAACTACTTACATTTCCTCAGACCTGGTCTCAAGCATTGGACTCCAGCAGGCTCCACCCTGAGAGGAGGAGAGGGGTCAGACCAGCACATCCTCTTTCAGCATGCAAACATGGACATTACATCACTCTCATACACATTATGCGCATCCGGCCTTCTGTGATTAACAATAATCACTCCCCCTAACCCAACTCTTGGCTTCATTCCATGTTGTTTTGACCCCTGAACTGAACTGAAAATGGAGGAATGAAACAGCAAAGATTTGCAGTAACTTCTCAAGCCTGCACAACGTCTGCCTCACAGTTCATCAGGCCAAACCCCACCACCTGCTCTATGTGGGATCGACAACACTAGATTATACTTTTATTCATCCCACAGTGGGGAAATTTACTTGTTACAGCAGCAAGAGAAAAAGTTGCAGTACACACCTCAACAACATGTGCTGTTTCTGTTGTGAGCAAAGGAAAAGGACTTGCTACATGTGTGATGGTTCATCTGTCACAAACTGCATTTCTCAGCTAACTTCAATGACTTTGCCACACCCCTGCACCACTGCAATCAGGATGATCACATACATGCTATACATGCTACTCACATGCACACACACCTGATATCTACATTTGCATTTAGCTGACGGTTTTATCCAAAGTGTCTTTCAGAAAAGGGAACAATTAAGGTATAGTGTGATAATCAAGTGTTAGTCCAGCTGTAAGTGCTGTGACAAGTCTTAAAGGGGTTAGGCCTGCCACCGTGTTCTGGATCATCTGAAGGAGTGTCACTGTGCAGGCTGGGAGGCCCATCAGGAGGATGCTATAGTAGTCTAGTCTTGAGATGACTAGAGCTTTTGTGTCAGGAGTTGAGTAGCATGTTGAGTTAGGTAAGGTCTGATTTTTAAAAATCAGATCATAAAGTGCAAAGCGATCAATCATTCATAACCCCTAGGTTTTTTACCACCCTGGTGGGGGCAAGACGCAGGGAGTCAATGTTGATATCATGGTGTATTGTAGGTTTGGCTGGAAGGAGCAGCAGTTCAGTTTTTGAAAAGTTCAACTGGAGGCGATGTTCCTTCATCCATGGAGATATCAGAGAGTCAATTGGAGACCTGTGCAGAGACCGAGGGGTCATCAGGACAAAATGACAGAGCCGAGTGTCATCTGCATAGCAGTGATAGGAAAAGCCATGTGAGCAGATAATCAGAGCCAGGGAGGTGGTGTAGATAGCAAATAGTAGGGGCCCCAGCACCGAGACCTGGGGTACCTGTGGTACCTGTGGTGAGGTGACGAGAACCAGGTTACACTACGATACAAGAGCACCCTGTCAGGTAGGATTCAAACCAAGAAACTGTGTTAAAGGCAGCTGATAAGTCAAGCAGAATGAGGACAGGACTTTGTTGCTGCTCTTGCTTCTGTCACAGACAGAGCAGTTTCAGATGAGTGATCGGTCTATAAACCAGTGTAACGGGTATAGAATGAACCCAATAGCAGCACAAACGAACCAAGTGTTCTTTTACAGTCTTTATTCAGCAGACTCACAGGAATACGCAGACCAGAAGATGGTAACAGAAAAGTAGATCCAGGTGAGTATGGCAGGTGATGGATGCGTGGGACTCTATGCAGATTACAGTCCAAAAGTTCTCAACAGGCTCAATGAGTATGATGAGGGGGAACTGGAGCAAACTCACTGCTGGTGAAACTCTGGTTGGACTCTGGTTCAGACAAGGACTGGATGAGGATCCGGACCTTGAGGCGGAGTCAGTGACAGTAGAATAGGCAAGATGGGTCTCCTCTCCAAGCAGGAACGGGCTGAATGCCACCCAGCCACAAGCAGGCAAGGAACAGGAAAAATCCCTTAGTTATGCTGCCATAGGACTAGACTGCTGGGGGACTCCCCCCCACCCCCCCGCCTGTCTCTTTCTGGGTTATGCCTAGCCAGGCACGGTAATGGTTGAAGATGCAGTCACATCTCCCTTTACTGAAAACCCTCTCTCTCTCTCTCTCTCTCTTCTCTCTCTCTCTCTCTCTCTCTCTCTTCTCTCTCTCTCTCTCTCTCTCTTGTCAATGCATGTTACTAACTCAAACTTCTTCCCTGAGTTTCTGTGTTTCATTCAGCAGGTTCTCGCGGATCGTATGTTGCTGTGGTCTGCTGCTGACGCCCACTATATATAGTATCACTGTCATTATTGCTACCATATTCCATTACAGTTTATAGTCAGTTAATGATTTACTGTTGCTGTGCATCTGTGTCCCTCTAACTCTATCACAGGTTCCACTGCTACTGTAATCATTCTATCATTCATTGTAATTGTACAATATGTTTTGTGTTGATTTGTTCTGTACACGTTGACATCCATTGCACGCCTGTCCGCCCTGGGAGAGGGATCCCTCCTGGTGGCCTTTCCTGAGGTTTCTTCCACCTTTTTCCTGTTAAAGGGTTTTTTGGTGGGCAAGTTTTTCTCACTCCGAGGGTCTAAGGACAGAGGGTGTCACTCCCTGTACAGATTGTAAAGCCCTCTGAGGCAAACTGTGTTTTGTGACTTTGGGCTATATAAATAAAATTTGATTTGATTTTGATTTGAATACTCATAGTCAGGAACGGAAGGCTGGTGGATTTGCCGGGGCAGAGACATGTAGCAAAGGTCGGAGGCAAGTTGGGTCGATACCAGGTAAGCAGTCCAGGAAACAAGTGCTGGAGAGTCAAGCATGGGAGCAAAGACAATCTGGCAAAGAGTGAGGGTGGTGAAGCTGCATATATACTGGCTTGATTGGAGATTGTGAGCAGGTGAGAGCAGCAGGTGGAAGCAGTTCAGTTGATGAGGGATGTGGCTAAGCAGCAGTGCAGGGGAGGGGCAGGGCAGGCTGTGACAACCAGATTGATTTGGATCAAGACGATTGTTCAGTCAGAGGAATTCTGAGAGTTCAATAGTTTTGGATAAAAATGGAAGAAGTGAGACAGGACGATCCATTTCCTTGCCAATTGTTCAGCAAAAGGCAAGGCCCATCAGTGATGCCCGACTGATTCATGGCTGTCTCCTTCTTTGTCGGGAAAAAGGGCAAGTCACTGAGGCCCTGTATCTACTACCGGGGCCTCAACGACATCACCATGAAGAACTGCTACCCCCTTCTTCTCATCTCCTCCGAGTTTTAACTGTTCCAAGGTGTTACCATTTTCACCAAGCTTGATCTACGCAACGCCTATCACCTAGTTCGGATTCATGAGGGAGATGAGTGGAAGCGTTCAACACCCCCAATGGACATTACAAATATCTTGTTATGCCTTTTGGTTTGAGCAATGCCCCAGCCAGGCTTCAGGCTCTGGTCAATGACATCCTCAGAGACATGTTAAACAAGCATGTCTTTGTTTATATAGATGACATCCTTATCTTCTCCCATTCCCATGAAGACCACATCCACCACGTCCAACAGCTCCAGAGATTCCTGGGCTTTGCCAATTTTTACTGGAGGTTCATCCGCAGCTTGGGAAGATCCCTGCTGCGTGCTGCAGACCGCTACTCTGCCACCACCAACAGACATTGCACCCCAGCCCCCGCTTACCAGGTTGGTGTTGTGTTCACCCAAGACATTCCTCTTTGGGTAGAATTCAAGAAACTACCCAGGTTCATCTGTCCCTTTTAAAATGAAAGAATTATCAACCCAGCGGCAGTGAAATTAAAGCTTGCATCCACCTCCGTTATATTTACGTCAGTGGCTGCAGTAGGCCTCTTCATACCTGAGAGTGTCCAGTCTCCAGTGTGGATCCTCCAATCCAGCAGACAGCAGCTTTCCTCCTGAGTCTCCTGGATGATTGTAGCTCAGGTCCAGCTCTCTCAGATGGGAAGGGTTGGAGCTCAGAGCTGAGGCCAGAGAAGTACAGCCTTCCTCTGTGATCAGACAGCCTGACAGCCTGAAAACACACAAAACAACACACGGAACATCATCTGAGGGTCCTGCTGCGTCAGTCAAATACACAATTAATTTCCCCTGAATTTTATGGCTCTGAATTTTCACAAATTTCTAACACTGCACCAAATAGTTAAATGTGAAATGTGTCCACTATGTGCCACGAGACAATGTCTGCTAATTATACATGATGTTCCAGCATATCAAATGCTGACCACATGTCATGTGACTATGTCTGAACATTGGCATGTAGATTTGTCCAGGGCAGGACTCTTATCAAACATGCAGTTTGTGGTAGATCAGACAATACACTTATGTGTTCCTGTTTAATGGTGAAACAACAAATTTCCAGGCCACTACAATTCATCCTGAGGACAAACATTAGGAACATGCCTGAATTACATTTCATCACAATCCATCCAATAATCAATGAGAATTTTAGTTTGGACCAAAGTGATGGACCAACAGACTGACCCACGTTAGCATCCATAGAGCAACGCTGCTGACACTAGTGAGTTAGGGTTGATTATAGCATCTATCAGCAATTTGCCATCACAATTTTTTGGGGTGATTTTAGTCTTTTATTTTAAGTGATTCTCTGCCAGCTCCAGGGAATCGCTAAAGGTGGTTTTATGCTCAATTGACGGTGTAATTAAAGGAGAGAAAAGTTGGAATCTGTAAAACAGGTGAAGTAAGAAGCTTTTGAGCTCATTGCCACTGACTTTTTTTTTTTTTTTTTTTAAATCTTATTATCTCTTAATCTTCTTTTTGTTGTTTGTTGATGTCTTCTATCACTCTGTGGCCTTCTGTTGGGTCTGCTGCTAAAGCACTTTGTAAAACTGTTTTTTTTTTTTTTTTTTTAATAAAGGTGCTATATAAATAAATCTTCTTATTATTATTATTGTTGTTGTTGTTGTTGTTGATAATCCCTCTGAGGATGGATTGGGCCTCTTCCACTGGTGTCACTTTGATACACCAGTTTTGGTTTAAAACATTGGCATTACTGGTTGTGCATCCATGGTGCTCCTATGAGGGAAAATTGACATAGACTCCAGATTTAAAAACTTGTTGTCAGCTTAATCAACATTTTGTGAACTTATTTTGACCAAACCTTAGTTGGTGATGGCTGGAACACTGGGAAGATTAGCAAAAGTTTGGGGTGTTTGGGGAATTTTATTTTGTTTCAATGGCATGTTTGATGAGAAGTTAACAAATAAGCAAACATTAGTCTTAGTTTGGTGAAAGACCCAAACTTGGTTCAGAAGGTGTATGGTTCTTTTATTCTGTTTGAAGTTGAAAATAGGTGAAAGAATATTTCCTTTGTTGGCAATTTGTGGGGGAGAAACAACCAATCAACTAATGCAGTTCAGACAGTCATCAGTCAAATGGCTTAATGAATTCTGACCTGAGGCTTTCCAGTGTACAATGTGGACTCTTCAGTCCAGCAGACAGCAGCTTCACTCCTGAATCCTGCAGGTTGTTGTTACTCAGGTCCAGATCTTTCAGACTAGAGGACTGGGAGCTGAGAATTGAGGACAGAGCTTCACAGCTTCTCTCTGAGAGGTTACAGGCACTCAGTCTGGAGAAACAACAGAAAGAGAAAGATAGGTTTGTTTTTTCTCCAGTTAAAGGATACCAAAGTTGTTTAATTTACACAAATAAATCACACTTACAGAGCTTTCTTGGAGGCTTTGACCACTGGCAGCAGCCTCAGAAGAGCCTCCTCTGAAGCAGAGTATTTCTTCAAATCAAACACAACCAGATCTTCTTCTGATGTCAGTAAGATGAAGACCAGAGCTGACCATTGAGCAGGAGAGAGTTTATCTGTGGAGAGACTTCCTGAACTCAGGTACTGTTGGATCTGCTCCACTAGAGAACGATCATTCAGTTCATTCAGACAGTGGAACAGATTGATGCTTCTCTCTGCAGAGGGAGTCTCTTCGATCTTCTTCTTGATGTACTCGACTATTTCCTGATTGGTCTGTGAGCTACTTCCTGTATGTGTCAGCAGACCTCGTAGGAGAGTCTGATTGGTCTGCAGTGAAAGTCCCAGAAGGAAGCGGAGGAACAAGTCCAGGTGTCCATTTGTACTCTGTAAGGCCTTGTCCATAGCACTCTGGTGGAGATGTGTTAGTTTAGGTTTGTCTCTGAAGACTTTAGACCTGGATGTTGTCTGTTCTTCAGACAGCAGATTGATTCCAGAGTTGATGAAGGTCAGATGGACATGAAGAGCAGCCAGAAACTCCTGAACACTCAGATGGACGAAGCAGAACACCTTGTCCTGGTACAGTCCTCTCTCCTCTTTAAAAATCTGTGTGAACACTCCTGAGTACACTGAAGCTTCTCTGATATCGATGCCACACTCTGTCAGGTCTGATTCATAGAAGATCAGGTTTCCTTTCTGCAGCTGATCAAAAGCCAGTTTTCCCAGAGACTCAATCATCTTCCTGCTCTCTGGACTCCAGTGTGGATCTGTCTCAGCTCCTCCATCATACTTGATGTTCTTCACTTTGGACTGAACCACCAGGAAGTGGATGTACATCTCAGTCAGGGTCTTGGGCAGCTCTCCTCCCTGTCTGGTCTTCAACAGATCCTCCAAAACTGTAGCAGTAATCCAGCAGAAGACTGGGATGTGGCACATGATGTGGAGGCTTCGTGATGTCTTGATGTGGGAGATGATTCTGCTGGCCTGCTTCTTGTCTCTGAATCTCTTCTTGAAGTACTCGTCCTTCTGAGGGTCAGTGAATCCTCTGACATCGGTCACCATGTCAACACAGTCAGGAGGGATCTGATTGGCTGCTGCAGGTCTTGTGGTTATCCAGAGGCGAGCAGAGGGAAGCAGTTTCCCCCTGATGAGGTTTGTCAGCAGCACACCCACTGAGGTGGACTCTGTAACATCAGTCAGGATCTCAGTATTGTGGAAGTCCAGAGGAAGTCGACACTCATCCAGACCGTCAAAGATGAACACAACCTGGAAGTCTTCAAACCTGCAGATTCCTGCTTCTTTGGTTTCAGTGAAGAAGTGATGAACAAGTTCCAGCAAGCTGAACTTTTTCTCTTTCAGCACATTCAGCTCTCTGAAAGTGAATGGAAATGTGAACTGTATGTCCTGGTTGGCTTTGCCTTCAGCCCAGTCCAGAGTGAACTTCTGTGTTAAGACTGTTTTCCCAATGCCAGCCACTCCCTTTGTCATCACTGTTCTGATTGGTTCATCTCTTCCAGGTGAGGCTTTAAAGATGTCTTCTTGTCTGATTGTTGTTTCTGGTCTGTCTGCTTTCCTGGATGCTGTTTCAATCTGTCTGACCTCATGTTCATCATTGACCTCTGCAGTCCCTCCCTCTGTGATGTAGAGCTCTGTGTAGATCTGGTTCAGAAGGGTTGGGTTTCCTGCTTTAGCAATCCCCTCAAACACACACTGGAACTTCTTCTGCAGGTTAGATTTAAGTTTAGGACAAACTCCAGAATGACTCCCTGAATGAAGACACAACAAAAAGATCATTCGGTGATTCATGAAGAAAATATGACAATGTAATTCCCCTAAAGAATCCATCTAAACATATTTGTGTCCATCTGTTGGGACATCGTAAATGTCTCATTCATCCATCATGTTAAATCTTTAGAGAAATCCTCTTACTGCTCTGCAGACAGTCAGCCAGCTCCTCCTGCTTCATTCTCCTCAGGAAGTGCAGTGTGATCTTCAGAAATGACTCTCTGCTGCTCCTCCTCTGCTCTTCATCCTCACCATCCAACACCTCCTCATCCTCCCTCTGACTCTCTAAGCTCTCTGGGTAATCTGGACTCAGACCCTTCTGGATCCTCTTCAGCTCGTTCTTCACAAAAGTGACAATGTTCTCCTCCAGCAGCTGGAACAGAATATTATATGAATGACACAATCAAAGTCAAATCATGGAAGCAAACATCAGATCCATGTTGAACAGACTGACAATCCACTGGTCTACAGAGTGCAGCATGGAGATGATTGTGAACAGAATAGATGTAAAAGTAGTTGTTGTCCATGTACAGACCATAAATATGGAGTCCAGGTGTGTTTGATGCTGCTGGGCAGACTGACCACTGGGAACCTCTGAGCTCTCCTGGTCCACTCTGTGGAGGAATCATGAAGAATGAGCTCACATTATGTCTGTCCACACAGAGACAAACACAAGGTAAAGGTCCTTTGAATTCAAGTGCTGATTCCATCAATGAATCAGATCAGCTTTCCCCTGACATTAAAGTGTCGGTCCTATTGCTGATCCCACTGGGAATCAACAGTCCAGTCTGCATTTCTGTGCAGCTTTCACTTTACTGTGTTGGTTCAGCAGCTTGTCTGGTTTCTGTATTGTTTATATATAATATTGTAGAAATAAGATGATTGGCTGCAAACTATCCAGTCAAAATTGGTATTAAGTTGTGATAAATTACTGGATCAAATCAAAGCTGGACCATACTTCTCTGGGTAACATGTAATGCTACATTTTTTTGTGCTTTCTCGTCTTGTCAGTTTCTCGTGGATTATGGCTGCTTCTGTGGTCTTGTACGACACCCACTACATAAATTATTATTATTATTATTATTATTATTATTATTATTATTATTATTATTATTATTATTATTATTATTATTATCATCATTAATGCGACCATATTACTATTAAAATTTACAACCAAAATGCAGGACTTATGCATTTCAGTTACACAGAAAATTTCCATCCATTTGAATTGGTATTTATTTAGTTTGTGTTTATGTGTGGTATTTATTCAGTTTGTGTTTATATGTGTGATATTTATTCAGCACACCCTCTCATGTAATACTGCTCAAATATTAGCAGTGAGCAACATGACAAGGGAAATACGACAAACAGCTCAGTTCAGGTTCAGCTCTGGGTGAGACTTAAATCAAATCAAATCAAATCAGATTTTATTTGTATAGCCCAAAGTCACAAAACACATTTTGCCTCAGAGGGCTTTACAATCTGTACAGGGAGTGACACCCTCTGTCCTTAGACCCTCGGTTCGAGTGAGGAAAAACTTGCCCACAAAAAACCCTTTAACAGGGAAAAAATGTGGAAGAAACCTCAGGAAGAGCCACAGAGGAGCGATCCCTCTCCCAGGACGGACAGACATGCAAAGGATGTCACGTGTACAGAACTTACTCTGTTATTGGTAGAGGTTGTCCATTGAAAAGTAGCGGTGGCTCCATTGACTGGTCACTCTTGAAGGACATGCAGTTGGGTTCACAGTCTGGTTTCTGATAGATCCTAAAAGAAAAAGCAATTGAGGCTCACATGTTTAGTAAAAGTCTTCCTCCATAAAATACTTATGAAAATATAAAATATTAATAATTATCAACAATTAAAGGATAATAACATACTTTCTGTTTGATAAATGTCTTTGTTTAAATTCAATAAGAAAACCCCTTGACTGGTCACTGTTGAAGGACACACAGCTGGGTCCAGGTTCAGGTTCAGCAGAGTCTGGTCTTTGGTGGATCCTGGCATAAAAACAAATGAAGTTCACATGTTTAGTAAAAAATTATCAACAATTATCAACAGATAAAGGTCTTTGTTTAAAATCAATGAAATCATGTTTTGACCTCATGAAAGACACACAGCTGGGTCCAGGTCCAGGTCCAGGTTCAGGTCCAGGTCCAGGTCCAGGTCCAGCAGAGTCTGGTCTCAGAGTCTGTTGTGGGCTTCAACAGAACACACGCAGAGCTTTGAGTGTGAATAATGATGGTGGAGTGATTTGAGTGCTGAGCTGTGACATGGAGAAGAGTCGTGGACGGTTAGAGATCCTCATCTCACCTCTGAGCTTTGGTCTGGCTGTCATGTTCCCCACACAGAGTGCTTTTAGAGGGAGGGACTCCCTCCTCTCTGTCGTCACACTGATTCATGCTGCTCAACTCACATCCACATCAGCTCACACACACTTTGATCTGGAGAGGAAACACAAATCATTCATGTGCACATGGACTCAGATCATCCTGTCATCATTTGTCCTGTACAAAGATCAGCTGCTCCTCCCCTGATTAACAAAGACTCTTGTGAAGAAAGTTTTCTGATTTTCATCATTTCAATTGGAATCTGTGTTCAGACAACTGACATCCTGCAGTTGAGCTCCACCAGATGGCGCCGCATGATTTGTAAAGACATGTGGAGGAAGCTTTGAGCCCCATGTTGATGATCACTGACTGATCCTTTCTCTTCCTGTTTTCTATCAGAGTCGACTGAAGCTTCTGTGCTCAGCCTGAACAAACAGTTAAAAAACACCACTGTCAATCTACAATCAATACATGATCAATAGTTTGTTATTGGACAGAGAAGTTTGAACTTTATTGTTCAACACAGAAGGTGAACAGTGAAGAGCGGCAGGCCTGAGTACCGGAGGTCATCAATAACATCAAATCAGAGTAGCAGTGGTACAACAAGTACTCTGAACTATTAATACTACACTGTGAAAATACTCTGTAAAAGTCAAAGTCCTGCATTCAAAGTGGTCCTCAAGTTAAAGTACAAAGTATTACCAACAGCATGGACATGGAACACGTTAAACATAGAAGGTGACTTCAGATTTGACTTGTCCATCTGCTGCTGCCTAAAGGGGGCGACAGAGATTGAACCCCTGGGACACAGATACAGGAAGTGACGTCTCCTTTCTAATTGTCTCTGACTGCTTCAAACAGGAAGCACTGCACTCTGAGAATACGAATGCAGGATGACATCATCAACAACGTTTTATGGTTTATCAGTGTAGTGGGAAATTTATATTACATGCTTCTTCTTTATAACTAAACTGTATAGCCACGTTTGATCTCAGTAATATTTGGGGCTGCAATTACTAGTCGACGTAATTGATTATGTCCACAAGAAAAATCCGTCAACACGTCGTTTTATTAAACACCACTGTGTGATAACAGACTGTTACATAAAATAAGATTCAAAGATTTCAGCTGGAGCAAATCTCATTAACACTACGAGCACACACTACAGGAAATGCACTAATGAAGACTGGCACAGTACCACAGAAGAATAAAGTTTTTTTTTTGTGATCATATTTTTATTTTATTTTAAAGAATAACAACCACAACAAGAGCAAACCATACAAACAAAGAAGCAAATTAAAACACAACAGAATATGAGGGAAAAAAAAAAAAAAAAGCCCCACAGTCTCAAAAATACCCCACCCACCCCCTGGATCCAGAACTCCACATCACACAAATTACACCTGCAACCCACAGAGAATAGTTAAAAGTGAATTCCAAGCCTGTATTGCTGAATCTTTTCCTCCGTGGACCCTAGCTGTCGACAGCTCCAAATAAGCAATATTCAGTTATGTTAGAACCCATGCACAAAAAGAGAGCGAGTGCGGAGGTTTCCAACGAGTAGCAACCAGTTTTTTGCAGCCGTAACACCAGCCAACAAAGCTCTTCTCTCGACCAGTGACAAACCCAGCCCTGACAGATAATTCAAAATGAGCGTGGAAGGTGAACAGGGCAATTTGATCTTAAACAACTCAGAGAGGTTCATAGCAATCATATTCCAAAAGTCGGCCACTGGGGTACACTCCCAAAACATGTGAAAATAAGCGGCAACCACTTTGGAAGAACAAAAAGTACACATAGGATCGCTAATAACCTTCATCAGATGAAGCTTCTTAGGAGTTAAATAAGCCCTACGTATATAATTATAATGTTTTTGCTGATGATCAGGGTTTCTAGATGATAAGCCTACACTAATCCATACCTTATCCCAATCAAACATAGACTCCAAACCTGGAACATCTCTCCTCCACATCTTGTCCAGCGCCAGAGGACTGTAGGAATGCTTCAATAAGAACCAGTAAAGTCTTGATACAAAACCACTTGTGCTCCCCGCAGAGCTAAAGACTTTACAAAGTGGGTGTGGTGTTAAAGGCCTCTGCAAAGGGACACCGTTGTCTTTTAAAGTCGATCTCAGTTGCAAATAAAAGAAAAAGGAGGTACAAGGCACACCATGCTTAACACATATGTTCTAAAAAGCAAGTAACCCTTCCTCTCCATAAATGTCAGCTAATGTACAAATGTTTTTATTTTCCCAATCAGGAAACCGAATAGGATGACCGCCAATCAACAATCTGTCGTTGTTAAATATTGGAGAGTGTGGGCCCCAACCACCAGAGCGGCCAACCAGTTTCTCCACCCTTCTCCATGTCTATAGCAAATATGAAATCATAGTACCAAATCTCAAACGGCAATGATGGAGTGAAACATTAGAATGCAAAATGTTGATAAAAGAGTATGGTGCTATCATCCGCTCCTCCAAAGCTCGCCATGACACTTGAACATCAGACTGAAACCAAGTCAAGAGAGGTCTAAGTGTGAAGGCCCACCCATAAAGCTTGAAGTTCGGAAGCAACAGGCCACCGTCCTGCCTTTCTCACTGCATTGTGGTAAGTTTAAAGCAAGGACGTTTACCTTGCCAAAGAAATTTAGTTATTGCAGACTGTAACTTGCTCAAATATTGAGGGGGTGGGGGAAGGGGGAGCATCAAGCTAACAAAATTGACTCTTGGCAGAATATTCATTTTAATTATAGATATCCTGCCCCGAAGTGAGTTAGGCAGGCTAGACCACCTGTCCAGATCCACAATAACTTTATTAAGCGTGTTATAAAAATTGTTTTTGATTATTGTCTGTACGGAAGAAGAGATTTCTATCCCCAAATAAATAAAGTTTTTAGCGACTGGAATAGATGCAGGGATGGGAGCATTACACATGGTCTGATTTAAAGGTAGCAAAGCTGATTTCTGCCAACTTATTTTGAAGCCAGACAGCTTGCCGTAATGTTCAAAGGTAACTAAAACATGTGGAATACATTGCACTGGGTCGTTTAAATACAGTAAAACATCATCAGCATACAACAAAATGTGATGGTGTGTACCTCTAATAGAAATTGGAGAGATTGTAGGTGAATTGCAAATGGCTTGTGCCAGAGGTTCAAGAGAAAGGGCGAATAACAGAGGGCTGAGAGGACAGCCCTGAAATATTCGACACAGTGCAATGAAATAAGTGCAATGTTTTTCCCATCCATACGTATCTTGGCAATGGTTATCCGACCTGCGCCATCCACCCAAGTGTCAATCATATCGAATTTTAGTCTACGTTTACACAGTATCGCTACCCCTTTACTTTTTGAAGCTGCAGATGAAGTTGCAATAGGGTGATAAAAGTTATTGGCCAATCGACCCACATCTCTGTGCAATAAATGTGATGTGAAAAAACAACACACCCCAAAACAAAAAGGAGTAAAAAACATTAAAGACACCCCAAAGAGCAAAGAAAGGCGAGGAAGGTGAGGGAGCAGAAATCCGTTGAACCTTCCTGATAAATCCACAACCGGATAACTAACTCAAAAAATTAAGAGTTTTGGGCCACCCAAGGGTGGCAGCAGCACCGCCACTTATTAAAAGGTGAAACATCAGTAGTGAGAACATTTTCTTCAAAATTAACACCTCCGCTATAACAGTTTAACACCCCTTTAACAGTCCATGACGCCTCTAGACATACTCCCCACCCTGCCCGCACACCCCATAGACACACATGCCTTACAACCTGGGTATAAATAACAATGCCTAACTGTTAATAACAGCCTGCGAGATAAAATAAAAAATAGTGAGCCTATAAAATGCAGCAATAAGAACAATAACGAATACAGGATAAAGTGGTAGACTGTGCAGTGAGGTAGGACACGGGTAATGAAATACAGCATCTTCAACTTCCAGTGTCATCGTCCTGGAGCATTAATCTAAATGTCTATCATAGTCTTACGAAGTCACTCTGCAAGGTGCAAGAAATAGGGGGGAGGCTATTACAGCACGAGGCCTGGGATAATCAAAGGTTTTTGATGCATTGTAATGCCTTCTTAGGATCATCAAAACGATGCTTTATCCCGTTCGGCGTTGTGAATGAAACAGGATAGCTGATGCCAAATGGGATTTTGGCTGTGTGAAGCAGACATTTACACTCCAGAAAAGAGTGTCGTCGGTCCTGCGTGGCCTTGGAGAAGTCTTGATTGAAGCTTATTTTCTGGTTCTGCCAGCGGACATCTCCAATTTCTCTTGCTAGCCATCTAACCCGCTCCTTCTGCTGAAACCGCAGGAACCGCATGATGAAGGGCCTTGGGGGGGCACCTTAAGGGCGGCTTAGCTGGTAGTAGTGACTGATGAGCGCGCTCTAAATCCAGGCCCCCTTCGAAGTCAGCATGAAGGATCTCAGGGAGAGTGGCTCTCAGAAACGAAATGGCATGTTTATCTTCAACATGTTCCAGGAAACCATAAATGCGTAGATTTACTCGCCTTTCCCGATCCTCGTACTCAGTTAGCTTGGCAATCAACATTTCAACCTCAGAAGCCGAAGCCGGGGGCGAGTCACAGCGCTGCCCTCTCCGCCTCCTCCAGCATGTCAAGACGAGCCTCCACGCTAGTTATCCTGGTTAGCATGTTGGCTAGCTTACCCTCCATTGCCTCAACCGCTCTCCTCGTTTCTGACATGTCCTTGCGGATGTCCGCAAAGTGTATGGCTTGGTCATTCAGGATTTTCATTTGGTCATCTGATTATTTCTGGAGGAGCGCATGTATCTTTGAAGTAGACATGGGCTCGTCTGCGGCCTCACAAACTGGCAAAACAGGAGAGGCCTGGCTAGCTCTGGAGCTAGCGGTAGACCTAGCGCCTTGCTGTTGCTGAGACACATTTTCATTTTTCCAGGAGTTTGGCATATCGGTAGTGGGAGCAGCTTACAATCAGCGACTTATGCATGAAAAAGCAATGAAGTAAATAGCGAATGCCTACATGTTCACACAAAATGTAAGCTAGCGGTGCCACAGCCTCCAGCCTAAGCAGCCATCTCACTCGACGCCATCACGTGACCCCCAGAAGAAAAAGGTTTAAGTAAACTCTGCCATATCATGGCAGCACTACAGCAATGCATGAGCACCTCAAACACAAACTTTTGTGTTTGCCTCTGTTATCAGTGAGTTATCGGACATAAAGACACTTTTGTACTCATTAGTAACAGTAATATCATCGCTGTCGGGCAGAGACCTCCTATCTCCCACACTGATAGTTTTTTCAGTCACATCTGGTCATAAATATTCGTGTCTTTATATTACCAACCTACTGTACAAGCAAATCAAACCCAAATGAAAGACATATTCATCTATTAGTGTGCAACCAAAACAGATTTATTAAACACAAAATGTGAAGCTTTGTGGTTGTTGTGAGCTTGTGCTCCTCTGTGTCATCAGACAGGTGCAGTGGAGATATACAGATCAGGTGACGGTCTTTGAATACTTTCTTTTGTTAATTATGTGAGACTTGAAAGGTGGCCAGTACAATCATTTATGAAAATAAGAGGTTTCTGCCCAACAAAGACAATATCAATAATAATTCATGTGTAGGATATTAAATCAGTACAAATCAGTGATGTCATGACTTGGATATTACACTGAATAGTAAACCTCCTCTTCATGTCAGTGATAATCTGTGATTTGGAGCATATTAATAATTAATTTGTAAGATATTTAATCAATTAAAAAATCAGCAATCTGTATTATGTATTAGACAGTGATAAAACATGATGCACAGACTTCAGCTTCTGAAATGATGCAACTTTCTGTTTTGTTCTATTTCAGCAGAAATAATCATGACTAATCGAAAAAATAATCAATAGATTAGCCGACAAACAAAACAATCATTAGTTGCAGTCTTAGTAATATTCTGAAACGTTTTTTTGTATATCACTGTGACTAATAGTCTTGTTTAGTTTCACTCAGTACCTTTCATCTAAAAATCTGTCTCATGTATGCAAGTTGTTTGTAGCAGTAGCCGTTTGATGTATAAACGTGACCTTATTCACACAGTCAGGCAGAGCTTGTTAGTGGGGTTTGATAGTGATGAATACATTCCACTGTAGCCACCTGTAACAGATAAGTAAATCATAATAATGAGGAATACTCCTAGAAGTGTATAAGAATCAGCGCGAGACTGTCTTCTCGTTCGGTAGAACTGTTCCTCTTACCAGAATAAATTAACAAAATCGATGTCGGCAACATCAGAAAATAACATATAACTATAAAGTACCATGAAAAATACCTGAGAATACTGAAAACGAGAGCAGCGGCGCTGATTAATAAAGACTCTGTGTTCAGCTCCTGAGCAGCAGAAAACTCTGCTTCTACTCCTATTCCACCGTTCACACACACTGAATGGCGGATATCGGTGTTTGAGCTCCTTTCGTTCACAGTTAAACTCAGAGCTGTGACTTTGGACAGATGAAGAATGGAGCGGCACATTGTTGCTGTTTCTACTGGAACTAAGCTAACGACAGCTGTTAACGAGTCACACAGTAAAAACTTGTTCATTACCTTCAGCTGGAGGTTCACACGGAGAAAACTAACTGCGACACAACGTTACACAGTGAACCTAAAGTGAAACTAAACTGAGGAGTGACCGTGAACGCAGCACAGAGCACCGCCTCTGTTGATCAGTTTATTGATCAGTATTGACATGTGTTGATACCTGCACATACAAGCACAAAGCTCCACAGAGCAGCTCTGTTGTTAAACTCCTTCACTTTACCTTCTCACAAACTCACGTGGCACCAACAAATATTAGATTTCGTGTGTTAAAGTTTGTCATCCAACAGGAAGTCAGTCAGACAGACAGAAAATGAGCAAAGAGCTTCATCCGGTCATTTCTTTACTGTCTGTGCATGAGACCTACAAAGAACACTTATCAATGTTTTCTGATCAATAATATTCAGTTTACATCTTCATTACAAACATATTTTGTCTGACTGCTTTGATTGATTGATGCTCACTTCTCTGTTTAATATTAATCAGACTAAATCAAAATAAAACTTTCTATCAAATCATTCAGAGGTCACAGGGTTTACCTCAGTTACACTCTGACACTGGTTTAATCCCTGAGTAATGTCTGCAGGCTTCCTCTCTTAGGCTGAAATGATTCTGAAATCCTAATTGCTCGCTTGGAGCAGTGGGTGGGCATCAGTGGCACAGCACTGGACTGGTTCAAGTCCTATCTGTCACATCGGACGTTCTGTGTAAGCCTGGATGATTCTGTCTCCTCCACTGCTCCTCTATCATGTGGGGTCCCACAAGGCTCTGTGCTTGGCCCTCTTTTATTCTCTCTCTACCTACTCCCACTCGGTTCCATTCTCAGGAAACATGGTATTTCTTTTCACTGCTATGCGGATGACAGCCAGATTTATGTCCCCCTAAAAAAGTCAAATTCATACTCTGTTAACCTGTTGCTAAAGTGCCTACATGACCTTGAAGCTTGGATGGCCTTAAATTTTCTGAATTTCAGTGATAAAAAGACAGAAGTCATGGTCTTCTGTGGCACTTCCGGGACCTCCCCCCTAGTTGATCTGGGTCCCTTGGCACAGTATCGCGTCCCTATTGCAAAAAATTTGGGGGTAAAAGTGGACACAGATCTTAAATTTGATAATCAAATTAAAGCTGTGGTGAAGTCCAGCTTTTTCCAGTTAAGGCAGCTGGCAAAAATCAAACTAGTTCTTCAGAGACAACAGTTCGAGACAGTAATTCACGCCTTTGTGACCACGTGGTTGGATTACTGCAATGCACTTTATTTGGGGGTTAGTGGGTCTTCTATTAGTCATCTCCAACTGGTTCAAAATGCTGCTGCACGCCTTTTAACTGGCACAAGCAAATACGAGCACATTTCACCGATTTTAGCTTCACTCCACTGGCTGCCTGTCCATTTTAGGATTCATTTTAAAATTATTTTATTTGCTTTTAAAGCCTTGAATGGCCCCACGTTACCTCTCTGAGCTGCTCCACCCCTGTACTCCTTGCCGATCTCTCAGGTCAGCTGACCAGCTGCTCCTGAGAGTGCCTAAAGCTAGACTCAAGCTCAGAGGGGATCGAGCGTTCGCTGTTGCAGCTCCAAATCTTTGAAACAAACTGCCGCTGCACATTAGACAGGCCTCCTCTCTATCTCATTTTACTCATTTTAAAATTCTTCTTAAAACCCACCTCTTCTCTTTGGCCTTTGACTCCATGTAGAGTGTTGATTTTATGATTTTATGTTTCTGATATGTATACATGCATATTTCTTTTAATCTTGTGTAGACAGTGCTTTTTATTTATTTTATTTTATTTTATTTTATTATTTTTATTGTGTTATCTATTTATTGTGTTTTATCTTGTTGTGCAGCACTTTGGAAACCTTGTGTTTGCTAAAAATCGTGCTATATAAATAAAGTGCATTGGATTGGATTGGATAGGCTGAACAAGCTCCAGACTTTGTGTAGCCTGAGAAGCAGAACGCAGGGCAGCAAAGTCACCTATCCTCTCACCTGGATTCCTGCCAGAAGCTCCTCCTACACTGTAAAAAATGAAGACCAAGCAGACAACCAGGAGACACACTGTAAAAAATGCCAAGCAGAGGTGAAACACAACGTCTAAAACATTCACATCCATCAGATGAAGAACAGAAAATCAAGTAGTAATGAGAACAGTAGCTGCTGTTAGTTACTAATAGTAACCCCCTTTCTAGTCATGGAACTATACAGGCCTGACATGTTAGAGGAAACTGAAACGCATTTCACTCAAATTTCTAGCAGCTGTGGTTTTCCATCCCATAACTCCCCGTTTCAAAGCATGTCTTCTGACATGAAATGGATTATGAGCTATGAAATAAAGAGCTTCATTACAACTGCGTCATTGTCTTGTTCATGATGTGGCAGGATAGTGTTGTAGTGTGTGACTCTGACCACCAGAGGGTGCCAACATTCATCATAGTTTATCATCTCTGTATAATTATTCAGTCAGTTTGTTATACAGAACTGAGACAGACAAAATAATGAAGCAGTATAAAGTCACAGTCACATTCATGTAATAATCAGTGATTGATATGATCAATGTGGCCCACTGATAATCATCATTTCCTTTTGTCCTGAAACAGAAATCTATACGTACAGTGAAGCCTACAAACTGCAGGTATCATATATTACACAATGGCGGGGAGTCAACTTAAACCTGGTGGAAACCCTGATATGCAATGCTAACCCAACTTTTTACTTGGGTTAGCATTGGGTTATAATACTTTACTTGCTAGCTTTGAAAAGCTATTCCCACAAGACGTAGTGAGGTAGCTCCCCCTTAAACATGCAATAGGTATCTCTACCTAATAATAGAGCAGAAGAGGGCAGTTGAGTTATTTTTCCACACAAGAGGGCAATTTAATGTATTTTGCCAACCAGGAGGGCACTTTAGTACGTGTTTTTGCCTCCCAATAGGACACTTGGAACCAAAACACCAGTTTTGGTTCCAAAGAGGGCACTTTAGCACACGTTTTGACTCCCAAGAGGGCACTTTAGCACGCGTTTTTCGACAATTGGGCCACAAGGGGGGGTGACCCCTCGTGGCTCATATTGTTGTCCTTACACGTATCCCATTATGCTCTGCGCTCATGACACATTTTATTTCAGGTTTTCTGTCTTTGGACATTTTGTCTTTGGACATTTTGTCTTAACAGACACGTAGGAGACGCAAACAGGAAACATGGGGGTCTCCATGCAGCAAAGGTCCCCCACCAGAATCTAACCAGGAACACATGGTGTGGGACAGAAATAACATCAGCTGTGATCCTAGACACACTCAACTGATCTGTTCAGCAGAGACAATGTTTGTCTAACAGGAGGAGACTCCTACAGATGACACAGAGACACCAAAAAAACAGAATCAGGCAAACTGTACCACCAGAACCCAAACCCAGGATAAAGAAGTTCAGTGAATGTGGTGGTGAAGGCGTGGAGGTGGATCAGTGTGTCAGAGCAGACTCTGTAGAAGGACAGAGTAAGGACAGGGTAAGAGATCATATGTTACTTGAATCTGGTTAAGCAGCTGTTATCCTGTACAGACTCAACTGATGTTTGAGTTCTAACAGGAGGAGACTCTCCATCTTACAGAGAACACAGAGACACTGAGGAACCAGATAAGAACCCAAACCCAGGATAAAGAGGTTCAGTGAATGCGGTGTTGAAGCTGTGGAGGTGGATCAGTGTGTCAGAGAGACTCTGTAGAAGGACAGAGTGCCAGCAGGACTGTCCACATACACTGCTACTCTGTCAGAGACCGAGGAGGAGAGGAATGTTTCTTTGTCATTGTGCATGACATAGAAACCGCGATGTTTAGTCACCGAGAGGCTAAGTAGGGGAAAGCTTTACCTGCTAGACGGGCTGGCTGTTCAATAAAACATCGCTGGAGTTCTGATTTTCATATTTATTATTGTTAAAACAAGAGCAGTGAATAGTCCAACAATCCATAAAATCATGAGCCAGTTTACCTCCAAGATCATGCGGTCAGCAAAAGTATAACTTCCCCCCTCAACCTCTCAGTTCAAAAAACACTCATTCACCTGGCTGATGCACCACCATGTGACCCACATCCCCATGACCATAACAATATTAGCTGGCATCCACATTCGATCATAGCAATTCAGTGTCCTGGAATGATCATTCTCTCCAAACACACAGTCACTGCCTCCTTCTGATTCCTCTGTAACTCACTGATATATCAACTCTTCCTTTTGTCCACTCGACCTCCCAGTAACAGCAACCAGTCAGACCAGTTCTACACAGCAGATGATGATACCTGTCAAATCTGTCTGGATGTTCAGGATATGACTGATACTCCTCATATGTGTCATCTTCCTGTTGTTGTCAGACAGTTTGATCTTTCTGTGTACTGTGTTTGTGTCGACTGTGAGCTCACAGGAATCTGATGGAGAGAACAAGACAGTTATTAATCTATCATCTGTTCATTTATTGATGATGACATCAGAGATTTGAAGGAGTGATGTTACAGTTTGAAGATGGTTTGTTTTCATGAATCAAATTAAAAACACACTTACACTTCCTCAGACCTGGTCTCAACCATTGGACTCCAGCAGGCTCCACCCTGAAAGGAGGAGGGGGGTCAGAGCAGCACATCCTCTTTCAGCATGCAAACATGGACATTACATCACTCTCATACACAGTTTGGTTTTTCTGTTCACATGGAGGGTTGGGATTTGATTAATCTGATTCAGTCCAAATCCACCATCTGATTCCTTTGAATCCTTTATTCAATCTAATCAGGTTTCACTTTCAACATTTGCAGGTAACTCAATTTAGAACCAACCAAACTCAAAGGCTCCGGTCCAATAGTCTTTTTGTTCAGGAAGGTTCCTCACTGAGTGAAATGACCCAGAAGGATTTAAGTGTCAGCCATGATAAGAGCTGTTTGAATTCTCTGAAGAAGGAAAAGAGCTTCATTGCTTCCTTTCCTGTCTCCTTTAGCAGAGGAGACACTGGACCATCCTTTACCAAAGGAGATAATGCCATCCCACAATTCCTTGTAGTTTTTGATCAGAAGTAATGTAAGCAGAACAAATACTTGAGTACAGCTGAACATAGTTACCACAGTTACACTCTGACACTGGTTTAAACTGGATTTAACTGGTTACACATGATGATGACTTAAAATCTCAATGGTTTAAATAAAACGTCTGAATGAACTGATGACATCACACAAATATTTTCTTTAATTGATTTTTTTTTCAAACTCAACAAACAAACAAAACATTTTAAATAAAGTTTTTTTTTCAGTTTGAACAAAAAGACAAATAATAAAAATAAACTTTAAAAACATGTTCATCATTTTATCACTCAGTCTTTAAAGTCTCTGTGGCACCTTTACATTAAAGAAACATTAATGAAACATTAAGAAAACATTAAAGGAACATTAAAGAAACAGTATGGATGCGCATTGCATTCACTGGATAAAAAAAAAAAAAGACACCTTATCTCACCCTTATTACGAGATCTTTTCTCGTAATTACAAGATAAGGAAAGGTGCCGTTTTGCCCACTGCACTTCGGTTAAGTTGGAAAGATATTGGCAGATTCGAACTTCCGGGATCAATAACTCTTAAGTGAAACATTGTTATAACACAAAACACGCATATTTTCAACCGTAATAAGATAGACAACGAGCTACAACCTAATGTTCATCAAAACGAGCCATCCTTGGAGCCACAACAACAACATTAGTGTTTACGTGCAGCCGGCTGTGAGAGCAGCGCAGGGACCGTCTACAGAGCGCAACACCAAAAAAAGATTACAAAAATATTCAATAACTTCACTATAATACAGTGTCGTGTCACCAAAATCACTACACACTTCATTGGTCTGCTACAGATTACACTACAGCGCTTATTTGGGAAAATAAGGACTGATTATTAATCTGAATATTAATCAATAAGTTCAATGTGATGTGTATTGTCACCAGACTCACTACACTTCATCAATCTCCTACAGTTTACACTATAACTCTTGGTTTGAAAGAAAGGCATTTTTCATACTAAGTATTGTAGTGTAATCTGTAGCAGACCAATGAAGTGTGTAGTGATTTTGGTGACACGACACTGTATTATAGTGAAGTTACTGAATATTTTTGTAATCTTTTTTTGGTGTTGCGCTCTGTAGACGGTCCCTGCGCTGCTCTCACAGCCGGCTGCACGTAAACACTAATGTTGTTGTTGTGGCTCCAAGGATGGCTCGTTTTGATGAACATTAGGTTGTAGCTCGTTGTCTATCTTATTACGGTTGAAAATATGCGTGTTTTGTGTTATAACAATGTTTCACTTAAGAGTTATTGATCCCGGAAGTTCAAATCTGCCAATATCTTTCCAACTTAACCGAAGTGCAGTGGGCAAAACGGCACCTTTCCTTATCTCGCAAGATCTTTTGTCATAATTACGAGATAAGGTGTCAATTTTTTTTTATCCAGTGAATGCAATGCACTTCCGTAGAACAGAGACTTGTTTTCATCTGTTTGTTTTCATTTTTTCACGTTTTCACTTCATATAAACGTTAAAAAACGTTAAATACACTTTTTATAAGCATTCTATAAATACAACTTTAAATAAACTAAACTTTATTTATGTCATTAGCTGTAACTAATAAAGTTTGATTTAACAAACTTCATGACATCATCAGTGACGTCACTTTTCTTTGATTAAAAAGTTTTTAACATTTAACCCACAAAGCTCCTCACACCAACATGTGAGGCTCCACCCACTCCACTCATTATCCAATCAGTTCAGTGGAATCCATCCTGTCGTCCAGTCATTATCTTCTCAGTGTATCGATACTTTTATGTTAATCATTTAATTAATTAACATTCGTCCTGATTTAATCAATGAAGTCTAAAACTCTGATGTCACTGTGATGTCACTGTCTGATGAAGCACTGTGAAGTTTATTAAGGATGAGACAATGATGCATTCAGGGTCACCTCACAGAGGTTCAATCAGGTTGTCAACAACAGGTAAAAAAGTTCAGATAGTCCAGGTGTTGTCCAGGTGTAGGTCAGGTGTAGCTCCAGTTTACTCAGCTGTACCTGTCTGTGTCCTCAGGTGGAACCTTCCGTGTGTCCTCAGCCGTACCAGTAACTGTGTATCTGTCCCACGTGGTTCAGGTGAGTCATTGCTGGTCCAGGGGCAGCTTGACGAAGGCGATGGCAGCGAGCTCTTTACAGAACTCCTCGAGGACAATCAGTCCTCTCAGCAGGGTCAGGTGCTCCAGTCTGAAGACATACACACAGGTAAACACACACAGGTAAACACACACAGGTGAACACACACAGGTGAACACACCAGGTGAACACACACAGGTGAACATACACAGGCAGACACACAGGTAGTTACCCTGCATTGTGCTCCAGTCCCAGCAGGTGTCTCCTGGCGTTCAACAGTCTGTCTGTCAGATTGGAGACCAACTGAATCCTCTGCATTAACTCCCCCATCAACTGAGAGACAGACAGGCAGAGAGACAGACAGGATGATGGAGTACTGCTCTGACTTGGAGCAGTGAGACAGGTGTCTGCATGTCTTACCCTGATGAGTACAGAGAAGAGCGACCTGGAGCAGTGAGACAGGTGGATGTAGGGGTTGAGCAGGTACTCGTTGAGCAGAGGATGATTGAAGGACGACAGCCTCGATAGAACGGCCGTCAGCTGGAGGTTCAACTCATATGGCTGACAGACAGACAGGTCGGTAGGTGAGAGACAGGAGAGACAGGCAGGTGAGAGGCAGACAGGTGAAAGACAGACAGGTCAGAGACAGGTGAGAGACAGACAGGTCAGAGACAGACAGGTAGGTGACAGACAGAGAGGTCAGAGACAGGTGAGAGACAGACAGGACAGGTCAGAGATAGACAGGTCAGAGACAGGTCAGAGACAGACAGGTAGGTGAGAGACTGACAGGTAAGAGACAGACAGGTCAGAGTGGCATACCTGCTCCAGGACCCGGCCCAGCCGGTCGAAGAGAACCTTGAACAGGTGACCTTCAAAGAAGTGTTCAGGTGAGGAGGAGGGAGGAGGAAGAGAGACCGGCCAATCCCATGACAGAGAGAGAGACTGACACTCTGTCACCTGGACGACAGGAGGACACGTCAGGTACAGGACTGGTACCATGGCAACAGGTCCTCAAACAGGAAGTCATTTCAAAACAAAAGTCAGTGTGAGTTCTGACCAGTGTGTGAGCGTCGTGGACATACGACTCGTATCCGCCCTCCTGAAGCAGCTGAGCAGACCGGACCTGAACCGGAACCAAGCACAGGAAGCTGCACACAGACACACACACACAGACACACACAGACAGATACACAGAGACACACAGACACACACACACAAGGAGGGGTCAGTAGTGTGGGCAGGGTCAGTGGTGTGGGCGGGGTCAGACAGGTGAGTTACCTGTTGACAACGTCAGCAGCTGATCCCTGTCCAGAGGGAGGAGGCAGAGCCGAGGTGGAGGAGGGAGGAAGAAGCAGCTCGCTGTCTGACATCACGCCGTCAGAGAAGAAGAACAGGTCCTCCTCCAGGTCACTGATTGGACCAAACACAAACACATGATTACTGACCCACTTCCTGTCCGTCCGTCCTGCAGACAGGTTCTCAGGCTCAAACTCACTCGCTGTCCTCTGCGGTCTCAACGGTCTCGGCAGGCCTGTCGTCCTGTCCTGCTGCAGGTGGAGACAGGTAACTCCGACTTTGCAGGAAACTCAAAACCAGGACGTCCAAAATGTCCCTGTGAGGCTTCTGTAGTAACTCCTCCACCAGAGAGAGAGACAGCATGCTGATCTGAGGACAGAGAGACAGACAGATCTGAGGACAGAGAGGCAGACAGGTCTGAGAACAGACAGACAAGTGACCTGCAGTGTCTTTATCCCTGCAGGGCTTCTGTAGCTGTGTAGGTGGATTCACCTGTAGCTGTTTACCTGGACTCACCTGGTCTGAGATGTGGTCACAGCGCTGCAGCAGCAGGTGTGTCAGCATGTCTGTCTTCAACAGGAAGTGGACCAGCTGATCCAGCAGGAAGGGGGACTGGACCAGTCTGACGGCAGCACAGAGGAGGGAGGTGGAGAACAGGACCACCTGTTCACACCTGGACCACACAGACACACCTGGACGTCAGAGACAGGACTGTATGGTTACCTGTACAGGATTCAGACCAGAGGACAAGTAGACTCACGTGTGCTGCAGCTGAGGCTGGACCACATCTGACAACCACAGCTGGTGGACACACCGGGCTAGCTTCACTGCTAACACCTGTGAACAGACACAGTCAGGTGATCACACACACACACAGGTGAGGGGGCGGGGCTATCAGCACACAGGATGACAGACAGCTGTGTGTACCTCAGGTGCTTCTCTCGTCAGGTGATCCAGGAAGTCGAACCATGAGAAGAAGTTAGTCATGTGATCAGAAGCAGGAGATGCTGACCTGAGATCAGAGCTGCAGCGCGAGAACTGTGAGCTGAGAGTAGACGTACACATTAATACTGTAGTACAGAGTACAGTTAATACTGCAGTACAGAGTACACAAAGTACATGTTAATACTGCAGTACAGAGTACAGTCTATACTGCAGTAAAGAGTACACAGAGTACAGTTATTACTGCAGTACAGAGTACACATTAGTACTGCAGTACAGCATACATGTTAATACTACAGTACAGAGTACACAGAGTACAAGTAAATACTGCAGTACAGAGTACAAGTAAATACTGCAGTACACAGAGTACAAGTAAATACTGCAGTACAGAGTACACAGAGTACATGTTAATACTGCAGTACTACATGTGTGCATTCAGTGTGTGTGTGTACCTCCACGGTATGTGAGGCCAGCTCTGAACCTCTCCAGGATCTAGACTCTCCAGAGGCAGCAGGGAGTGAAGCTCCAGCAGCCTCCCAGCCAGCAGCTCTCCCAGCTGGGTGTGATCACAGAGAATCTCCCCTGAAGATCCAGACTGGACTGAGGACAGCAGCAGGAGGCTTTCATAGGCCTTCAGACACACCGAAGGTCTCTGTGGAGACACACATGTAGACCGTGAGGAGGCATGACCATACCATGACCACACCATGATGATAACATGACGATAGCCTGATGATAACATGACGATAACATGAAGACAGCATGACCATAACGTGATGATAGCGTGACCATGAACACGTCAGCCTGAATAAACTTGTGATCCATCTGGCCTGAAGCCACTCACTTACCTGACTCTTGGTGAGCTGCAGCAGAACCGACAGCAGACCAGACTCTGATTGGACAAGGCTGGAGTTAGCTGAATCTGATTGGCTGGAGGGCAGTGGTGGCTCTGTCCCATGACTGGAGGCTTGTGTGCAGAGCTCTGATTTGTCAGAGGTGGGTGTCCTGGTTGCTGGTTGATCCAGAATCTAAAAACATGGACGGAAATTAACCGCTGCAGTTGTTTCCAACAGGAAGTCACAGAAACAGTCACTTCCTGTTTCATGAACTGTTATCAGAGCGTGATCAGCTGACCTCTAAGACGTGTCTGAGCATGTGTGGATCCTGTTTGACTTTGGAGCAGACGACCAATAAAAACTGAGCTTCCTCCTTCTCAGTGAGAGAACCAGGAAGTGCACAGAGACGAATCAGCTTCTGAGGTGAGCAGAGGTGATGTCAGACAGTGACATCATCAGCACAGTCACATGACCCAATACAACACTGTATATGTCACATCATACCCCCTCATACCCGTTTATACCCTTTTATACCTGTTTATAGCCGTTTATACCTGTATAACCCGTTTATACCTGTTTATCAGAGTTTACCTCAACAGGTCTGTAGACATTAACCAGGTGGAGGAGAGGCTTCTGCATCTGAGACAAGAACTTAGTGAAGAACACCAATACCTGCTGGACCATACCTGGAGGATACTGAGGAGGAGGAGGAGGAGGAGGAAGAAGAAGAGGAAGAGGAGGAGGAGGATTAAACCCTGAGTACAGTGAGTGCAGGTCAGAGTCAGGCTGTGGTTGAATATTCAGTTTGTCTCATGAAGGTTCCTCACTGAGTGAAATTAAAGTGTTAATGTGTCCGTCATGATGAGAGCTGTTTGTATCCTCTGAAGAAGCAAAGGAGCTTCAATGCTTCCTTTATTATCTACTTCAGAGGAGACAATGGACCATCCTCTATGAAAGGAAAGGAGTTGATGCTTCCCACAGTTCCTTAAAATGGACGCAGCGTTCAGTCATTAAAACCATCAGTGTATTTAAACAGTGTGACAGCCTGCAGCAGAGAGCATGTGAATATGAACATACATGTTGACGTGATGTAAAAACTTTGATCATGAAGTGTGTTCTGTTGTTGACTGTGGAGCTGCGTTCACACACACAGCTATTTGACAAATGTTCTCTAAACGTTAAATACTGTCGTTAATAACATCCTCCGTCATATCATGACGTAGTCTGAACACCGACCTACACTTCTCCTAATTCTTCATCACCTCTCCTTCACACCTTTCCCTGTTGGTTTTCTATGGAGGTCAAGTAAAAGTGTTTAGGAAAGGACATAGGAGGTATATATTTGATATTGGACCGCTCCCTAAATGTTGTGTCCAGGTCGGTTGTTGTTACCTGAGCCTTTCCCAGAGTGCACAGCGTCTCCAACAGTTTGTGCTGAAGCAGATAATCCAGACATGATGCAGAGTTGTCACCAGCCTGATAACAATACATTAATACAACAATAAATTATTACAGCAATACAACAGTATATTAATACAACATTACAATATATTAATACAACAATATATTAATACATCAATGAATTACACACTGCATGTTCTGCTCAGTCTGACTTTTATTGTTTTATTGATGATGTATTACATTGAACATAAATGTTGTTGACATTGAATCAGTTTTCTTTGTTTGCCTTCACATGTACATACAATGTAACTAAATTATAATGTATTTAAGTTATAATGTAACTAAATTATAATGTAACTAAATTATAATGTAACTTAATTATAATGTAACTAAATTATAATGTAACTTAATTATAATGTAACTTGATTACAATATAACTAAATTATAATGTAACTTAATTACAATGTAACTAAATTATAATGTAACTTAAACATGATGAATCCAGACTATCCAGACCTCCTTAAATCATGACTACAGCTGACCAGGTGAGTCCACCTTAGCTTTGTTGCTACAGGACTAGACTGACCATGGGCTTTCCATGATGCACTGTTCAGGTGTGCTCAGGTGAGTTCAGGTGTGTTACCTGTTGCTTCTCCTCGTACACCAGGATGTCCAACATCTGTTTGAGACGCCACGGGATGTCAGTCTGTCTGACAGGACGACTTTCATCTATACACACACACACACACACACACACACACACACACACACACACACACACACACACACACACACACACACACAGATGACTGCGATTGGCTGATCAGGTGTTTTCAGGTAACAGAGTGTCTGCAGTTCCTCACCTGTCGTCTGGATGTAATAATTAGTGATGGACTTCCAATGATCGATAAACGAGTCCAACAGGTCGACAGAGGGCTCCCTCTGAGAGACAGACAGGTGAGAGACAGACAGGTAAACAGATTAATTATTAATCAACGTCATCTTCAGTGAAGTCATGTTGTGACACGACCTCTGTTGTCATGACGACAGGGCTCACGTGACCTCCTCACTGCTGATCACATCAACAGACCCCCCCCCACCCCCCACCGCCTGCAGTCACCTGAGCCACATTCCTCCACGTCGACAGGTAAACCGGAAACACAACACGAGCTAGCTGTTAGCTTCACTGTCACGTTACTATTGTTAACTCAGATAAACAAGTTCACAGTTATTAGCCTGTCTGTCTGAGGGTGAGACAGGCTGACACACAGACAGGCTGCCTGCCTCCACCGTCACTCTCTCAAACTTTGAGCTAACCGAGCTAACGTTAGCTGCTAACTCACCGTCTCCAGCGCGTGCAGCAGCATGCTGGTCAGCTTATTAAACGTCTCCATTCTCCCGCCGTCCCTACCGTCCGTTAGCCCGGTTAGACCCGGTTTATTCCCGGTTATCTGACGGTTTACTGCGACATGTTGTCACCTAAACTGACAGCTGATCGCGTCAAGCTACAGCTACACACAGCACACTTCCGGGGAGGTTTCACAATAAAACACAACTCGAACGAATCTTAGCACATCCGGTCGGGAAATTCCAAAATAAAACCTCAAGAAGAGCCACAGAGGAGAGATCCCTCTCCCAGGGCGGACAGACGTGCAATGGATGTCACGTGTACAGAACAAATCAACACAAACATGATCTCTGATCTTGGTTCCTGTCAGAACTCATGCAGCAGCATTCTGAATTAGCTGCAGAGTCCTCAGAGACTTATTGAAGCAGCCTGATAACAAAGAGTTACAATAGTCCAGCCTAGAAGTAACAAATGCATGGACTAGTTTTTCTGCATCTGCTTGAAACACTTTTTGATGATGTTGCGTAAGTAGAAGAATGCAGTCATATAAATTTGTTTTATGTGGACGTTAAAGGACAAATCCTGATCAAAAACAACTCCAAGATTCTTTACAGTGGAGCTGGAAGCCAGAGTGATCCCATCTAAGGTAACTAAGTCTCTAGAAAGAGAGTTTCTGAGGTGTTTGGAACTTACAAGAACTTCAGTTTGGTCTGAATTTAACATCAGAAAATTGTAGGTCATCCAACTTTTTATATCCTTAAGGCATGCTTGGAGTTTAGTTAACTGTTTGGTCATCATCAGGCTTGATCGACAAATATAATTGGGTGTCATCAGCATAACAATGAAAATTAATGGAGTGATTCCTAATAATGTTCCCTAGAGGAAGCATATATAAACTGAATAGAAGTGGTCCTAGTACAGAACCTTGTGGAACGCTGTGACAAACTTTGGTGTGCATGGAGGATTCATCATTGATGTGAACAAACTGAGATCGATCTAAGAAATATGACTTAAACCAGCTTAGGGCGGTTCCTTTGATACCAACTTGATGCTCCAGTCTATGTAAAAGAATTTGATGGTCAATGGTATCAAATGCGGCACTAAGATCTCACAGGACAAGTACAGAGATGAGTCCTTTGTCTGATGCCATTAGGAGGTCATTTGTGACTTTGACTAGTGCGGTCTCTGTGCTATGATGCACTCTAAATCCTGACTGAAAATCCTCAAATAAACTGTTCTTATGGAGAAAGTCACACAGCTGATTGGCTACAGCTTTCTCAAGTATCTTAGAGAGAAATGGAAGGATTGATATTGGTCTGTAATTGGCTACAACCTCTGGATCTAGAGTGGGCTTTTTAAGAAGAGGTTTAATTACAGCTACTTTAAAGGACTGTGGTACATATCCTGACAATAAAGACAGATTAATCATATCCAATAAAGAAGGGCTGACTAGAGGTAAAAGAGGTACATACTTGAGCAGCCTGGTTGGGATGGGGTCTAATTATTCTATTAGTACTAATATCTGTGTCAGAGTATTTTACAGTGTATTAGTACTTGTACCTGTGTCAGAGTATTCTTGCAGTGTATAGTATTGCAGTAAACAAAGGTGATTATTTATTGATGGTCAGCAGCTGTGCTTCAGGTGTGGGTGTGGTCTTATAGGGAACACTGGTAGACAGGTAGAGTTACCTGCCTGCAGCCTCTCCCCCGTGGTCCCGCCCTGCTCTGTTCTCAGGTGGAGCTCATGAGCCTGAACGAGTTCCTCAGGTTCATTTCATCCATCAGACAGCAGCGTCCAACCCACACAAGGTGAGTTCCTATCTTTATTATCATTCAGAGTTTGATTACTCAGGTAAAACACACCTGAAAACGGTTAAAACACTCAAGTATGTATTACCTGAGAGTCTGTGTCTATTTTTAGGATCTTACCTGCTAGATCCACCTAAAGCAGGAAAAACACACCTGAGAGAGGCTAAGATCTATCTGAAAACAGGTAAAACACACCTGAGAGCGGCTAAGCTCTAATGAAAAATGGGTAAAACACACCTGAACCCAGTTTTCACAAATCAAACATTCTTCAGGTGTTTGCTGAAACAGGTGAAAAACAGGAAGTGTTTCATCAGGTTCTCGTTACCTATTAGATTCATGAGGCGCTTACTGACTGTGGGCTTTTTCAGTTTCCTCTTTGTTCCAACTGGAAACTAACTGTCTGTCTACCTGGGCGAGGCACTTCCTGTTCCTCTGAGCTGCAGCTCAAGTGTTTTGTGTGTGGGGATGAGGACAAAGAACAAGCTGTTCAAACTCCGTCCCCTACAGGTGACATCATGGTGTACCATCCTGAGTTTCAGCGTGCAGGTCGGGGGGCAGAGCTTCAGGTGTGGCGGGTGGAGAAGATGGATCTGGTTCCTGTTCCTGAGAGTCTGTACGGAGGGTTTTACAGCGGCGACGCATACCTGATTCTCCACAGCACCAAGAGTCGCACTGGACCCACGCAGTATGACCTGCACTACTGGATAGGTACTGCAGTACTGTGTGTACTCATACTGCAATACACTGTGTACTTATACTGCAGTACAATACGTGCACTAATATTAATACAGCCACAGCAGATTGTCATGTGATACTGGTACTGCTCTCTGATTGGCCCGTTGGCCTGCTCTCTGATTGGTCCGTTGCAGGTTCAGAGTGTTCTCAGGATGAGAGCGGGGCAGCGGCCATCTTTGCAGTGAAGATGGACGACTACCTGGAAGGGCTGCCGATCCAGTACCGCGAAGTCCAGAACCATGAGTCCAGCACCTTCACTGGGTACTTCAAGACCGGACTCAAGTACATGGTAAGTACTGTGAGTAATCAGAGTACACATGTAATCGTCCTGAGCCGTCATTCTGATTGCACTGATGACATCACTTCCTCTCACACAGAAAGGGGGTGTGGCCTCAGGGTTCCAACACGTGGTGACCAATGACGTGGATGTTCAACGTCTGCTGCAGGTCAAAGGTCGTCGTGTCGTCAGGGCAACGGAGGTGCCTGTCAGCTGGGAGAGTTTCAACCAGGGAGACAGCTTCATCCTGGACCTGGGAGAGGTGAGACGGGCAGGAGGGGGGAGGTGAGACATGTCTCTCTCTGAATCTGTCTCTCTCTCTCGTTACAGGAAATCATCCAGTGGTCTGGTTACCATAGTAACCACTTTGAGAAGCTGAAGGCCACCACGGTGAGTGGTGATCACCTGATGACATCATCACTATTCAGTGACATCATGACTAACTGACTGATTGATTAACAGGTGTCTAAGGGTATCCGTGATGACGAGCGGTGTGGGCGGGCAACTTTGGTGGTCTGTAACGAAGGGGAGGAGCCAGAGAAGATGCTGGAGGTGATGACACAAGCACTAATATTAATACAGCCACAAGTCGATCACATGATCTTTTCCTGTTGACCTCTGACCTCTTCCTGTTGACCTTAGGTTCTCGGGGAGAAGCCAGACCTGCCTGACGGTCATCATGACGACACCAAGATGGACGCCTCCCACAGGAAACAGGCGCGGCTCTATAAGGTAACAGACTTTGTCCAATAAGCTCACTGCAGCGACTCATGATGTCACTGCTTCCTGAACGTCCACTGGAGAGATTTTATTGTGAAGTAGCAACTGGAAGTGTTTACCTGTCTGTCTGTCAGGTGTATAACAACGGCTCTGACATAGAGGTTACCATGGTAGCAGAGCAGAATCCATTCCCCCAGGATGCTTTGCTGCCCGGTGACTGTTTCATCCTCGACAATGGAGCCAATGGACAACTCTACGTCTGGAAAGGTCCAAACTGTGACTGATCAGAACCAGCCTGGACCAGTTCAGATGAGCTCTAACCTGATTGTTCAGTGAGACATGTTTGTGTTTGCAGGTAAGGAGGCGAGCGTTGACGAGCGGCTCGCCGTCATGAAGACTGCCGAGAAGTTCATTGACAAGATGAACTACCCAGCACACACACAGGTAAGCGGGTCAGTGTCTCACATGTCGATGGTCTCACCTGTACAGACTGATCATGTGGTCTACCTGTCCAACCCATCCCCTAAGGTCCAGGTCCTTCCTCAGCACGGGGAGACGCCGCTCTTCAAACAGTTCTTTAAGGACTGGAGGGACCCCGACGACACGGTTGGCATGGGAACGGCCTATGTGTCCAATCAGATCGCAAAGATCAAGAAGGTAAACCGACCGACCAGTCAGATTCAGGATCGGGTCCAGATAGTTCTTGTAAACTAACTCTAGCTGTTCTGATTACACAGGTCCCATTTGATGTGACAGAGCTCCACCAATCAGAGACCATGGCGGCGCAGAGCGGGATGGTCGACCGAGGAGACGGAGACAAACAGGTGAGGGTGGGGCCAGGCCTGTCCAGTCAATCGCAGCTCTGCTGGCTCCATGTGGAGCTAAGACTCATGGGAGATCTGATGTGTTCATAGATCTGGCGTGTTGAAGGATCCGATAAGGTTCCGGTGGACCCATCTGTGTTCGGTCAGTTCTTTGGAGGAGACAGTTACATCATCCTGTATCAGTATCACCACAATAACCAAGACGGGCACATCATCTACATATGGTGAGCACTGGGTCCTGGTCTTCAGGAGGCGCTGGTCCTGGTCTTCAGGAGGCGCTGGTGCTGGTCTTCAGGAGGTCTTCTTCTCTTTGCAGGCAGGGGGCGGAGTCCAGCCAGGATGAGCTCGGAGCGTCGGCCATCTTGGCAGTCCAGTTGGATGATGAACTGGGAGGTGGTCCTGTACAGGTATTGGACCCGGGCTGACTCAGTTTTCCTTCTGACTGAACTGAACCTTGTTGACAGGTAACCGACTCTTCCTGTCTGCAGGTGCGGGTGGTTCAGGGAAAAGAGCCCGCTCACCTCATGAGCCTGTTCGGAGGACAACTAATGGTGGTGTACAAGGGTGGGACATCCAGAGACAGCAGCCAATCACAGGCAGAGGACACGCGCCTCTTCCAGATTCGGGCCAATCCGGCAGGAGACTGCAGAGCTGTGGAGGTGAGATAGAAGACCAGGTCCTGTACGGGTCGCCCCATGATTAGGCTGATCTGGTTTGACCTCCCCTGGTTCTGGTTCTCAGGTGGACCCATCCTCCTCCAGCCTGAACACCAGTGACGTGTTCCTCCTCGTATCTCCTTCTGGATCCTGGACCTGGAGAGGGGCCAGCAGCAGTCCAGCTGAGGCCCAGGGGGCTGAGAGGCTGGCTGAAGTCCTGCAGGTGACCCCCACAATCCTGGAGGAGGGGGTGGAGGAAGGTGAGGGGTGTGGGGTTTAGTCTGAACCTGGTGAACTGGATCAAACCTGACTGGAGAGTCTGTGTGCTTACAGGTGCATTCTGGGATACGTTGGGGGGGCAGGACAGCTACAAGAGGTGCCCCCGCCTGAAGACCACGATGGAGGATCATCCTCCTCGCCTGTTTGCTTGCTCCAACAAGACTGGGAACTTCCTGGTGAGTCTGCAGAGCATGTCACGTGTTGTGGGTTAACTGGCTAATGCTAGCCTGCTAACGTATCAGACTAATGTTAGCTTGGTGGCTAACGTGGCTAGGTTGACTAACATTATTCCTAATGTTGTTTTTAGCTTCCAGCTAATGTGATACATGATGGTAACTTACTACTACTGACTAATAAACTTGGCTAACATTAACTAGCAGCTGCTAACAGACTGAGCTACTACTAATACTAGCTAACTGTATCTCTGTCTGTGTTTTAGATGGAGGAGGTTCCAGGTGAGATGATGCAGGCTGACCTCGCTCCTGATGATGTGATGATCTTGGATACCTGGGACCAGGTGAGTCTCCTGTCATCACTATGGTAACGTACCCCCCCCCTCCCTCATGTCCTTAATTCCTGTGGCCTCCTGCAGGTGTTTGTTTGGATTGGAAAGGAGGCTTTCGAGGAGGAGAAGAAGGAGGCGGTGTCTTCAGGTGAGAAACAGGAACCTCTCTGGTCCTGGCGCAGGTTTCAGGGCTCAGATTGAACCTGGTTCTGATCCATGTGTTTGTGTACAGCTGTCAGGTACATTGAGAGTGACCCAGCGGACCGAGACTCAGGGACACCCATCATGATGGTCAAACAGGGATTCGAACCTCCCACCTTCACCGGCTGGTTCCTGGGCTGGAACCACGAGTACTGGACCACCGACCCGCTGGAGGATCTGTGACATGTGACATCACTTCCTGTTTACACATAAATGAGCTGTCTAACTGCTCTGATCAATAAACGCTGTCTGACCATCTGTCTGTCTCTCTGGGTGTGGTGGCTTGGCATGTTGCCGTAGCAACAGTGAGACGTGATGTGGCGCCGTAGCAACTCTGCCACATGTGACACATTGCCATAGAAACGGAAACGTAGTAGCAACAGCTTGATGGTGTAATAGTTTATTGGAGCTTCTCTTTATAAATACTGACAGATAAATAACAGAAAGATTCATAAATACAGAGACAGAACCACAGCCGGGTCCAACTGGGTCGTGTATGTGTGTTTTCAGTTTTCACAAACTTTTCATCACATTTTAAACTTTTACGATAAAATCTGAATTTATGTTAAAATTCTCTGGAACGACACAAACAAACGTCTAAAGTCTGAAACGGACTGGACTGGACTGGACTGGACCGGACTGAGTCCATGTTCAGAATTACGGAAGCCCAGAACGGACAAAGTATCACATGAAGGCGGCTAACGTTTTTCACCTGCTTCCAGTCTTTGTGCTAAGGTAGGCTAACCGTCTGTTAGCACAGACTGTCCCTTTAAAAATGTCATCACCAGAACCAGGCGGGTCCAGTTGAATACGTGCAGTTTGGCCAATGGCCACTTCCTGCTCACAGGACAGGAAGTGCCAAAAGAAGCAGGATATGATGTCAGACTTGAAAAAAGAAACATGCAAAACTAAAACAGGAAGTGAGCGGTATGCTAGCAACAGATCCATTTGCAGGAGGTGATTGACCGGTCTGTAACAATCAAGGATTGGTTGATTTGTAGAAGAGGGGCGTGGCATAGTTAGCCCCACCCCCTGCTGTTTCTCATACTTCATGCAATCCCCTTCTTTCCATCAGCCAATCAGAGCTTATCAGTTGCCAGAGTTACGGAACTCGCCGTTCTCTGTGATCTGCAGTGACGACGTGTTGCTAGGCGACAGGCCGTTCCTCTGTGATGTCACAGCGTACCGCTCTTTCAGCTGAGTCAACGCCGCCATCAGGCGAGAGTTCGCTGCATCAAGACTCGAAATCCTCTTCTCCTGAGAGACAGATAGGAAGTGAGTGAGAGAGAGACAGAGGGTGCTGTCGAATAGTCAAGAAAATCAGCTCCTAAGTCCTTTCCTAACCACTTTTCCTTGACCTTGATGGAAAAGGTCAAGGAAAGATGTGAAGGAGAATTCATGAGGGGTTAGGAGAAGACGGCCGCGGTGTTCAGAGAATCCGACTGCTCTTACACTTAGACTACATCATTATGCAACGGTGAATGTTGTTGACGTGATCTGTGGTAAAACTACAAAGTCCAGAAGATGGACTACAAAACGCTCATCTGAGATACTCCCCGCGCGCTCTGACCGTGTTGTTTCATGCAGGAAATATAAACGTGGACAACCCGGTGAAAAATGTGACGTCATCATCAACGTCAGAGTTCAAATAATAAATGAATATTGTCCACCTGTCACAGAAGTCAGGTGAAGTGTTTGTTACCTGGTGTGGTCGCTCACCCTCCTGTCCACTCATATAGAAACATATTAGCAAGTTATGGCAAAGATATATGATTAATCAGCAACGGGAACTTCATGATGATCTGCAGGACGCTGGATGGCACAGTTCCAAACAGTTTGTACTCTGTGTGTGTGAGCAGCTCCACAGTCAACAACAGAACACACTTCATGATCAAAGTTTGACATCACGTCAACACGTATGTTCATATTCACACGCTCTCTGCTGCAGGCTGTTTAAATACATTAATCTTTTCTGGTTGTGAATGACTGAACGGTGCGCCGATTTTTTGTCGCTGCTGCAAGGAATTGTGGGGCGGCATTACCTCCTTTCCTTTCGTAAAGGATGGTCCGGTGTATCCTATGCTAAAGGAGATAATAAAGGAAGCATTAAAGCTTCTTTCCTTAACAGTTAGAGGATTCAAACAGCTCTTATCATGGCGGCTATGTTAATACTTCTGGGTCATTTCACTCAGTTAGGAAGGTTCCTAAGCAAAATTGACTATTCGACCGCACCCAGGAAGTCAGAGAGAGAAATAGGAAGTCAGGTACCTGTGCCTCGATGACCTTCTGTTTGGAGTCGATCACTGCCTGCATGTCAGAGTGATCTTTCTTCAACTCCTCCTCTACTGCCATCAACCTGCAGACAGACAGGTGAGCACACAGACAGGTCAGAGAGACAGCCAGGTGAGAGGACAGATAGGGGGTGGCAGTAGCTCAGTCCATAGAGACTTGGCTTGGGAATCAGAGGTGGCCAGTTCAAGTTCAGCATGGACCAAATATATGGAAGGTGGACTGGTAGGCTGGAAGTTCTTCTGATGATACCTGTATCTGCTGGCACCTCCTGGGCACTGCCGAGGTGCCCTTAAGGCACCAAATCCCCCCCCCCCCCCACTGCTCGCAGGGCGTTTCCCAGGGGGGCTGCCCATCACTCCACCATCTCTCTCCACATTTGCATGTCTAAGAGCCTTTGTACTGTATGTGTGTTCGGGGTTAAAATGCATGTAAATGAAAGTGAAAAAAAGAATTAATAGGATTAATAAAGTATCTAAAAAAAGATATACAGATAGACAGGTGAGCACACAAGCAGGTTCTGACCTGCTGATGATGCTGTTCATCTGCAGGTCTTTGTCGTCCTGAAGCCTCCTCAGTCGGCTCTCTGTGTCCTCCAACCGCACCTGAAACACACAGTCCTCTCTTATTGGTCCAGCAGAGTCATGTCCCTGCAACCCTGCAGTGAGGAGGCAGAGGTTATTCAAAACCTTCCAAACTGTTAATCATGCAAAAGTCTTATGGGACCCGAAGCTGAAACCGAGGGGCCTATTTGGTGGACATTTTAATATCAGAAGCAGTACTGCAAAGAGCAATCAGTTAACTCATCTTCTGTCTGACTCAAATCTGGACTTTCTTTGTCTGACTGAAACATGGTTGAAACAAACAACTCCTGCGAGTGTGTTCACGGCACCCAGATATCAATGTTTCAGACGAGATAGACCCGATGGAAGAGGAGGAGGGGTGCTTTTTCTATGTGAAAGACAACATCAAATGTGAACGTGTGGTTTACAATGCGGGTAACATATTAGAATAATGTTGGGATAAGAATAATGTTGTCCCAACAAATGTCTTTTGACATTATCTGTGTCTATAGGCCTACTTCTGCAAATGACACTTTCTATGATGAACTCACAGAAGTCTTTTTTTCTCTCAGATATTTTTATTGATTTTTATATACATACTCATACATTGTACATTTTTCGGAATGATCCAACATTAACATAAACACGAACATCCCTCCCCTCCCACTAGCCACACCTACAAACCATGATTCCTAAAGGGGTATTATTCCTGGAGAGTTATAGGGAACGGCTGGGAGTCAAGAATTGAGTTGCAAAATACACAATAAAAATAAAAGAAACAAATGAGCAAACAAACAGGATGGATAAATAAATACATGTGAGTAAGTGAAATCAGGCACATCCAGACGTCGGCTGATACAGATTCTGTAATTGACAGAAACGGACAAAGAATCAAGACAAAGGAAAGAGGGGCAGATAGTTCAAGTGGACTTAAGGTTCTCAAAGTATTTCAAGAAAGGTCCCCACACTTTTTGGAACTTCTTGCTCAAGTCACAAACTGAATAGCGGATCTTTTCGAGGTCTAGACAGGACATGACATCCCTCAACCACTGAGCGCGTGTGGGCGGGGCAGCATCCCTCCACCTCAATAGAATTGCACGCCTAGCCAAAAGTGTGGCAAAGGCCAGCATGCGGCCCTTGGCTGGGGTGAGGCGCAGGTCGTCCTCGCCTGTGGTGCCGAAAAGGGCAATCAGTGGGTTGGGTTCAAGCTCAAGATTAAGAACAAGAGACAAGGTTTGGAAAACATCTCTCCAGTACTTTTCCAGGCTTGGACACGTCCAAAACATATGGATAAGCGAGGCCTCACCTCTCTTACATTTGTCACATAAAGGATCGACGGCAGAGTACATACGAGATAATTTAGCTTTGGATATATGAGCCCTGTGCACCACCTTGAACTGTAATAGGCAGTGACACGCACAGAGAGATGTTGAATTTACCAGCCTGAGAATGGAATCCCATACATCGTTTGACAGTTGAAAGTTTAAATCCTGCTCCCAAGCAGTTTTAATTTTATCCAGAGGGGTCTGTTTTATACCCATCAGTTTGTCATAAACTACAGATATTAACCCCTTGCGCGATGGATGCAGATCAAGTAACATATCAGCGGTGGTCGCAGTGGTTGCCTCAGGGAAACTAGCCATCTGAGAATGGAGAAAATGTCTTGCCTGCAGGTATCTGAAGAAATGAGTGTTTGGTAGACTAAACTTTCCAGACAGTTGTGTGAATGATGCAAAAGTGTTACCAATGAAAAGATCTTTAAATTTCTCTATGCCCCTCCTGTGCCAATCTTGGAATGCAGAATCAGATAGTGAAGGTTGAAAGAGAGGGTTAAACCGAACAGGACTAAAGAGAGAGAGATCACAAAAACCGAAATGCCTCCTAAACTGAGCCCACACCCTCATTGTGTGCCAGACCGTCGGACTGTCAGTCCACTTACCAGAAGGGAGAGGGAGCGGGGACCCAAGAAGAGCCAAAATGGAAACCTTTCGGACAGAGCGCAACTCCATCCTCACCCATGTTGGACAGTCAGCCCGATTGAGAAAATGCGACCAGAAAGTAATACAGCGTATGTTAGCTGCCCAGTAGTAAAGGCGGAAATTAGGCAGCGCCATACCTCCCTCTTTTTTGGATTTTTGAAGCTGGATTTTATTTAGTCTAGGGCGCTTGCCCCTCCATATATAGGCTGATATGATTGAGTCCAATGAATCAAAGAAAGATTTGGGAATGAAGATTGGTACAGATTGAAAGAGATACAGAAACTTAGGGAGAATGTTCATTTTAACCGAGTTAATCCGGCCCACCAGGGATGTAGATAGGGGTGACCAGTGCGTCAAGCGCTCTTTCACGTGATTTAGGAGCGTATAAAAGTTTTCTTTAAAGAGACACTTATGTTTCCTTGTAACTGTAACGCCAAGATAGACAAATTTATTTTCAACAATCTTAAAAGGGAGGTTGGTATATTTTAAAGCAAGTGCCTGTGTATTCACAGGGAAAAGTTCGCTCTTGTGTAAATTTAGTTTGTACCCCGAAACCTGGCCAAACTGAGTTAGTAAGGACAGCATTACAGGTAAAGAGGTGTCTGGGTTTGATATAAAAAGTAAAAGATCATCAGCGTATAGGGACACTTTATGTTCAATTCCTTTCCTTAAAATCCCTGAAATGTCCCTGCAGCAGCGAAGCGCAACTGCTAGAGTCTCTATGGTCAGATCGAAAAGCAATGGGCTTAGAGGGCACCCTTGACGCGTCCCCCTGTGAAGGTTGAAAGGTTGGGAGCGTTGAGAATTGGTAAGGATAGAAGCAGTTGGGCCTGTATATAATAGTTTAACCCAACGAATGTAGTTTGGTCCAAAACCAAATTTTTCCAAAACTGCAAATAAATACTTCCACTCCACACGGTCAAACGCTTTCTCTGCATCAAGGGAAAGGACACATTCCGGGATTGCCTCTGAAGGAGAGTACAGAATATCAAATAAACGACGTATATTGAAATAAGAATGCCGGTTCTTTACAAAGCCAGTCTGATCCTCTGATATTATCCCTGGTAATATACCCTCTAATCTACGTGCCAAAACTTTTGCCAAGATTTTGGCATCAACATTTAGTAAGGAGATCGGCCTATAGGAGGAGCACTCTGTTGGGTCTTTATCTTTCTTTACGATAAGACAGATGCATGCTTCATATAGTGATGCAGGGAGTCTACCTTGCTTGAAAGAGTCTGATAGCACTGAACATAGATAGGGGGAAAGTAAAGAAGAAAATGTTTTGAAAAACTCAGCTGGGAACCCGTCAGGTCCAGGGGATTTCCCAGATTGCAATGAGGAGATAGCAGCTGCCATCTCCCCCTGTGATATAGGTTCATCTAACCTAGTCTTATTATCATGGGTAAGTGTGGGGAGCTCCAACCGATCTAGAAAATTTTCCATCAGTGTATTGTCATTTGAGAGGTCAGATGTATAAAGTCGAGAGTAAAAATTCCTAAATGTGTCATTGATTTTAGAGGGATCTGAGGTGATGTTACCATCATCCATCTGGATTTTTGTGATATGCTGTTTTGCTTTAAATCCCTTCAGCTGATTGGCTAACATTTTACCAGATTTGTCGCCATGAACATAGAAGAGACTTTTACTCTGCAATAGTTGGCGTTCAACTGAATGTGTCGAGAGGAGATCAAATCTAGTTTGGAGTTCCACACGTTTTTTATATAGTTCAGGGGTCCTAATTTGAGCGTATCTTCGGTCAACTTCTTTAATTTGATTAGACAGCTCTAGCCGTTCTTTCTGAGCTCTCTTTTTCATATTTGCGCTAAAAGAAATAATTTGTCCCCTTAGATAAGCTTTCAGAGCATCCCAAATAGTCAGGCTGGAGGTTTCAGATGTTACATTTGTATCAAAGAAAAAGGTTATCTGCTCCCCCACAAATTTCACAAAGTCATTATTAGACAGTAAAGTTGAGTTAAAGCGCCAATGTCTCTCTGCTACAGGGATCTCGGGAAGGGTCATGAACTCACAGAAGTCTTGAAAGAGTGCAATCTCAACAAAGAATTATTACTTATGGGTGATTTTAATGTGAACTGGGAGGATAAATCTAAGAGGAAAAAACTAAAAATTATCACAGAGAAATTCCAACTACTAGTAAAAGGCCCAACTAGGATTGCAAAATGCTCCAGCACACAAATTGATTTGATATTTACTAATAAACCAGAAAGAATAACTAAAAGTTATAATTTAATCACTGGCTTATCAGATCATAACCTAACCCTATGTGCGAGAAAACTAACTAAAAATAGATTTAGGACCACGGTAACTAAGACAAGGATCCTCCAATGCATACCCGGAGCTAAACAAGAAGAATTTGTTAGTGAAATTAACAGCTTGAACTGGGATGATGTACTGTCCTCTGATGATCTGGACTATGGATGTGATACTTTTACTCACAGAATCAACTCTGTGAAGGAAAGATTTAATGTGAGGATACAGATAAAATCTAAAAATAAAAACAATTTACCGTGGTTTAATGAAAATTTGTGGAAACTAATGAAATCTAGAGATACTGCACTAAGGAAGGCAATTAAAACTAGAAGAGAAACTGACATGCTGATTTATAAAGGTTTAAGGAACAAAGTTATCCAAGAGCTTAAGAGATTGAATGAGGCAAAATGCAACAGTAAATTGATCTGGAAAAAAGAGTACAGGGAAAGTTAATAGAAAACCATTTTAATGTTGCTTCTGTCTTAATTTTTTTTTCTTGAGTCTGTATATGAGCTAGGAAAAGAATATACAAAAAGGAAACTGGATATTGTTACTATAGATGCTGCAGGCCAGGTCTTCAAGCTGGTAGAGACTAATGAGTTACAAGTAAACAAAATCATCAGCTCCTTAAAAAGCTCCAAAAGTAGAGATGCTTTCCAATTTGACACCATCTTTGTTAAATCATACAAAGATGTTTTAACCCATTGCTCATTTAATTAATTTGTCTTTTAAACACAATTCTTTTCCTGGCGACTGGAAATGTGCCATTGTCACGCCTATTTTTAAATCTAGAGACTGCCTTGAAGCCTGTAACTACAGACCAATAAGTATACTACCAGTAGTCTCAAAGGTTGCTGAGAAAGTTGTCATTGAACAACATTTGACAACATTTCTTAATACAAGCAATTTTGGTCTACATCATATGCAATTTGGATTTAGAGCAAATCATTCCACCGAAACTGCTACCTTGCATTTAATACAGCAAATTAAATTAAGGCTTGATAAACGAGGAGTAGTTGGTGCTGTATTTCTAGATCTGCGTAAAGCATTCGACACAGTCAATCATGATGTTTTAATATCAAAACTCTCTAAATTTAACTTCTCATCTAGAGCATTGGCATGGATGTCTTCGTATTTATCTAATCGGATACAATGTGTTAAAGACGCGCTGTCCAGTAACATGAAGTGCACAATGGGTGTTCCACAAGGGTCAGTGCTAGGTCCCCTTTTATTTAGTCTATATATTAATGATCTTCCTCAACAGTGTCATGATGTAGAACTGCAAATGTATGCAGATGACACTGTTGTGTACACACATGCAAAAACAGCTGAGTTAGCAGCTGCTAAGCTAACAGTTGCGTTGGAAAGGATCACACAGTGGCTTGATCAATCATGTTTGAGTCTAAATATAAACAAGACTAAGGGTATGTTTTTCTGTAAAACCATGGTACAACCTCCTAACACTGATATCTTCATCAAAGGTGAAAGGATTGACATAGTCACTGATTTTAAATATCTTGGTGTAACACTGGATCCAAATTTGAACTTGAAACATGTTAAAAAAATGGTTGAAACCATAAAGTACAACTTGGCAAATTTTAGACATATTAGGAACTGTCTCTCTTTGGACGCAACCAAGATATTTATGCATGCTATGATTCTTTCCCATATGTCTTATTGTATCACATGTTGGGGGCAGGCTGGAGAAACAACCATAAGACATCTTGAATCTTTATACAAACAAACTTTAAAAACACTAGACAAAAAGCCAATGCATTTCCATCACTGTAGGGTACTGGAAAAACACAATTTACTAAGCTTTGAAAATTTTAGATTATTTTGTGAAATTTGTGCCTTGCCTTGAGATCCTCCAGAATATCCTCTGTACGAGATTGTACCATACCATTTCGTCTCTCCGCATTTGGGCAATCACTCTTTTCTGTGAAAGCCACAACTCAGTGGAATGCCCTACCTGACGACATAAAGAGCTGTAGTTCCATCAGTACATTTAAAACCAAATTAAAAAATCTGCTAAAGGAAACTCATTGTGGGTGTATGTTATGTGCTTCTGTGTCCTGTGTGTGTGTGTGTGTGTGTGTTGTTGTTTTGTTTTTTGTTTTTCTTTTTTGCTTAGTACAGTTTGTTATTGTGCTGTAATATGTTTTAATTGTATTTGTCGAAGGGACTGCAGATGAAAAGTGGCTGTAAGCTAACTCTGGTGCAGTACATCAAATGTAATCATTTATGTTTAATACATGGTACCATTAAACAAATAAATAAATAAATAAATGTGATCATCTGCCTTTCACCAAGTGATCAGGTGCGCGACCCACCTGGTACTCCTGCAGCATGCGCTGGTTCTGTTGATCCTGGATCAGCAGTCGAGCTTCACACTCATCCTGACGCAACGCAGCGACCCGCAACTTCTCTTGCAGCAATGCAATCTCCTGCTGGTACTGGACCAGAAGAGCAGGACACACAGTCAGAACCAGAACCATAGCAGGACACACATTCAGAACCAGAACCAGAGTAGGACACACAGTCAGAACCAGAACTGGGACAGACCCAACACCTGTCCTTACCTTTTCTATGAGGGCATCATCATGGCGATCATCCTCTGTCTCACCATACGAGGAGGCGGAGTTCATGTTGAGCAGCCAGGCGGCAGTCCGATCCAATGCACACGGTGACGGAGCCTGAACACACACACAGACCGGGTTACCATGGCTACCACCTAAACATGAACATGTGAACCCAAATGTAGGCTCTGCCCTGCACTCTGGTGCCTCAATAACGGGCTGTTACCTTGGCAGCAGGCCGCTGTTTCTCAGGGCTGTCTCCTTTAGACGACGAAGACGTCTGTCTGAGACGTGACTGGCCACTGCTCGGCCAATCAGGACTGGATGACATCATGCTGCCGGAGGCGGGGCGAGGAGGGTAGGCAGGGCCTGCCCCACCGCTGAGCATGCTGGGAGGTGTCCGACCTCGAGGAGGTCCAGGTGGAGCCGAGGAGGGAGGAGGAGGCTGATCAATGCGTCTCTGAGGACCCGACGAGTTCTGACGAGGGGGGGCGGAGCTACCTGAAGGGGGAGGGGCAACAGAAAGCTTTAACCTACAGGACCAGCAGGAGTAATGTGATGATCTACAGACTTTATGATGACTCAGCCCGGGATGCCAGGAGGCAAACCACCTTGGTAGGCTGCTGTATTCACTGTTAGACTGGACACTGCTGGTTCAGAGGTTCTGTTACTGTATTCACTGTTAGACTGGACACTGCTGGTTCAGAGGTTCTGTTACTGTGTTACTGTTAGACTGACTGCTGGTTCAGACGCTTCTGTTACTGTGTGTTCACTGTTAGACTGGACATCAAGGTTCAGAGGTTCTGTTACTGTGTTCACTGTTAGACTGAGACTGCTGGTTCAGACGCTCTGTTACTGTGTTCACTGTTGACTGACACTGCTGGTTCAGAGGTTCTGCTACTGTGTTCACCGTTAGACTGGACACTGCTGGTTCAGAGGTTCTGTTACTGTGTTCACTGTTAGACTGACACTGCTGTCTAGAGTTCTGTCTGTCCGGCCATGTCATACCTGTCTCTCGTGAGTGACAGAGCCCTGCCTTGAGTATTCTTCCGCTGCTGCTGCTCGACATGGTCGACATCCTCTCCCCTCTCCCCTCCCAGCCCCACTGACATCTGCAGAAACGCCAGTTTGTTGCTATGGCTGCCTCTACATCAGCATTTCGACCCGCTGAGCCATCCGAAGGTGTGGCGCCTGGCCTGCCGCCGCGGGCGACGCAGGTCATGTGATACACAGGGTTCTGGAAGGAGAGGGGAGGGACTCGCCCCGCGCCTACATTGGCTATTGTCGCCATATGCCGCTAGGGGAGGAGTCCTGCAGGTCGACCAGGATAGACTATGCTCTCATTGGTCAGATCTGGACCCCCTCCGCCCCATTGGTCATTTCCAAACCCTGCCTGCCTCATTGGGCCCGGCAGGGGAGGAGCCTGCTGGAGAGCCCTGCAGGCCTACAGGAAGTGACATCAGCAAAAGCCGATTAAGAGGTCAAAGAGATCAGGGGATCATGATAGCACAAAGGTCACCTGATGCCGCTGCAGGCTGGATCCTTTAGTGACGAAGAACAGGTCTTTGTTCTCTGGAGTTGGAGATGGAAGTCTAGTGAAATCTACCAAACTACACACAGAGGAAAGAGTCAGAGTCACAACCAGAATGAGTTGTTTGAGAAAAGAATATGACAAGTTTGAATTTAACTTTCTGTATCATTAAAATATTCTGATCAAAATTTTTGTTTTAAAATCAGCTTCAAGAAAATCCATAGGAACCATTTTACAGCCACCACCCGTAAAAACCTGAACCACCTGAACCATGTGAAACCACATGAACCACCTGCATGAGTTTCTGCGAGTAAAACTCTGAAAACAACCTTAACATTCGATCAGCTGAGATTCACATTAGCATGAAGAACAACTGAACTGATCCATTTACACCAAGAACACGATAAAAAAACTCAGAGAGTGCTCCATCATCTAAAAATCCACCTGTATGCTGACGACGCCATTTTGTATCATGCAGTCCCTGAAGTGACAATCACTGCACAGCAGGTGATCGGATCAAACTGCTGTCTGCTGGGCTGGAAGTTCTTCTGATGATACTTGTACAAGTGACTTGTTCAATTGACCTGAACACCAGAGAGAACACTTCAACCCTAAACCATCTGAACAGCTAACCAGCGCACCTAGCTGAGGTGTGTTGCCATGGGTGTGTCTATACGTGCTGAATGTAACCGCTAAACAATCAGGAAATAACTTTTATTTTGCTGATTACAACAGTTTTATCAAGGCCAGCGTCACTCTCTGTGTTGTTACTCTCTGTGTCTCTCCAAAGCGCCTCCCTCCCTCTTTTCTCTGTCTCTCTCTCTCATCATTGGACACAAATCTAATTAAACTTTTCCTGTCATATTTTATGCAAATTACAGTCAGACTCATTTAGAAGTCTAGGTACATTTAGAAGCTAGGTACAAGGAAATAAACAGTGAGAGTGAGAATACACACACAGGAGATTATCAGAGTTTAGTCCTGTGAATCCACTGATAGTCTCTTCTTGAGACAGTCTCAGAGACATTTCAGGCTGTCTATGGAGGTTTGGCCGATCTGAGTGTCTGACTGGCGGCTGGAGCATAACGTGCGTGGGCTCCGCTTCCTAAAGAACCTGGCTCAACTTCGCTGCACGGCTTATTTTGGCGTGGCTGCGAACAAAACGCCTGCGTTGCTGGTGCAGAAACACACGACCCTCCATTGAAATTAATTGATAAATGCCGCCACTGTCCGGTCGCTCGTCCCCGTCTGAACACAGCCTAATGCAAACAGGACATGTGGTGCTAACCCTCCGTCCAGTCCGATGCCGCCCTGCAGGCCAATGGAGGGATTACATGCTGCCAGGGGGGGGGACAGGGGGGGGGACAGGGGGGGCGGGGACAGAGGGGGCGGAGACACACGCTGGGGCCTGGAGAGGAGAGACGGCCACGCCCAGGGTTAAACTCACGCCCAGGTTAGCCAGAGCCATTGATACGCCTCTGAGATCCGAGAAGAGGACCGAGCTTTGCCAGGCAGGACTGCAGGAGACAGAGCAGGTAGAGACAGAAAGACAGGTCAGTGGGCATGATTTTAACTCAGTCAGCAGAGTGGAAACAAAGGAAATGAAGCAGTCCCCACTATGGACCTGGCACGGTTCAGGTGTGTTATCCATTCAGGTGTGTTACCTGGTCGAGCTCAGTCAGCAGTGTGTGCAGGCTGACAGCTCTCTCGCCCAAGGTCGACACCATTGGCCGGGCGGTGTGGTTCAGTCCGTCCGGGAAACTGGATCTCCTGAAGGAAACGCTGCATGCTGCTCCACTGATGCTCCACAAAGTCATTCATGAACAACATGTACTCTTCTTTAGTGCCAAACCTGAGGACAGGTGGGAGAGCAGGTGAGAGATTCCTTCAAAATAAAGCCTCATTCTTCAGAATAAAAGAACAGACGCATTTCCTTGCTGAAGTTGGCAACGCCTGGATGACCTTGGCAATGAGGGTCACGCCCTCGCCGAGCAGGGAATTCCCATCAGGTCAAACAGCTTATGGTGACATAACAGTCGGACACAGAGTTTAGGAACAACGCACGACTGATCAAACGCCACTGATGTCCGGTCGCCCCGTTACCACACTCCTGTCGCCATGACGCCAAACAATTCTTCCGCCTCGTAAGAACACCCTGAGAAGGGGTGTTTAGACTGACTGACATGGACACTGCACGCATGTAACATACTACGCGTGTAGTTATGTTGTGTAGGCTACCTGTAGCTGTGTAACAGTGCATAGTTGTGTTGTGTACCAGTTGTGTAGCAGTGTGTAGTTGTGTTGTGTACCTGTAGTTGTGTAGCAGTGTGTAGTCGTGTTGTGTACCCAGAAGCGTGTAGCAGGTGTAGTTGTGTTGTGTACCTGTAGTTGTGTAGCAGTGTGTAGTTGTGTTGTGTACCTGTAGAGTCAAGGATCTGCAGAAGGCAAGTCGCAGCACATCCTCAGGTTGGCCTGATGTCCCCAGAGGTCAGACGCCGAACAGCGAGATGGGTCGACCACAGTTCTCATCAGATTCATACAGAGCTTTGATGAATTACCTGAACACACACACACACACACACACACAGAAAGTATACTTCAGACAAACTGGCAATAAATGTGTAGTTGTGTAGTTGCTGTGTAGTTGTGCACACCAAGGGCATCCTGCAAGTACTCTGTCCAATCAGCTTCAGGTATTCTTCAATGTTACGCCAGCGTGTTCTCTCTGAAGATCAGCTGGTCATTGTCCCGGCAACGTCCACCTCTGACATCATCAGGCCTTCAGGAAGTCCTGTGAAGGCACAGGCAGCCCAGTTTTGGGCTTTATCTTGAAAGTAGTAGGGTCAGATGTATGGTCGTGGTTACATTCATGGGTGTGGCCACGTGTGGGCGTGGTCCTCTTATGGGAGTGGTTACCTTGGCCTTGCCGGTGCTGTGCAGGATGTGGACTACGCAGCGAGCTCCCTTGGCTCAGACTAATGGACGCCCAGAGTGTTACATACGCAGCAGGTAGTTCGAGCTGATGTACTTCAGCAAACTCTTTGTACTGTTCCATCGGGCAGGATAATCATACTCTGATACCGAGCCTGATCCGCACCAGGCACCACCTGCACTTCCCTGAAACACATGAGTCAACGAGTCTGAAACACACGAGTCACCACGCTCTCAAACACAAGCCAACATGTCTGAAACACACGAGTCAACATGTCTGTTGACGAAATAACACGCCTGAAACACAATGTAGTCAACATGTCTGGAAACACACGAAGCCAACGTCTGAGCCACACGTAATCAACACGCCTGAAACATTACCAGTTCGGAAACACGAAGTCAACACGCTTGAAACCCACGAAGTCAACACGCCTGAAACACACAAGTCAACGAGTCTGAAACACGGAAATACCGTAAGTCTGGAAACACGAAGTCAACAAGTCTGAAACACGAGTCAACACGCTCTGGAAACACACAAGTCAACACGCCTGAAACACACAAGTCAATGGAGTTCCTGAAACACATGAGTCTGAAACACACGAGTCAACACTGCCTGAAACACACAAGTCAACGAGCCCGAAACACACAGTCAACGAAGTCTGGAAACACACGCCAACACGCCGAAACAAATGAGTTCGAAACACACGAGCCAACACGCCTGAAACACACGAAATAACACGCCTGAAACAAATGAGTTCGAAACACACGAGTCAACACGTCTGAAACACACAAGTCAACGAGTCTGAAACACACGAGTCAACACGTCTGAAACACACGAGTCAACATGCTCCGAAACACACAAGCCAACGAAGTCTGAAACACGAGTCAACACGCCTGAAACACACAAGTCAACGGAAGTCTGAAACACGAGTCAACACGCCTGAAACAATGAGTCTGAAACACACATCAACACGCCTGGAAACACACGTAGTCAACACGCCTGAAACAAATGAGTCTGAAACACACGGTCAACACGCCTGAAAAACACACAAGTCAAATCCACTCTGAAAACACACAAGTCAACGAAGCCCGATACACACGAGTACACGCTCGGTGAAACACATGAAAGTTCGAAACACACGCAGACAACACGCTCAAACACACAATATGTCTGAAACACAATTTGGTCACCATGTCTGAAACCACGAAGCCAACACGCCTCAAACACATGAGTCTGAAACACACGCAGACAACGCTCAAACACACAAGCCAACATGTTCTGAAACACACGAGTCAACATGTCTGAAACACACGAAGCCAACATGTTCGAAAACTCAATGAAGCCAACACGGCCTGAAACACACGCAGTCAACGAAGTCTGAAACACACGTAATCAACACGCCTGAAACACACGAAGCCTGAAACATCGCAGTCAACATGAAACACACAAGTCAACGAAGTTCGAAAACACACGACCAACACGCTTAAAACACCAAGCCAACGAGTCTGGAAACACGAGCCAACAAGTCTGAAACACGAAGCCAACACGCCTGAAACACATAAGTCAACACGCTTGAAACACACAAGTCACCGAGTCTGGAAACACATGAGTCTGAAACACACAAGTCAACACGCCTGAAACACACAAGTCAACGAGCCCAAAACACGAAGTCAACAAGTCTGGAAACACGAGTCAACACGTCTGGAAACACACAAGTCAACACGCCTGGAAACACACAAGTCAATGAGTTCGAAAACACATGAGTCTGAAACACACGAAGTCAACACGCCTGAAACACACAAGTCAACGAAGTCTGAAACACGCAGTCAACACGCCTGGAAACACACAAGTCAACGAAGTCTGGAAACACAGTCAACACGCCTGAAACACACGCAGTCAACACGCCTGAAACAAATGAGTTCGAAACACACGAGTCAACACGCCTGAAACACACGAAACAATGACGCCTGGAAACAAATGAGTCTGGAAACGACACGAAGTCAACACGCCTGAAACACACAAGTCAACGAAGCCCGAAACACACGAAGCCAACACGCTCTGAAACATTAATGAGCCAACACGCCTGAAACACGAGTCAACAAGTCTGAAACACGAGTCAACACGCCTGGAAACACACAAGTCAACACGCCTGAAACACACAAGTCAATGAGTCTGAAACACATGAGTCTGAAAACACAAGTCAACACGCTCTGAAAACACAAGTCAACGAAGCCCGAAACACGAAGTCAACAAGCTCCGAAACACGAAGCTCAACACGCCTGAAACACACAAGTCAACACGCCTGAAAACACAACAGCCAACACGCCTGAAACACACAAGTCAAATTTGTTCGAAACACGCAGCCAACACGCCTGGAAACACAGTCAACGAGTCTGAAACACAAGTCAACACGCTTCGGAAACACACGCAGTCAACACGTCGAAACAAATATCTGAAACACACGGTCAACACAAAACAAATGAGTCTGAAACACACGAAATAACACGCCTGAAACACAATAAGTCAACGAAGTTCGAAACACACGTAGTCAACACGCCTGAAACACACGCAGTCAACACGCCTGAAACATGAGTTCGAAACACGACAACACGCTCAAACACACAAGTCAACATGTCTGAAACACACGAATCAACATGTCTGAAACACACGAGTCAACATGTCTGAAACACACGAGTCAACACGTCTCAAACACATGAGTCTGAAACACACGAGACAACACGTCTGAAACACACAAGTCAATGAGTCTGGAAAAACACATGAGTCTGAAACACACGAATAACACGCCTGGAAACACACAAGCCAACGAAGTCTGGAAACACGAAGTCAACACGCCTGAAACACACAAGTCAACGTAGTCTGAAACACAAGTCAACACGCCTGAAACACACGAAGTCAACACGCCTGAAACAAATGAAATGAAAACCACACGAGTCAACACGCCTGAAACACACGAGTCAACACGCCTGAAACAAATGAGTCTGAAACACACGCAGTCAACACGCTCTGAAACACACAAGTCAACGTAGTCTGAAAACATCACACGAGCCAACACCGCCTGAAACACACGAGTCAACATGTCTGGAAACACACAAGTAAATCCAGTCTGAAACACGAAGTCAACATCGCCTGAAACACACAAGTCAACGAAGTCTGAAACACGAGTCAACACGCCTGAAAACAAATGAGTCTGAAAAACACACGCAGTCAACACGCCTGAAACACACGAAACAATATGTCTGAAACAAATGAGTCTGAAACACACGAAGCCAACACGCCTGAAACACACAAGTCAATCACTCTGAAACACACAAGTCAACGAGTCTGATACACACGAAGTCAACACGCCTGAAACACATGAGTCTGGAACATACCTATCAACATGTCTGAAAAAAACACACAAGTCAACGAAGCCCGAAACACACGAAGTCAACGCTGTTTGAAACACACGAAGTCAACGCACTCTGAAACACACAAGTCAACAAGTCTGAAACACACAAGTCAAAATGTCTGAAACACACAACTCAACAAGTCTGAAACACACAAGTAAAAACATCTGAAACACATGAGTCAACGAGCTAAAAGCTAGTTTATTACTGCCAGCTAACTTAAAATGTTTGCCACTTTTATCATTCAATTTTTTCCATTTGGCACAATGATGATGTCTAAGCTAACACGTAGCATATCTAAGATAATGAATTTGGAACAGCGACTTCAGTCTACTACCCTCTGCTGGTGCTGGGCGGTTCACTACGTACCACTTCTCCAATTAGCTGTCTGCCAGTCACCAGATGGCAGGAATGTTGACTAATCCGACATAGCTGCTCTTGTCCTTCTTCCTCTTCCCGTCGCACTGTAGAGATGAAGGGTGACGGCGCTGACGGACGGCAGACTTGCTGAGCCGAACGTCACTTCAGAAGATGTTGTCAGTCTTCAGCTTATGACGCCCGAAAGACAGAGACTGTCATCCAGACACAGCTCGCAGAAGTACCTGAAGTACAAGTACTACTGTTACTACAGTCAGTCCAGACACAGTTTGCAGAGTGCAGATACCTCTGTATACAAGTAGCACTGCAGTACCTCTTCTTAGCGGCAGGCCTTTGGCTTCGACACCACAGCCAGGACATTCCTCCAGCCTCCGGTTGTTGTCCTTGTTGGGGTGAACAGCCTCCTCAGGTTCTCCATCCATTTATCAAGGTTTCCTCAGTCGCTGAACTATTACCGAGAAGCACTTTTGTTCCTGCTGAGGTTGTTACCTTGAGACACGGGTCAGAGGTCATCACCATGGAAACAGCATAGGTCAAGTGTAAGGTTGAGTGTGTGCGCACTGAAGCAGTAGTCCTGTCCCAGGAGGGAGGAGGAACCATTTGATGATCACTGATTGTTCCATCCTGGAGCTCCAGAGATGACATACAAAGCCGGCGCTTAGCAATGACTCTGGCTACCGCTGGGTGCAGCCGCGCATCACACACCTGCAAGGACAGGTAAGTCAGACAGGCTATTCTGACTAAACATCAGAAGAAGAGCACGACCGATCAGACACACCAGAGACCAGGACAGACCGGGTGATCCTGGAAGGTGTTGTCTAGGCTAACAGACTGGAGGTGTCTGGCCCCATGGACGAATCAGATGAATCCACAGTTCACAAATACTTTCATGAATCAGCAAAAAGATGCTGTAGCACTTTGTTCAGATCAGGTGCCCCTCTCTGGAGCCAGACCAGTATCCCAGAATAAGAGGTGTGAGCGGGAGTGGAGATGTTCATGCTTCCTCTGGCTGAGCACCACTGTGTTGGAGTTCACCTGGGGAACATAGTTCTCCATGACAGACAGTCTCTTGTTGGGAAGACTGGTATTTCAACCAGGAGGGTGATGATGAACAACCTGCCTGATCTGGAACCACAGTGGTTTGGTTATTGACTTCTGTTCTAGTCATGGATAACAAACAACTCATGTTTGAGTATCATTCATAAGTGACCTTGCACCAGAACATCTTAGGGAACACATCCATGATCGACTTTGTGGTCCTGTCATCAAAGCTTCCTGGGGGAGGTTGGTGACCTGGAATCTGAGCGGGCCATCTTCAAGACCCCCATTGTTGAGGCAGTTGGAAAAGCTGTGGTCAGAAGGGATTAGGGTCATCTGTGCCTGTTGTAGTGGCAAACTAAAGAGGGGCAAAAGAGTCCAGACTGGTTGGCCTAGAAGAGCTGCACCTTGGACATTCAGTTGCCTCAAGGAAGTTCTGACAAACCAGTCTAAAACTTGGGAAGGGGAAGCAAGAGCTTGGCCCAGGCTGTGTTCAGCCCCCCAGCTAACCTCGGGATATTGTTGGATGGTGAAGGAGCACTTTGGAGCCCTTGAACACGACCAACACCTCCTCTGTGGAGGGGGCATAGAAGAGTTGGGGGAGCCTCGCCATATTCTGTTAGATCCAGGTGTGATGAGACTCGCCCATAGATGCTGAAGGTGGAGCGGTGGACGGGAACAGTACCTGTTCAGGTGGGTGAGAAGTGCTTTGAGTGCTCTTACTTATTTTTACATGTACGACTGACTGTGATGGTGAGTGTTGAACTCTGGATACTTCATCCTCAGGACGCCTATTTGTCGCCGTAGCTGAAGGGAGGGTGTGTTGAGAAAATGGTGGCAGATGAAGCTGCTGGAGGTGAAAAGGTGGAGGTGAATACCTGATATACAAAACACAAGCTGGGCAGATGCTGAGGAAAAGAAGAAGCAGGAAATGTATCATCACATTTCCACAAGTTCAAACGCCATACTAAACAACACTACTCTGCTGAAACCAGAGCATTACACCAGGAGTGCGGCCACAGAGTAGTACATGCAGAGTACTACACAGTATTATAGAAGAGTGTCTCATTTGTCTTCCTCTGACCTTCCAACATCACTGGGGTGGTGTCAGCCAAAGGTACGGCCTTGACAAATTTTGACTTTTTTCAGACTGTTGTGGTTTCAGAGGTGGTCCTAGCGTCAGTGTCCGCCAAGCATTTGGACGTCAAAGTAACCCAGTTCAACTAACATCCGGTTGTTGGATGTTTTGGACCTTGGACCTCAACATCATTAAGCTACTTTGGAGATCTCAGTGTCCAGTTCATTCAAGACTGCAGAGAATTAACGGGTCCACCTAACATCGTAACACTCATTGCTGGAGCAAACATGACATGTTATCTCATCAGACAAGTTATCCTCAAGGGTGACTTAAAAATAGTTAGTTCTGATGACTTCCGGTTAGCGCATGGAGTAACTGCACGACGGTGAGATCACTCTCCGGGCAATCCGCACCACCCCAACTAATTTAAGACTCGGTATTGGTTGATAAAAAGATGATGGATTGGGGAAGAACACTTAGAAGCCAAAACCGACTAAAGAGAGCCTACAAAACAGAAAACACTTACCTACAGCCAGAGACAGCGGAGGCGTATGCAAAGTGGACCAGGCTGCCATATGCACCTGCAGACATCATTAAGGCGATTAATGATCTCAAATCTGATCTGAAAGGCTTAATAACACCACTTCTGCGACAAGAAATCAGCCACCTTGACAAGAAATCAACGGTAAACTTGATGTCGGTCAGAAGTACGCAACTTATCTGACCGGGTGAAGAAGCAGAGTCCAGGGTGGAGACAGTCGAGAGATGGGCGGCGGAAGCGACCGAGGTCCTAAACACCTGTTTGAAACAGCAAAAAACCCTGCAACACAAAATTAATCGATCTAGAAGTCACGCTCCAGACGAATAATAACATCCGCAAGATCTTTGGGGTAGCAGAAGGAGAGGAGGAGAAGACTCGGGCGCTAAAGTTTGTAGAGGCGCCATCCAAGCAAGCTACCGATTCGGATGGCATGGAGTTAACATACAACGCCGCACACAGAACCGGCAAGACACAGACCCGCCTCCAGACAAACCTCCGAGAGTTGCTCATAATCAATCCCAGGAGTTTTCAACCAAGGAACGGTTCTGGAAAGAGGCATGGAAGATAACTAATATGAAAGGATCCAGCTGAATAACAAGACCTCTATTTTGATCATGACTACAGTGCAGAGGTGGTCAAGAAACGCAAAGAATACAACGGGATCAAAAAAGCTCTGAAAGTGAAAGGAGTCCGCTTCCAAACACCGTGAGGTAAACATACGATCCACTGGGAGACGGAGCCCGACTTCATACCAGCGCGAGGATGCGAGAGTGGAGCTGGAGGAGATCGTGGAATCATGGTGGATGACGCGACGCCAGCTGAGGGGGAGACTGACTGGGGAGCACGCCTGGGGGAGCTGCTGGGGTCGTGGCAGAGGGCAGCGGGTCCCCGTGAGGCAGAGGACGACGTCACCCGGAGAGCACGGTTCAAACTTCAGAGTTTCCAGAGTGATCATAACACTGCTCAGAGATGATCCTCAGCGCAAGGAGGTAAAATGAGGAATTAAAATCATCACAGCTGAAGATAACCGCCACTACGCAGACTGAATGCAAGAATTGAGCTGGTCTAATATCAGGTTTTATATAGCTTCGCTTGACAATAGATGTCTGGGAGAGCGATCTAATTTTCATTTGCGTTGGACTTTAGGATGGCAGGGTTAGTTTTCCTAAATGGCCTAGGCCACCCTATGCATAGTGGGCCCTATTCTGAATATAGATTTACCCTAGACCCACCACGGGGTCTCAGTGAGAGTTATCCCTCCCAGCTTGGAGGTCAGCTTTTTATTATGTTCAGTTGACTTGTTCTTTCTCTGTTCTTGTTTCACTGTCTTATTTGGGGAAAACACTATTACAATGCCATTTATCTTCTCTGTGTTTGAGTAATAATGTCACATAATCTGGAAAATAGCCTCTGAATGTCAATGGCTTGAGTAACCCGGTCAAGAGGAGCAGGATGCTAGCGAAAATGAGGAAAGATAAGTCCCAGATAATATTTTTGCAAGAGACACACATGTCGTAATCCAGAACATGAGAAATCAAAAAAGTTTGGTCACTTCAATACCTACTATAGTTCATGTAAAAATAGCAGAAAAAGAGGGGTTGCTATACTGACTTCCACCATTGAACTTTTTGATCTCATTAAAGAAAAAAGAGATGATGAAGGTAGATATATAATAATCAAGGGCAGGATAGCCAATGTCCTGGTCACATTTGTGAATGTCTATGCTCCGAAAGTGGATAGATCTTTTCAAAAGATTTATCGAACTGATTGTGTTCGAGAGTGAAGGAATACTTGGTCTGCTCGGGAGATTGGAATACAATTTTGAACCAATCGACTATAGACACAACAGTTAACGAGCAGAGGCGGGATCCCTGAAATCAAAGGATCTAAATGTTCAGATGAAAGAAGCGGGCCTGTTTGATAAGGAGAAGTATTCATACAAGAGACAGGAATTACCCACTATTCAGCCACACACAAAGTACACTTAGGCTGACTTTTTCTGATGAATGTTAATGATAGACATAGGTCCATGACTGTACAATCGACAAATGGATATTTCTGATCACAACATTGTTTATCTAAATATTCATTTAAATAACAGGCCAAGGATCACACTCATGGAGGCTGAATATTGGAATCTTAAACAATAAAACTTATGGTGGAAGAAATTAAGAAAGAAACTGGTGAATGTATAATGACAATAGGGATCGCACTCAGGTCGACCCAACTATTATTTGGGATACTGTCAAAGTAAAGGTGAGAGTGGAAGCTATCTCAAGAACAGCTCACCTGAGGAAAATCCGGAGATTAAATCACCACTAGAGAAGGAATTGAAAACTTGAGAAACAGCGACCCAAAATGGCAATAAAGATACAACTGAAATCAGATTAAAGATATGAATATCAAACAGGAATCCTTAATGAAAGATGAAAATTGAAAACAAAACTGAGATTCACAAAGCAAACCTCTATGAGTCAGGCCCAGGGCAACACGATTTTAGCAAGGCTGCCTTCGAAGCAAATGTAAATAACAAATTCAGTTCATAAACTGTGGACCTCTATCAAATTCATTAATATATGACCCAGAAGAAATTCATAGAATTTTTAAAACTACTTTATGATTTATACTCACAGCCTGGAGAAGGCTATGAAGAGAAAATAAGACAACTCCTGGAATTACTGGATCTCCCCTCTATAGGTTTAGAGCAACAAATATTTGACATCCCCTATCACAAAAGACGAAAGTTGGATAAAGCCATAGGTGATTCAACTAATAAGAGTCCTGGGAGCGACGGTTACCCAAATGAATGGTACAAAAATTGGCAAGCCCTGTTCTGTACTATTGGAATTTACGACCGGACACTCGAGAAGGCTATAGCCCTCCATCTTGGAGTGGATGCTGTAATATCTGTTATTCCCAAAGAGGGGAAAAATAAGAGTACTGCGAGTCATATCGCCTAATTTCTACCTCAAATGTAGATTATAAACTGTTCATAACCATTATCACAAAGATTAGACATTTTTCTGCCTGACTTGATACACGGCGACGATAGGCTTTGTAAAAGGGACGCCAAACACAGGATAACATCAGGCGCATCCTTCATATTATAGACCATGTTAATGCTAATTCACAAGCGCTGCCCTGATCAGCTTAGACGTGAAAAAGCGTCGACAGGGTCAGCTGGGATTTTTGTATAAAGTGCTAGAGAGGATGGGGCTTCAATGATAAATTCATTAAATGCATAAAGGCATTGTATACTCAACCCATCAGCCAGAGTTAAAACTACGGACACCTGTCGACACCTTTAAACTGTACAGAGGACGCCGACAGGGTTGGTTGTGTGCTAGTCCGTTCCTCGCGATTTCAGAGCCACTGGCTCAAATGATTAGACAAGAAGACGGGGCTGGACAGGAATCACAATTACAAGTGATGAACACAGCATAGGTCTATCGGCTGACGCATATAATCACCTTCCTTCAAGATCCAAATATTACGCTTATTAAATTAGTCAAATAATGGAAGAATTCGATTACTGTCGGGCTACAAATTAAATATGTCTAAAACTCAGGTTTTAAACCTTTACCAAAGCCAAAATGTTAGAAATCAGGAAGAGATATAAATTAAATTGGAACGCTAAATCGATAAAATACCTAGGAGTGATAATAAGTCACGAATTCGACAGAATTTACAAAACAAACTACAAATTAATAAACGAGAAAATCCAAAAAAGATGTGGCAAAGTGTCAACCTTTAATAATGGACTTCAGCTCAAGAATATGGTCACATGAATCTTACCTAGGCTGTTATATCTGTTTATCGTTACCAATTAGAGTACCAGCTTCACAATTCTCAGACTGGGACAAGCTAATATCCAGAAATTATCTGGGCAGGGGCCAGGCCTAGGATAAGACTCAAGACCTTCAGCTAGACAAAAGAAAATGGAGGATTGGCCTTGCTAAACTTTAGAGAATACTACTATGCTGCACAGTTAAGATACATAGTGATATTGGTGCTTCCAAATTATCAAGCCAGATGGAAGGACATTGAGATGAGTCTGGGCCAGCCCTCCACAAACAAGGTTGAGGAAAGGAGTGTGTGGATCCTAAGGCAGAGAACTCGATCATGAGAGAAACGTTGAAATATGGGTATGATGTGGTAAAAAAATATAAGTTAACAGGAGACTGTGTTGCTGATTTGGCCTGCTCACACCCCTGGGTTCAGACCAGGAATTTTAGACAAGACCTTTGAAAAGTGGAGAGATAAAGGAATAACAGCTACCTGCACACTGGTAGATACAACATTTCAAATCATTCAGACAACTTACATCGAGTTTTGGCCTGGAAATGTGGAGATTTATACAGATATTCCTCACTAAGACACTTTTATAGACAGAAATTAAGAAATCCAGATCTCACCAGAAGGAATGATGTGATTGAAAACACGGTGCATTTAAGCAAAACTCCTCAAAAATAGTCTCTAAACTGTATAAAGGTTTATTGAAGCAACTGGGAAGAAATACAGTGTATATAAAAGGGAAATGGGAAAAAGAATTCAATATTGAGTTGTCTGGGAATGATTGGCAGTCCATGTGTGAGACCCAACACACATCCACAAGCTCAGAGCATGCAGAGTTTGATGGTACTTAACACGCTTCTTTATTACACCTGAAATTACAAATAAACAATTAGGCCAACAACAATATTGTTGGAGAGCTTAGGCAACTGGAATCCAAACCATTCTCACATTTTGGGTCATGTATGAAATAGAGTCACTTTGGGAGAGGGTTTTAAGAACTATGAGTAAATATTTGGATATGCAACATTCCCACATCCTCGGTATGGTTATTTAGTCTGATACCTGAAGATGTATTAGGTAAAGGAGACAAATACTTGTTTAAGATCCTAATACTTGCAGCGAAGAAAGCCATTACAAGGAACTGGTTGAGGACTGACCCACCTGGACTGAGTCACTGGATGGACATTGTGGAAGAAATTCGAACTATGGAACAATTGACCTACAGTCTTCGACTCAAATCAGAGCTGGGTGTTTCACAATGGACAAAATGGCATCTTTTTGTGACAAAGTAGTGTTTATCCCCCCCTTGTGTTTTTGTGTTTTTGTATTTCTGTACATGTTTCATTGATTGGAAAAAATAAAGTTTAAAAAAAAAAAAAAAAAAAAAAGTTGTTCTGGTTTCAGGTGATGTCACGGTTCGGTTCAGGAAAAGATCGCGGCCTGACAGGTTTGGACCTTAAATTATTCAATACATCCTTTCTACGTATTCAAAAGTAAAAATTACATTTTCTAATATCAATAAATTGATGTAACTGATTGTTTTCATTGCATTTACAGACCCTTGTAACTCTCTGAAACCACCCAATGAATGCACTACCTTAACTGTAGAACCACTCTGCTACACAAAGCAGATAGATACACCTATAAAAACTTAAGCATAGAAATTAAAGAAAAGGACAGCTTTGAATGTTGGATGCACAGCACAAAACATAAAAATAAATGTCTCTCGGACGTGAGCCAGCTCCCATCATTCACTTAGAAGAGCCGGCTCTTTGAACTGGCTCGTTCGCGACTGACACATCACTACTCAGCAGGTTCGTGTTATGTTCAGGGACACTGCAGACAGATGAATCTCCTTCATGTCATATTTCCACTGTTTATCAGTCCAATGCTAATGCTAATGCTAGCAGCTCTGTTGTTATACACATTGTGTGTGTGTGTGTGTGTGTGTGTGGAGGGGGGTCAACAATGACCTCTGACCTCTGACAACACAAACACACAAACACACACACCTGAAGCATCCTGACATGAACACCAAGACCATCGTCATCAGCTCGTTAGCTCTTCTCATCTTAACATGCTTAGCATGATGCTAATGCTTCTGTGTGTGTGTGTGTGTGTGTGTGTGTGTGTGTGTGTGTGTGTTGTAGCTTTGACTCGTTAGCTAAACATGTTAGCTAACAATATGTGACTATCATAGCACCATGCTAACATACCAGATTAGCTGTGTGCAGACTGGAGCCAGGCTAACACACACACAGCATGCGTGGTCATGCAAATCAGGTGGAAGACGCCACTGAGTGCACTCAGACACACACACACACACACACACACACACACACACACACACACACTGCAGCACATTTATCTATTCAGGCTCAGAGGACAAAGGATGTTAATGCGTGCAGATACTCACCGAGCATCCTGTGTGAATGCTGAGGAGGTGGAGGAGGAGGAGGAGGTGGAGGAGTTTATGGATCCATGTCCTCCTTCAGAGGGAGGAAAGAATGACGGAGAATCAACCGAATGATGCTGTTTGGCTGAAAGACCAGTCTGTCTCTCTGTCTGTCTGTCTCTCTCTCTGTTAGCGTAGCTTCTGATGCTACACAGCTCCAGCAGCTCTCTCTCTCTGTCAGCTGTGGCCCCTCCCTGCAGTGAGGCTGCCCTACTTCCTCCCCCCTCCTCTTCCTCGTCATCTCCTCCTCCCTCCTCTCTCCCCTCTCGAGGATTTGTCTGTCCCCCTTCGGTCTGGTCTCCTCCACGACTGGTGGTGTGATCCTGTTTCTGCTCCCCCACCTCCTCCTGACGGGGTAAATAATCTGCTCCACTACCAGACCCACAAACCAGGACCACAGAGACCCACAAACCAGGACCACAGAGACCACAAACCAGGACCACAGAGACCCAGAAACCAAGACCACAAACCAGGACCACAGAGACCCACAAACCTGGACCACAGAGACCCACAAACCAAGACCACACAGACAACAAACCAGGACCACAGAGACCCACAAACCTGGACCACAGAGACCCACAAACCAGGACCACACAGACCACAAACCTGGACCACAGAGACCCACAAACCAAGACCACACAGACCCACAAACCAAGACCACACAGACAACAAACTAGGACCACAGAGACCCACAAGCCAAGACCACAGACAACAAACCAGGACCACAGAGACCCACAAACCAGGACCACACAGACTTTGCAGAGACCAGACCAGTCAGAGTTTTCAGACTCCTGACCCCAGGACAGGGACTAAGGTCTTCACTTTGACCTGCTGCCCATCTGAACCCCAGACCACTGTGCCTGGTGGTTGGGGGGCTCAAGTGGAAACAGTGGACGAGGTACGACAGTCCAGAAGAACCAAGAATATGACCAGCGACAAAATCAACCAATCAAAAGTTTAAACAGGTTTAAATGTTTGTTGGATGTTTATTAAAGGTTTGTTTTCACACCTGAGACCTGATTTTATAAATGATCTATATAAATAAAGACTTCTCTGAAAGGTCCATACATCATACAAGACCACCCAAGAATTCACTGGACCTGAAGGCTTTGGCAAGAAAAGAATCTTAAGAGTTACAACACCACAAAGATTGAACACCAAAGGGGGTAAACTGAAGACGTACCTGTATGTAAATTGAAGGCGTACCTGTACGTAAACTGAAGGCATACCTGGTGTCGGAGGTGTTCTGGTCTGACTTCAGGCTGCTCGGACGGCAAAGCTTTGGTTGAGATCGAGTTCGTCGAAGAGACTGTTTGAACCTCCGGGACAGAAACCCCTGAAGAAGAAGAGGAGGACTGTGATTGGCTAATTAATTTCTGATAATTTTTCATCATTAATTTAATTTTCACTGCAGGACCTCAACAAATCTTCATCAGCAAGTCTGTGATGGTTCTCAGATCAACTGGACTCTGATCCAAGAGACAGAGTGGCTGTGTGGGTCACCTGATGGTTTGAGGAGTAAAGGAAGACCATCCTTCAACAGAGGTGGTCACGGACTGTGACAAACCTGGACGTCATCTCAGTGACAGCATTTTAGCACTTCCTGTGTTGGCTGATCAATTCCTGTGTTGGTCAAGGTTGATGATTGGTTACAGACTGTCCACCACATTCAACACACTCCTAAAACCACTTTAACAACCAGGTGACAGACCACAAGAGGGCCTTAATAACCCACAGAACTCTCCACCTGTCAGTCAGAACTGAAGCCTGTTTGATGAGTCCAGGTGACAGGAGAACCTTCACAGAACCAGCTTCTGAAAAAACTGATGGCCACATGTGATGATTATTGATTGAGAGTTATTGATTCCTCCTGCAGGTCTCATCACATCAACACATTTATCAAACAGTTAGAAACTTCTCTCACACTGACATCATCAAAAACTTCCCATAATGCACTGTATAGAGGAAAACCTGTCATCGTGACGTTTAACGGTTGCTGTTTGATTGACAGCTGACGAATTTTACATAATTTCTGGGATCTGATCCCAGATCTGAAACAGAAGGTCAGGGTTCTGTTTGGGGTTTGGTTCTGTCTGTTCAGGTTCTGCCTGTTCTGGTTCTGTCTGTGGTGTTCATCCACAGGAGACCACCTCCATCTTCTTACAGGAGGGGAGCAGATCATGCAGACCACATCAGGCCAGCGGATCACCTGGGTGTACTTCATCGTGTCACCTGTAGATGGAGCCACTCAGCTGATCATCAGCTGACAGGAGCTGAGCTCCTGTTACCATGGAAACAGCAGGCTGAACCCAGCTGGCTGTGTGTGTGTGTGTGTGTGTGTGTGTTCACCGTCACTCTACTGGTGGGCGTGTCCATGGAGGAGCTATTAGGCATGCTCTGACGGCGTACGCCTCTCTCTGGAACATCTGGAACAGACAGAGTGCATTATGGGAGTGTTTTGTAGTTGGCCATGTTGGCTCCACAGTGGTTGCCGTGGTGACCCGCAGCTGACAACATGTGATCAGAACAGCTGTTATTACAGTAAACACATGTTCAGATTATAAAAGAGGAACATCTATCTGCTGAAGAGTCTGCTTCACACAGAAACTCACTGAATGTTTCGATAACGTTCAGATACAAACAAGTTGAGTATGAAAATAATCTGATAATAAACTGAGAACAAAACAGATGAAATTTAAACGTGATGGAGGTGTACAGAGTATTCAGCAGTCAGTTAATGAGCACCACCCTGAAGATTCACCTGCAGGAACTGAAGAGTCCAAAATAAAGACTCTCTGCTTTATTCAATTGTTGGTGACAAAAAGAAAAGAGATCTTTATGTTTCACTCCAGATCTGAATCAAACCGTTCACAGTGCTCTCTACGTACATCCAGCATATCAGAGGTTAAACACAGCAGGCCGACCCTGTTCAGGAAGGTTTAACCTGACTGACTGTTGATTAAGATCCAGAGCTGACTGACTGCATGTGTTCATGATCCACACTTTCCTTCCTTTTAGTTCACGTTTACCTCCACTAACTATCGGCCCGTCTCATTTCAGCTCATGGTGAACTGATCTTCATGTTTGCGTGCTAACCCACAAATTCATGTAGTTTTTAGATTTAGTGGCATCTAACAGTGAGGTTTGCAGATTGCAACCACATGAATACCCCTCACCTCACCTGCCTCGTCAAAGCGTGTAGGAGAACCTATAAAATGCATCATGGCTTGGTAACATTTAGGATCCATGGAAGAGGACTGTAGATATAAAGTCTCATTCTAAGATGACAAAAGCAGAAATATTCTTATTTTTACGTGATGTCAACAATTGACATTGATAAACTTGAGAATCATTGTCAACGGTTGACTGCGATAAGACGTAAAGAGACGATGAAAACAAAGCCGGTCTTCTCTTGGAGGAAGGGATGTTTCCATGACGAAAGAGAAAACCTTTGACCTTTGACCCTCAGGTAGGTCGGCAGGTCAGGTGATCCTGCAGCATCTTCAATATGTCTGAGCTCCTGGTCATGTTGCCATGGTAACTGACCTCAGATATCAGATTATGAGATTATAATTGTGACATGAAGATTAGAGATCAGCTGATCCTGATGAACACACACACGTACATCCACACACACAGAATAAACTTCTTTTAAATTATTTTTTCTTCTCACCGTTCAAGTCTTCAAAGTCTGCATCAAACTCCGTCATCTGTACCTGTCTGTCTGAACTCATCTGTCTGTCCGTCATGTCCTTCTTACCTTTGTGGGCGGAGCAAGGCGGTGCTGAAGACACATGGACAGTGTATCTTAGCAACCAGACAGTGCAAGTCTCCACCCTCTCTGCCAGAAGCAGAGGATGAACCTGAAGGAGGAGGAGGAGGAGAATGTATATATTTGCTTGTTTCAGTTGAACTTATTCATTAATTTATTATTATTGATGTTTTCTTACCTCCAGGTTTTTGAGCATCACTAACTGAGAATCAGACAGAATGCAGAACATTTTAGTCCAGATGTCAGGCTCCGCCTTTCGACCACATGACAACCAATGAATGGAGGCGCTCTTCAGCTCTGTGTGACATCACATCATCATGTGTGTTGGCAGTAATTATCAGTAACATTAGTATAACCACAAGTATTACTAACAAACTGAGATCAGGGAATACAAATTATGAATATTCATTAATATGAATTTAATATTAAACCTGACAGAAATCTGTTTTATACATCGACAGAACACACTGACCATCACAGCACAGCATCATAGAGTTCAACTAAACCTGGACTAAACTAAACAAGTAAATGTCGGGTGAAAAGTTAATGAACCAATCAGATGTATCTATTGACTCCTCTGTGAAGACAAAATGGCGTCTGTCTCACCCGTGTCTTCTTCACCTGTCTGATCTGATTCGTTGTGATCCAGCTGTCAATCATCAACTCACCAATCACATTCATCCAGCCCATGTGCTGACACCTGGACAGGTGTTTGACCAACTCCTCCATGGCAACAGGACCCAACGGACCTCTGGGTAATCTACAGACTGAGAATGCTCACCTGTCTGTCTTTAAGCATGACACAGGTACACAAACACACACAGGTAGATAGAGACGGAGACACACAGGTATGAGGACAGTCAGAAAGACAGGTGAACAGACAGACAAGTAGGCAAACTGGGGAGAGATAGGTAGACAAATGTAGATATCGACAGGTTTCTTCAGGTAGACGTAAACAGGACAGACAGACAGGTAAACACAGAAACAGGTGAACAGAGACTCACAGACAGGAAGCCAAACATCGGGTTAGGTCTTTCTCACACCTTTACCTGTCTATCTGACCACCTGTCTACCTGCAGGGACCCCGAGCAGAGACAGACAATACTGACCTGCCTGACTGACTAACTCTTAATACGTGCTTGTTTCTCATGTGTTGTTTAAGACCTTAATGGAATTAACGGATTATCACTTGTTGCACTCTCACTGTGCGTGCACACACACACACACACAAACAGAGTCACAGGGGTCAGAGATCAAACAAGTTTTTTCTTTATTCAAGAAGAAGCTGGCAGCTGGTTGGTCAGCTGAACAGACAAACATACAGTCACATGATCAAAACAACCATCCAACGGGCCAATGGGAGTGGAGCGTGGTTACCATGGCAGCAGCAGGAGCTGCAGGTTTAAAGTGACAGAGTGACCGTTTAATGTCTCCGAGACAGTTAGCGCTATTAGCACTGTTAGCATTCCTCATTCAAACCAATGGGCTGTGTTAGCTTCGAGCTAATGTGGATCAGTGATTATCAGTTTGCATAGATACAGAGACGGAGCGGAAAACAGCTGATCACAGGAAATAAGCAACAAGGAATTCTGGGAAAGATAGTCTTCAGCTGCAGTGGGATTTGTAGTTTTTTAAAGAAGTGAACTGATCAAAACACTCAAAGCCACTGAACCTCATACCAGGACCTGGACCAGGACCAGGAGGTCATGTCCTGGTTTAAAGACGTGACGAAGAGTTAACATGGAAATATAGGACCTGGACACTAGAGAGCACTGTATACTCAGATCTGGATGCAAACCATTAACCCAGTGTTACATTTTTATACACTCATTTGTTCAGTTTGGTTGGCAGGGCGATGATGTGGGGGAGGGGCATATACGACGTGAGGAGAGGGGCATATATGGTGTAAGGGGAGGGGCATATTTGGCAGGAGGGGAGGGGCATATACAGCAGGGGAGGGGCATATACGACGTGAGGAGAGGGGCATATACGTCAGGAGGGGAGGGGCATATACGGCAGGAGGGGAGGGGCATATACAGCAGGGGAGGGGCATATACGACATGAGGAGAGGGGCATATACGGCGTGAGGAGAGGGGCATATACGGCAGGAGGTGAGGGGCATATACGACGTGAGGAGAGGGGCATATACGGCAGGAGGGGAGGGGCATATACAGCAGGAGGGGAGGGGCATATACAGCGGGAGGGGCATGTACGACGTGAGGAGAGGGGCATATATGTCAGGAGGGGAGGAGCATATATGACGTGGGGAAGGGGCATATACGGCGTGGGGGAGGGGCATATACGACATGAGGAGTTGGGCATAAACAACGTGGGGGAGGGTGCTGCTAACTCACTGTGACTTCATGCCACATCCACTCTGTGACAAGTGGTTTTAAATAAGTGCTTTGTGTTCAGTTGAATGATACGATGTACAGGTGCAGCAGGAGGACAGGTGAGGTGCTGTTTGACAGCTGGGGGTTGCTACAGGAGCCTCTGACTGTTTAACATGTCAGAAGAAGAAACACAAAATGTCTACTGTCACTACATATACTGAGAGGGTGTGTCTGTGTGTGTGTGCATGTGTGTGTGTGCATGTGTGTGTGTGTGGTCTTTGGCTGTATTTAAAAGGTTTGTTTTACTAAATACTGTTTGTACAGGATCATGATCAGCTTTGATACCTGAGACCTCCAAACTCACCTGACCAACCACCTGGCTGACATCTGAAGGACATATAGGACAGGTTCATCAGACCCAGTACACTCGGTTCTGGACTAGTTCTGACTCTTTTTCAGAGAGAATAAAACTTCTTTTTAAAAACATTAACTTCAAACATAAGAACTGGACCTCAGACACGTGGCAGTCGGTCAGGTGGTCAGTCAGGTGATCGGTAAACACAAGGTTTGGACCAATCAGCAGCCAGACTGTTCTGGGAGCTGATCAGGAAACAAAATGGAGGAAGAGGAATCAAAGCTTCACACGACATTGCACCTGTGTACGCCCTAATAAGGTGTTGTCCCCTCCCACTCCAGCAGGTACTGGACCGTCCCCTGAGAAGTGACACGTCGAGCTAACACCTGGTACCTCTCCCCATTGGTCAGTCTGCCCGCCACTCCAAAATACGAGGAGATGGAGGAGTGGAGGTGGGAGGAGTCAGATGGGATCTGGGAGGAGTCTGACAGGAAGTGAGAGGAGTCTGATGTCAAGTGGGTGTGGTCTGCATCTTTGTCCCCCAGCATCCCAGAAGGCTCCTCCCCTCCAAGCTCCTCCCCTGCCTCACTGCGATTGGCCCACTGGCTGTAGCTGTTGCTAGGCAATTTCCTCTTCCTGCTTCCCACCCTCCTCCTGAAAACACAGAGGTCAAAGGTCAGAAGGAGGGGGCGGAGATAAGTCAGCATCATGAGGACACATCCTACCTCTCTCCTTATCAAGCTTGCTAACCAGGACACCTCGTTGTGAGGTCACTACACTGAACCTGATGGAGAGGATGTGGTCTGAATTGGTCTGAATTGGTCTGATGCGGTCTGACGGGGTCCGACGAGGTCTGAATTGGTCTGACGTAGTTGGATGTAACTCCTATCTGTGTGTGAAGCCTCTAAAAATGACAGTAGTACTCTCACCCCCTTTGGTCCTAGCCCTGGTTTCAGTCTCAGTCTCAGTCCCTGACTCATTCAGATAAACAGTTGTTCTGATCTGACTCATCAACAGTTCCCGGCAGAGCGAGCTCATCTGCTGACAGTTATCAGACAAACCTTCAGTTTAAACTCTGGTCCAGTCAGAGAGTTTGATGTTTGAAGGTGTCTGACTGTCAGAGATCACAGCACCATCACCGGAGCGCTTTTGACACCTGGCAGACCAACATTAGGCTTGTTCAGTCCATCAGATGTTATATTTCTGTTTGGTAACCACAATCACGTCCACGGTAATCAGGCAGGTTATTGTTAAAGTGTTTCCTCAGCAGGATCAGAGAATGAAACCCTCTAAAGTTCTCACATAGATTTACTTTGGCACGTCAATAACTGTGTGTTCAGACAGGGGCAAACCGGACGCCAGCGGCATTTTTCAATTCATTTCAGTCGAGGGTTGTGCTTTTCTGTGCCGGCAGCCCGCAACGCAGGCAACAGATGCCACGGAGCGAGAGAAGTTGAGCCAGATTCAACTTTTGGGAAAACGGAGCCCCACTTCACGCTCCGGCCGCCAATCAGACACTCAGATCGGCCAAACCTCCACAGACAGCCTGAAATGTCTCTGAAGCAGAGACTATCCAGGTGGATTCACAGGCTAAACTCTGATCATCTACCTGTATCTCAGTTTGTTTGTTTCATGTACCAGCTTCTAAATCTGAAAGCTTCTTGCCGGTTTGCCTGTCCCTGTCTGAACAAGCACTAAGTCAGACAACTGCTATCTTAGACTGCTATCTGAGTCTGAGCTGTGGGAGCTGAGGATGAGGACAGGATGGACAAAGATGGACGCTTACCTGAAGTGATAAGAGGCACTGGTCGTAGCAGAACCGGAGGTGGAGGCATCAGTGGAGTCCTGATCAATACTGACCGTCCTGCTAGAACTACTGAGAAAGGAAAGCAGACAGAGGTGAGGATACTTTGATTATTGATTAATGACTATCATCACGGAGCTGAAGAGTGTCTCACCTCTTCAGGCTCTGCAGTTCATCCAGAGTGAAGTCAAAGATGTTGGCCATGTGATCGTTGGACGTCCACCGGCAGGACAGCTCGTTCTACACAAACAACAACAGTTAGTCTTTAGAAGAATGTTTGGAGATCATTGGAGATCGATTGGGAAACAGATGTCTTACATTAGGAATGGCGTCTTCAAGTAGCCACTTGGACTTCCTTTTCTTCCTCTCAGTTGAAACACTGTAAGAACAAAGAGACATGTTCGTTTATGGTTTCTATGATGACCGTTCTACACAGGAAGTGTTTCATCTGGTTTTCAGCCGGCTACATACTAGAGAAACTGCATCTTTTAGGCCTACAAACCAGAGAACCTTCAGCTTTTAAGACTACAAACCAGAGAACCTTCAGCTTTTAAGACTACAAACTAGAGAACCTGTCATACGACTACAAACTGACCTGACCAGCAACATGGTGAGAATTACCTGTTCCTGACCACGCCTTTCTTCCGGCCCCGGCCTCCGTCATTCTGAGCACGCTCAGGAAAGAGCTTGGAGGGGGGGTTTGGAGGGACTCTGGTCCTCAGACGAAAGATGCACTTCCTCTTCTTGATCTCTTTCCCGCACAGAAACCTGAAGACACACAGCGTCATTGAAACATACCAACACACCAATGAGGACAGATGATGTAACAACGAGGTCTTACTTGCTCTTGTATTTGTTGAGAGCGTCCAGCAGGTGCTGCCCCCTTTCTGTTGGAGGAGTGTTAGACAGCTAGACAGACAGACAGGCAGACAGACAGACAGGTTAAAGTCACAACCAGGGTTCAGATGAAGGATCAGGATGATTTAGGTGAGTCTTAATCATGGTCAGACTCTTTCTAGTTCTGGTTCAGGTAAATGGTCTGGTTCTAGTTCAGGTTAATGGTCTGGTACCTTCCCGAGCTGTAGGTGTTCCCAGTTAGCAGAGACGAAGGCAAGGATTTCATCCAGCTCAAAGTACTTCTTCTTGCTGCTGACTGACAGGTTGTACAGAACCAGGTGAACCAGGTCGACCCACCTGAGGGACAGACGGCGGACGTACTCTGATCCTTTATTACAGGCTGAACACAGGAAGAGGTAGAACCTGAGGAGGACCAGAACATGTCTCAGAACATGGAACAAAGAGAGAGAGGAGCTTCTGGAGGAGGTTCTGATCACCTGTCTCCAAACATCATGGACTCCGGCAGACACTGGGTACAGGCTTCATGGAACCACTGCTGACACCGGAAACACTGCAGCATCTTCAGGTACCACCTACACAACAAGAACATGTGTCAGACCATCATCAAAGGAACACGCCACAGCCTGTCTGTCTCTCATTGGTCTGTCTTACTCTCCGGGGCCGCTGCAGTAACAGTAACACTGTTGCTGATTGGTCCGATGCTGTGAGTCCCAGTCCAGAGAGTCCAGGTCGTACGGCAACACCTGCTTCATCGCAGACAGAGCTTTGGCTATCGGACCCTTCTTCAGAGCGCCCCCTTTCTGTAGGAGGACAGAGAGACAGGTGGTCAGAGAGGGAGACAGGTGGTCAGAGAAAGGGACAGGTAGTCAGAGAGAGAGAGAGAGAGACAGGATGTCAGAGACAGGGACAGGGTGTCAGAGAGGGAGACAGATGGTCAGAGAGAGGGACAGGTGGACAGAGAGGGAGACAGATGGTCAGAGAGAGGGACAGGTGGTCAGAGAGGGAGAGGCGGTCAGAGAGAATGACAGGTGGTCAGAGAGGGAGACAGGTGGTCAGAGAGAGGGACAGGTGGTCAGAGAGGGAGACAGGGAGTCAGAGAGGGAGACAGGCGGTCAGAGAGGGAGACAGGTGGTCAGAGAGAGGGACAGGTGGTCAGAGAGAGGGACAGGTGGTCAGAGATTGGGACAGGTGGTCAGAGATTGGGACAGGTGGTCAGAGAGAGGGACAGGTGGTACCCTGACAGCCAAAGCGAAGACACAGCGTCGACAGAACCAGGGACTGAGACTGATGCTGCCCTCTACAGGAGGAACGTGACACTGCTGGTGGAACCCTGCAAGACAGGTGGAGGGACAGACAGACAGACAGGTTGAAAAGTTCATTAAACCCACATAAATATTAAATATTGATACATCAGCTGATTAAAGAATCACAACCCTGACTGTCTCTCTGCCCATCTCACTCACCGATGCCACACTTCCCACAGATGAGGATCTGGTTGTTTTGGTTTGATTGGTTGTCAGACTTTGGCTCCGCCTCCCGACACACAGAGCAACGAGGCTCCTCCCCTGGGACTCCAGCTGCAACGTGATTGGACAAAAGATTGTGATTGACAGAGAGAAGACAGACAGGCAGAGTAGGGGGGTGAGACAGATTTATGATTCTGTCTGTCTCTCACCATGTTGGATGTCCTTCCAGAGGACCCAGAACTTTGAGTTGTCCTCAAACGTGACGAAGCAGCTCTGTCTGGGCGGGCTCACCTATCGACCAATCAGAGGGAAGCGTGTCTTGTGACGTGTACAGGAGTGTGTAGGTGTGTGCACAAGTCTGTAGGTGTGTGTACAGGTGTGTACAGGTGCGAGTAGATGTGTGTAGGTGTGTGTTACCCTCTGGATCTTGCCCAGGTAGTACAGTCCATCTGACCAATGACAAAGGACGAACTGTCCAACACTCAGACTAGACTCCTCCCCCTCCTCCTCCAGGCACCGCCCTCCACGACAGGCCCCACCCCCTGCAGACACAGGTGGTTCCAGACTGCAGAAGGCTTCAATCAGGTCATCAAACATCTGCAGACAGACAGGTACGGACAGCGAGACAGGTACAGACAGACAGAGAGAGAAAGAGAGAGAGAGAAATATTATTGATTAATGTGATGTAATTAATGATGTCACAGTTCAGGTTCTGTAGTCAGGCCCAGATTCTTCCATCCAGAACCACTTCAGGTGAGGTTACATACATTTACATATGTTAATATATTTATGTTAATGAGGCCATATGTTAATATATTTATGTTAATGAGGCTATATGTTTATACATGTTTACATATAACCTCATACCAGAACTATATATATCAGACAAGTGAGCAGGCAGGCAGACAGACAGACAGACACACACACACACACACACACACACACACACACACAGGCAGACAGACAGACAGGTGAGCAGACACACACACACAGGCAGACAGACAGAGAGGTGAGCAGACACACACACACAGGCAGACAGACAGAGAGGTGAGCAGACACACACACACAGGCAGACAGACAGACACACAGGCAGACAGACAGGTTGTTGTGATTCATTCCTGTACTGTCAGGGGGATTTTGACACAGCTGGGCATGCGCAGTGCGTCCTCCATCAGAACCGGGACACACGAACCGTTTAACGGTTTAACATCCTGACTCGGGTCAGGAAATGCAGTCCGTACATGAACCCCGAACCGACCCGGGTCAAAAGTTAACGAGTTTCCTGAACACACCCGGTACCGCTAGCCGGCCTCACGGCTCCGCTTACTGAACGCTAATAACGGGTTCACTCCCGACACTTCAGCCTGCCCTTCACCGGGTCAGAATCGGGCCAGAACCAGGCCAGAACCGGGTTAAAACACACTGAACAAAACTGTCTTACCTTCTCTGATCCGGTCAGTCTCAACCTGTCCTCCGAACCACAGACAGGCTATTACTCCGACAGACAGGCTGAGTGTCCCTGTCTCTCTCTCTGTCCGTCTGTCTCCAAACCACAGCGAGTCCGTGTGGCCAGGTTCTGTCTGTCTGTCTGTCTGTCTCTCCCCCTGTCTGTCTCTCTTTCTCTGTCTCTCCCCCTGTCTATCTCTCTCTCTGTCTTTCCCCTGTCTATCTCTCTCTCTGTCTTTCCCCTGTCTATCTCTCTCTCTGTCTCTCCCCCTGTCTATCTCTCTCTCTGTCTCTCCCCCTGTCTATCTCCCTCCCTCTGTCTCTCCGCCTGTCTGTCTCTCTCTATCTCTCTGTCCGTGGCGCTAAACTTCAAACTTCTACCGTCGCCATTTTTTCATTTTCCCGCGAATCAGAGGAGGAGGCTTTCTGTCATTTACATACGCTGCGTCATGTACAACGTCATCACGTCAACAGCAGGACGTGCTGCGCTCCATCCAGAACTCCATAAACACTTAGAGACACTTTTATTGATGAAAACAAAGAAACATGATTTAATCTCTGATGTCATATCATGTTTTATATAACGTCATACTGAGATATGACAGCTGCTTATAGTCTAATTTATTTTAATAACATTTCAAATGTAGTTCAAGCTTAAAAATATGATTTATGACCTACATCACAGACCTCTGAAGGATTCATACTTTTATCTTTTAACAGTTTGATGAGTCTTTAATCAACTGTGATGTCATCACAGTACACGGGTCAGTCAGGCTCAGGATCAGCTGATCAGGAGTCCAGGTTAGCCGGCTTAATCTTGGGTCGTATCTTCATCTCAGTGAACCTGAGTGAGTACTGCCAGCCTGTCCAGCTGGACCACTCAACACCATCAGCATAGGAGGCGTGGCCTCCACTCAGGTACTGTCCATTCAGGTTGGAGGTGTGGCAGTTACGGTACCACCACGCGCCCTGGTAGTACGCTGCACAGTTGTTCTCTGACTGATCCAGGTCTCGGTCTTTAGTGGTGAACTGCATCCCAGAATGCTTAAGGAGGGAATCACCTGAATGACGGGTGAACACCTGTTAGTACTGTATGTGTGGTAATGCATTAGTACTGTAGTAGTAACAGTATTTGTACCTGCAGTCCCAGAGTACTGGTCCACGGTCAGCGGATACCCGTCTTCTTCTGGGTTCACTGAGTCTCGACCAACAGAGAAATCAGCGTAATGAGCAAATGCTGTGGCGTTTTCAAAGTCAGCCATGTCGATCCGTAACTCATAACCACCTGACCTGGTGAGGGAGTAAATCCTCTGGAGACCTGAGAGACAGACAGACAGACAGACAGACAGAAGGTTTGACAGGGAGGTGGCTCCATGTTGTCTCTTTTGACTGAGCCTGACCGAGCCCCGTGGGTACAGGTCCCAGTGCCACACTGGGGGCTTCAAAATGTTCTACAAACCAACGATGGACATCACGGTGGGTTCACACTTGGTTCCAACCTGTGGTCCTGGGTACCTCTGCTATGATGACACCTGAATATTCTCAGATGACACTACCTGAAGCTCAAACTGGACAAGAATTGAGCTTGTGTTCCTTCAGGTAAGGACCTTAAGACTTCAAGAACCCCTGGAACCTCCTCAAGGACCACCAGGTCTCCTTAACATCTTCATGAGGTTTTCTTTAGCACCACCCTCAGGTCAAACTGTTGATCTCACTTGGTCGGACTGTAAGGATCTATAAATCATACCTAGCCAGTGTTCTCCTGTAGTTTTTCCAAAACCATCTCTGTACGCTGCCCAGCCTCGGAAGAAGTTCACCGAGCCATCCTCCCTCCTCTGGATTACCTGCACGGACAGGTATTAGAGACAGGTGCGTACCATTTAAATATATGTTTCATTCAATTATTTATGTTCAAAACAAACTGCACACAGACAGATAACAAAGGTGTGTGTGTGTGTTACACACCGTCCAGCCTCCCCCATCAGTCATCATGTCACAGTAAACCATGAAGCCGACGGGGTCGTGAGTTGGAAACACAGAGTAAACGCCATCCTGAGTACGGCCGGATGCCATGACATCACTACAATCTCTGGGCCTGTCAGCTGAGGGCGAGAGACAGAGACCGTCAGGTGACGCGGTGTTAACAGTAACAAAGTCCTCATTGTGTACCTGTGTACTCGTTATTTACCTGTGTACTCATTATGTGTAACTGTGTATCTATTTCCTCATTATGCCGTTGTTGTGTACCTACGTACCTGTGTCCTCGTTATGTACCTGTGTCCTCGTTGTGTATTTGTGTACCTGTGTCGTTGTTGTGTACTTGTGTACCTGTGTACCCGTGTCCTCGTTATGTACCTGTGTCCTCATTGTGTCTGTGCAGGTCTCTGTTGTGTTTCTTCAGACTCTCTGTCACCCTCTGCAGGTTCAGCAGCAAATCACTGAAACCTTCAGCCAACTTCAACACACCTGAGTCACTGTCAGACAACACCTGGACAGGTAAGACAGAGAGAGAGGATGAACCCATCTCACCTGTAGGACACTGAACCAATCTCACCTGTAGGACACTGAACCTGTCTCACCTGTAGGACCTTAAACTTGTCTCACCTGTAGGATACTGAACCTGTCTTACCTGTCGGACACTGACACTGTCTCACCTGTAGGACACTGAACCTGCCTCACTGTAGGAAACTGAACCTGTCTCACTGTAGGACCCTAAACCTGTCTCACTGTAGGACACTGAACCTGTCTCACCCGTAGGACCCTAAACCTGTCTCACCTGTATGACACTGACACTGTCTCACCTGTAGGACACTGAACCTGTCTCACCTGTAGGACACGGTTCTGGTCTATCTGCAATCCCTCCAGTCTTTGGTCCAGAACACCTTGACCTCTTTTCAGCAAATCAGCTTCCTTCCTCAGGTTGTGGGCATGGTCTGATAACACCTTCACTTCCTCTGCCAGCTTCTGGACCAATCCTATGTCCTGCCAGTCATCTGTGTTGTGATTGGACAGCGCCTGCAGCAGTGAGCTCTGCAGCGCCTCCCAGCGCAGGAAGTTGTCACTGTAGTCCGGACAGTTCGGGTCCAGGAAGATGCTGATTGGCTCTCCGTCTGCGACACGGGAGACCGACACCAGAGCACCAGATTCTTTGGGATTGGTTGAGATCACAGGTGAGGAGGAGGAGGAGAATCCACTCCTGTTACTATGACAGCAGTGACAGGCAGGTTAGACAGACAGACAGGTAAGTGGAACAGGTAGACAGACAGGTGTGTTTACCTGTTGATGAAGGACAGAGGATACTGGTTCAGGTACAGGATAGTGACTGTTGCAGAGATGACAGCTGCTATGACGACCAATACGACGAGAGACCAAAACAGGAAGCTGCAGCATCTCTGAACACACACACACACACACACACACACACACACACACACACACACACACACAGTGAAAGTTAGCAGCAGCTAATTAGCAATTACCTACTCTGTCTCTGTGTGTCTCTTTAATCTGCAGATCTTCAGTGAGGCGACAGCTGCTGCAGATTAACGAGATTTTGATCTGAGAAATTAACTCCAGATTAACACCCACACACTGACAGAGGGCCTGTGACTGACTGTGTCTGTGACTCTCTGTGGTGTTCACAGCGTGTGGTCTCAGAGGACAATGTTGTCAGGGTTGATGAAGTCTCCTGAGCTCAGATTAGACATAGTGACATGCTAATATGCTAACAGCTAACACAGTGCGTACCTTGTGGTTGTTTGGCCGTTTGCTGTCGAGCTCTGAGCTGCTGTTGTTCATGATAGTCCATCTGTCGTTCATCATCATCCTGAAACACAAACACACCTGAACCAGTTGACCCTTAAAGCCTTCTCAAGGTGCTCTGAAGCTTACTCAAGCAGCTTTAGAACGTTCATGAAGGCACCTCTAGGACCTCTAGAACCATAGTCCTGTAGAACCGTAGAACATCTTCTGTTATCTAATAAACCCCAAATTGCCTTCAAAACTTCATTATAAACCTTGAGAATGTCATCAGTGACCTCTAGAACCTTATTATAGACACCCTGAACCTTAATATGGACATCTAGAACCTTTTTATTGACACCTATAACCTTAATATCAACAATTAGAACTTTAATGTAAACCTCAAGAACCTTATCAGTGACCTTTAGAACTCCTTCAGTTACTTGTTGAACCATCATGTACATCTCTAGAACCTACATGTAGACATCCAGAACTTTCTTGAGGAACTGTAAGGTGCACCTCTAGAATATTTTTGTAGAGCCATAGAAACTCCTTAATGACCCCTTGAGGCCAGAGGAATTCCATCATCTGAACAAAGATTTCCAGAACCTCCTCAGGAACCTTTAAACCAAGAATCACATTACCCTTAGGCCTCTATGCCTTCTTCTATAATCATCTGAGGGATGTCAGGAACCTTCTTAATGACCTCTAGAACTTTCTTCAGAACCTTAAAAAACTCTCCAAAAGAACCTCCTCAAAGATCGTGGACCTGTAGAACCTCCACAGTACACAGTCTCTCCTGGACTGGGACTCCTCTACGACCTAAAACCCTTTCAGTGACCCTAAAACCTTATAGTGGTCTTCAATGCCTCCTCAGTGATCTAAATGACTTCTGGAATATCCCTGCAGACCTACAGGTTCCTCCTGAGTGTTTCATTAACAGAATTACATTGATGGACTGATATAGAACCTGAATGTGAACCTGTGACCCATTTATACAGACCTCAGTCTGAGCAGCTGGTTCTCAGACTTTCAGCGTCTGTTCCTGTCAGACTCACTTTAGTTGATGGATCCACCCACAATCCGGTTCTCTCTGGTTCTCATGGAGAAGTTCATATTTACGAATCTTTAATCACAGTTTCTGACCTCTGACCCAGTCCACAGGTTCAGAGTCCAAACATCAGAACAAACTGATCTGAGACCAGCAGGAGGATCGGGTCTCTGCAGGTCCACGTGAACCACATTCACTGAACCAGCGGGTGTTCTGGACCTGTTTGGACCTGTTTTGTGTCTGTATTTAAACGTCATCATGTTTCAAACAGAGTTTATATTTTTTATATCAAACACACTAAATGTTTTGTATATTCTGTCTATGTTCTATGTATGTTCTATCAGTGTTCTGTGTATGTTCCATCACTGTTCTATCAATGTTCTGTCTATGTTCTATCAGTGTTCTATGTATGTTCTATCAATGTTCCATCAGTGTTCTATGTATGTTCTATCAGTGTTCTATATTCTGTCTATGTTCTGTCAGTGTTCTGTGTATGTTCTATCACTGTTCTATCGATGTTCTGTCTATATTCTATCAGTGTTCTATGTATGTTCCATCAGTGTTCTATGTTCTGTCTATGTTCTGTCAGTGTTCTATCTATGTTCTATCAATGTTCTCAGTGTCCTATCAATGTTCTATCAGTGTTCTATCAATGTTCTATCAGTGTTCTATCAATGTTAAACCCTGAGTTTTCCTCAGGATCAGTAACATATCTATCTAATCTGTATAAACTCATCACAGGTGATTAATAATTAACACATTACATATAATGAATAATTAAAGTTACCTGTCATCGTCTCATCGCTGATCAAACACAAAAACTTTAAAGAGTCATGATGAGGTCACTGCAGCATCGTTGTCGTGGAGACAGATCCTCAGAGAGAGAGAAAGAGAGACCATCTGCTGCAAGGCGGGCAAGAGGCACACACTGAGGCCACACCTCCTTCTGATGATGTCACACCGTGTCAGTTAAAGTCTGCGCGAACCTTTAAATTGTTTTATTTCTGTCAGTCACAGGCTCTGTCTGCCTGCCTGCCTATCTGTCTGCCTGCCTGTCTGTCTGTCTATCTGTCTGCCTGCCTGTCTGTCTGTCTATCTGTCTGCCTGCCTGTCTGTCTGTTTGTATGGAGCTACATTAGGGTCAAAAGCTTTGTACTTGAAAACATAAAATCTGAAACTGAAATTTCAAGTTTTGATCTTCAATTTTGACATATTCAAAATAAAAATAAGTGTACACACTTTTTTTTCACAGGTTAAATACAATTAGGATCAACTGTGGTAATTCTTTTGAATAAATTATTTATTTCATTTTTCACTTTCATATTTTTCTTTCAGTTGCATGTTTTATCTTTTCAGATTCAGATCTTATTTTTGCAGTTAAAAAAAAATCTGTTTCAGAATCGTCTTTTTCAGTTTCAGATCTTTTTTTCAGATTCAGACTTTTGACCCAAATGTAGCGTGGGGGGCAAAATAGCAAAATTCAAAAAGGCTGTATTTGGATGAACTGACCACGTATTGAAGAATATTAAAACTTAATAAGTTGACATATTAACAGCCTTGGCTGTTACAGTGGAAATTAAAACAGTTTTAGCCATGCAGGACATTTGTGCATGGTGTGCAAGTGGAAGTTAGTCACTGCCAATCATGTGGTGAGGCCAGATCGTTGTAGATCCTACATTCCCTGAAGGCAACGTGACAGGGGAAGGTCTCTAGCCTTTTGCTTGAGCTGTCTGTCATGATTCCCCACCCCTTTCAGTTGATGCCACGCCCCCCACGCTACATTTGGGTCAAAAGTCTAAACCTGAAAAAAAGATCTGAAACTGAAAAAGACACATGACAAGACAAGACAAGACACAGATTGTGTGTTTTTCAAAGTAAAAGCCTGGCTTTGAATCTGGGAACAGGAAGTGATTTTTTTTTTTAACTTGATGTCTGCCTGTCTGTCTGCCTGCCCACCTGCCTGTCTGTCTGTCCTCCTGTCTGTCTGCCTATCTGTCTGTCTGTGTGACAAACACAAATAAAACATAAATACATGAACTTTATTTTGTTGTTTTGTGTGCAGGTGTGTTCAGGTGTGTGTAGGTGTGTTCGGGTGTGTGTAGGTATGTTTAGGTGTGTGTAGGTGTGTTCAGGTGTGTGTAGGTATGTTCAGGTGTGTGCAGGTATGTGTAGGTGTGTTCAGGTGTGTGTAGGTGTGTTCAGGTGTGTGTAGGTATGTTCAGGTGTGTGTAGGTGTGTTCAGGTGTGTGTAGGTATGTTCAGGTGTGTGTAGGTATGTTCAGGTGTGTGCAGGTGTTGACTTGAAAACAGTATGATAATTTTAAAGGTCACATGATGAGTTTGTTAAATCACTTTTCTTCTCCCACCAGTACTTTCTACTACTCTTTCATTACTTCATGTACTATGTACTTCATATGTGTGCATATTCATATGTGTGTTCATAAAGAGTATTCAGGTCTGATCTGGTTGGTTCGTTGCTGTTGTAACCCCCCCCCCCCCCCCCCTTTAATGACAAACACATGTGGACCTCCTCAAACAGGAAGTGACTCTTCAAAATGACAGCAAATGGCACAGGAAACAGAGTGTGTGTTTTTCAAAGTAAAAGCCTGGCTTTGAATCTGGGAACAGGAAGTGATTTTTTTTTTTAACTTGATCATAGTTCGTGTCAGACACACATGGTGTCACAGCCTTTGTTCTGATTGGTCAATGGCATCACTGACCTGTGACTTGTCCAGCGCCGGTCGTCTGTCACGTGTTCTCCTTTTCACGGCCATGGTGGTCTGGAGCCAATACCAGCTGAGTGAGGGTGAGAGCAGGGTCCGCCACGAACACCTCCTGCCTCACTGTGCGAGGAAGCCATGCACACCTCCACATCATTTCTTTTATTTTATTAAGAAGCTCTTATTTTGAAGGTTAACACAGGAAGCAGTTGTTTTTGTTGTATTAACTTGAAAATCTACTTCAGGTTTGAATTTTTTTTTCTTCAGAGGAAAAACTGAAAAAACAAAGTTTGAAGAGACACAAGAAGAAAGACAAGGAGCGTGTTACATGACATTCATTAATAACATGTTAATCATCTGATTCATTATTCATTCATGGAGTTCTGATGGAGGCGTGTGTGTGTAGCAGAAAGAGGTGGGTCTGAACTTTAATATAAATATGATGTTTCTGATCAAACTGAGAAATTTAAATTGAATCAAGTCAAGTTCAGTTTTTATTTTATTAAAACTGTTTGTTTGTGTTTGTTTTTCTCCAAAGAACCAGAACCAGAACCATTTAATCTTTACTGTGTATGTTACATTTAGTCATTTAGCAGACGCTTTTATTCAAAGCGACTTACAGAGAAGGGAACAGTCAAGGTACAGTGCGATAAGAAGCGTTAAGTATTAGTGACGATTCTTTAAGGTGTAGAATTGTCGTATCGCGTGTGCGTGTGTTAATCCGTTAATCTTCCTCGTTAGCTTCAATCAGTGCGACGAGCTGCAGCTTTATTTTCAGATCAAAGGTCCGCAAACTGAAGTCCAGACCTGAGTCGGTTGGATCTGACCCGGAGTCGGTCAGCCTGTGATGATGTGAAAAGATGTGAACTTCAAATCAAATTAAATTAAAAACATCACAGATGATCTGGTCAAAACACAATTTTAGATTAACGTTAATATTATCTGCTGGTCACATGACTCATTACACCTCTCAGGCCCTGTGGTGGAGCTGCCATCCGACTGCACCAGGAGGCCCAGCTGAAGACAAAGAGGAGGAGGACCGGAGGGTCAGAGAAGAACCAGGACCCAGCAGGTCCACAGAGGAGGGCCGGAGGGTCAGAGAAGAACCAGGACCCAGCAGGTCCACAGAGGAGGGCCGGAGGGTCAGAGGAGAACCAGGACCTAGTAGGTCCACAGAGGATCAGGAGGAAATGGAGACCAGAACAAATATGGTAAGACGTATTTGATTATTGATCAGCTGATCACAGATCAGATCTCAGTATCTCACCTCACATCCTGTGCAGGTCCTCACAGTCTGGATCCAGAACCAGAACCAAGACCAGACCAGGGTTCAGGTGTGGAGCTGAGGTCCAGTCCTGCAGACCTGAGGTCAGGGTGGCCCTGATCAGACAGATGACAGAGCTGGCTCAGGGTTTGATCCTCACAGACAAGACTGATCTAGGATCCACCAAGACAAGGTCCCATGTCAGGTCCAGATCCATTTCAGGTCCACTGAGGCCTGCTGGTCTGTTCCCAGAGATCAGGACCGACAGGAGGAGGTCTGACAGAGTCCATGATCCAGAGTCCTGCAGACAGGAGAAGGAGGCACCCAGGAGCAGGACCAGGACCAGGACTGGGTCTGAGGGGAGACCTGAGACCAGGAGGAGAACCAAGATCCACCCATCAGTGTTCAGAGGGCGAGGTGAGGTCATTGATTACTGATCATTGATCATGTGACCAGTCATGTGACTTTGAGATTGTTAACATCTCTCTCTCCTGATAGGTCGGCTGAGGCTGTCAATCACTCCGGAGGCGGGGCAACTCATCATTCACAGTAAGTGAAGCAGCCAATCGAAGCACAGCGTCCACAAACAGACTGTCAGCTGGTCCTTGAGTGTTTTTAAGGTTACTTGATTGTTTTTAAGGATCCTTGAATCAAACTGTTGTTTTCTCTCTGCAGTCCACGAGGCCAGAGGGCTGATGGGAAAATCTCAGAGGTCATGTGACTCCTATGTGAAGGTAAAGAGACACGGTGATGATGTCATAAGCTCAGCAGGCTTTTGATTGGTCGATTCACCCACGTGTGCGTGTGTGTGTGTGTGTGTGTGTGTGTGCGTGTGTGTAGCTGGCGGTGACCTCTGACCTTGTCAGTGAGAGTCGGACCATTCTGAACAACAGGAACCCTGAATACGACCACAGTTTCATCCTGTGAGACCAACAACCAATCAGGGTCCACACAGACCAACAACCAATCAGAGACACTAGTCTAACATCGTTAACCTGTCTGTGTGTTTCAGGTGTGTCAGTGATGACGTCATTCTGAACAGGTTGATAATTTCTGTGTTCAGCAGGTAAATGATGACCTCAGAGCTGTAGTCACACTGTCTCTGTCCTGTCTGTATTTACAATTGGCTTCTGGGAGTTGTAGTTCATTGATGGAGAACATGTGAGGAACAGGAGGGGACAGGGCTTCACATGTACCTGCTCTGTGGTTTTTCCATGGTCATCGTTCTGTTTGTCTCATCAGGAGCAGTCAGCTGATTGGCTGTATGAGCTTTGGGATTGGTTCTCTCGTCTCATCCTCTAAGGTGAGTTTAGACCAATCAGAATGCAGAGAATCCTTCTCCCTGATTGGTTGGAGGGAGGTCCTAACATGGAAAGAAAATGTTTCTGTTCATGACGTCAGTTTAAATATTTCCTTGTGCTTAACAAACTACTAACGTTAAAAGAACGTTAAACAACATTTAAAGGTACATTAAAGGAACATTGAAATATGTTTAAAGATCATTAAAGGAACATTAAAAGAACATTAAAGGAACGTTAAAGGGACATTGAAAGATGTTTAAAGACCATTAAAGGAACATAAAAAAAAAATTAAAGGTGTTTAAAGAATGCTAAAGGAACATTAAAGAATGTTAAAGGAACGTTAAAAGAACATGAAAGGAACATTAAAGAACATTAAAGGAATGTTACAGGAACATTAAAGAACATTAAAGGAATGTTAAAATAGCATTAAAGAACATTAAAGGAATGTTAAAAAAAACATTAGAACATTAAAGGAACATTAAAGGACATTAAAGAATGTTAAAGGGACGTTAAAAAACATTAGAACATTAAAGAACACTGAAAGATGTTTAACAAATATTAAAGGAATGTTTAAGAACACTGAAAGAACGTTGAAACATGTTTAGTACCTGGTGGTTTCGGGTAACAGGTGGAGAAGCCTTTCAAACATTTCGACAGTTAATAAGATGGAGGACTCTTTGTACTGTTGCCATGTTGTCCTCCTCTGACTCTGTTAGACTTTAAATATAAACACGTTCTGTTTGTTGTCTGAAGTTTGAATGTTTCTAAAATGTTTTTTAAATGTTTTCTGAGTGAACAAACATGTTAATTAGCAGTTGGCCCCACCCCCTCTGTGTTGGCAGCTTGTCACTGGTTGGTTCTACCTGCTGGGGGAGGGGTTTGGGCATCGCAAGCACCTGAGAGTGGCATCACAGAGGAACAAACCAATGAGGAGAATAGAGGGTGGGTTCTAATATTCTCGTGTTCTCGTGTTATTGTGTTGAGTTCACTACTGATCAATGTTTCCATCATGAATTCTGTAAATCACCTTGGTACTGTAACATTATTCCCTGTTGGTCTCAGAGGCTGTGCCTGGTCCGGTCCGGCTGCTGAGCCTGGTTCTTTTAGCATGCTAACAGCAGATTCAGCTAGTAGCATGCTAACAGCAGATTCAGCTAGCGGTTAGCTATTTTAGCATGTAGTTAGACAATAGCACACACATGCCCTGAGAACACACAGACACACACACAAACACACACACTCTACTAATGTAAATCTATATGTTTATTAATAGTGTGATGGGGCAAGTGAGCAGCAGTATATAGATTCAGTCTCTCTCTCTCTCTCTCTCTCTCTCTCTCTCTCTCTCTCTCTCTCTCTCTCTCTCTCTCTCTCTCGACTCCATCTATCTCAGTGTAAACACCTCCTCTCTCTTTCTCCATTCATTCTTTATCTCTCTCTCTCTGACATCACACTGTGATCTGACTCTCATTCGACCGGCCAGAGACGAGAGGACAGAAGAAGAACAAACACTTCTTCTTCTTTGGTTTGCAGCAGCTGGACGAGCTGGATCAGTCGTTCTGGTGCTGCAGGTTTACAGTCGTTTGGTTTGATCAGTTTCACTGGTTTGTTAGAGTCCAGCAGGGTCCGGCAGTCTGGACCCCATCATGCAGGGTTAGACTGACTGACTGATCCGGTCTGTCCTGGTCCTGATCTGGTCTGTCCCGGTCCTGATCCGATCTGAGAACATACAGGATGTTCTGGAAGAACACTGCGTGGTCGTGGGATGATGCTGCAGGTAATGATGATGATGATGCTGGTTATCTTCTTGCAGCAGACCTCAGGAGGACTCCAGACTCCGCCCCAGATACCGACCTGACCCGCGTCACCACCACCAACCTGTCCGCCACTAACACCACCACTGGACTCAAAGACCTGACAAACTACAGTCTGACCTCGAGTCGACCTCAGAACCTCGACCCTGCCAACGGCAACTACAGCGGCTACATCTCCACACTGCACGCCAACCAACGCCAGGCGACACGGGACAGCATCCAGCGACTGACGGTGAGTCACATGACACAAACTCAAACATTTACATCATCAGTGTTGTTGAGTAGACGAGGCTGGACCTGGTCTGGACCTGGTCTGGATCTGGGACTTTGGACTTAATTTAGACTTACTGGGACATGTCAGACCAGGAACCATACCTGGAAACATAGTCCTGGACTTCCTTGTCCTGTCTTATGATTACCTTGATGTAGGACTTGTTCTGAGACTTGTTTCAAGTGGGACTGTCTTTGTTCTGACGCTGGACCTGACTTGAGAGACTTGAAGAAAGACCTCTGGACCAGTACCTCATGATGAGGGAGAGTCAAGTCCAACAGTCCAGAACCTGCACTGAGCCATAGGAAGCCCTCAACATGTTTTGAATCATGTTGGTCATGCTAATGCTAACATAGTTCCAGTTTCTACCGAGCTAATGTGGCAACACACTAACATCCCAAGAGCTGACATGTGTGTGTGTGTGTTTTCTGTAAAGAGTCATCAAAGATTCAGATGTCATGAATAATAGAGTGAAGCTGCTGCTTCATACATGACGCACAGAACATACATGTTTGATCTGCTATCCTCAACCTCAGCCTGAAAACAAATGAGACCAGAACCTAAACGTAGAACCTGAACATAAACCTGATTATAATCAGATTCATTCAGGTTCTACATTCGGGTTCAGGTTCTATGTTCAGGTTCTACATTCAGGTTCAGGTTTATAAACCTGAATGTAGAACCTGAACCTGAACCTGAATGTAGAACCTGAACGTAGAACCCAAACTTGAACGTAGAACCTGAACATAGAACCTGGTTCTGGCCCTGGTTCTTGTTAAATAATGTCCTGATCTTTGTGTTGTAGAAAATTGAACTTGTCTTCATTACGCTGATATCTATGATTTTATTTTGGTGGATTACCGGTTCATCTTGTTAACACAGGCGTGTACCTTGTTACAATGCTGAGGTAACACAGGTAACACACATCACATCAAATAGTTGTGTGACTACAGAGTACATGTTTTTAAAGACTAAAGGTCGACTAATGTGGACTGAAGCTGAATATTTCATGACAAAAGCATGTTAATTTTAGAAATGATGACGTCAATCTTAATAACTGGACTTGTTAGAAATGATCACATCCTCCATCAGCTGTGCAAATAGAACACAATCAGCTTATATACAACAGATATCTAATATGTATAAGTCTGATTGTGTATTTGTGGTATTTATTCAGATCCATAGAAACTTCACTGTTTGTCTGGACGACAGCTCGTCTGCTGCAGGTCGTTTTCAGTCTCAGACTTCTTCCTGAGAAGTAAACTGGATTTCATTACTACGCTGACAACAAGCAACAACATTTTTATTCTGAGAGCAAGCCAGACCAAAATATAAAAATATGATGATGTGTGTTTGTTTTAGTTACATGAGAGTGTGTGTTAATGACGTTAACACACACTCATGGAATATTGATTCATTCACACATAACCAACATGGCAACCTGCAGAGACATCCCATCGTTTGTTTTTCAGCAGGGCAGACCAGGACCAGGATCCTGAATGGGGTTCACACGGTGTGTGTGTGTGTGTGTGTGTGTGTGTGTGTGTGTTCGTTCAGGAAGTGTGTGTCTTATCGCCGGGATACATGCCTTGTTTTCGTGTGTTTCTGTGTGTGTGTGTGTGTTTCCTGCTATTCTTCTGTCCATCGGTTCCCACATATACACTCCAGATCCAGAACAGTCCTGAACCTCTCACACTCTGGTTCACATGGACCAGCTGGACCTGTTAGACCTGGTTCTGATTGGTTCTGAAGTCTGGGTTTGGATCAGTCCAGATTCTGGTTCTGTGAAGTTTGAACCTGGATCAGATCAGACTTGGTTCTGTTTCTAAATCAGGTTTACATTTTAGTTTTGCTTCTGAAGACTTGGACTTGGTGCTGAGGTAGATGTGGACTGGACCTGAACCCCACACCTGAATCACATCTGGTTCTTCTGGACCGGACCTGGATCTGTCTTTTTAAATCTGGACTTGTAGCAGATCTGCCTCCTGGACCTGGGTCAGCTTTGGACCTGGACTAGAGGTGGTTCTGCTCTGTTGGAGGATCACATGGACCTGTGCAAGATTTAAACCAACACCAGGACCCGGCGCCATGCACACCATCCACCGTCTGTGTCGAGTCTGCATCGAACAGAACCTGCCACAGGTCTGAGTCTGTTTACTGATTAAAGGTCTGCCAGGGTCCAAATGGACTCAGAACCAGAACCAGGTCTTTGTTTCTCTCATCAAGATATAAAATATTTATTCAATTAAATAATGGTTTGGTCACAGTCTGGTCACAGTCTGGTCTCAGTCTGGTCTCAATCTGGTCTTAGTCTCAGTCTCAGTCTGGTCACAGTCTTAGTCTGGTCTCACTCTCAGTCTGGTCACAGTCTAGTCTCAGTCTGGTCTTAATCTCAGTTTCAGTCTCAGTCTGGTCTCAGTCTGGTCACAGTCTAGTCTCAGTCTGGTCTTAATCTCAGTTTCAGTCTCAGTCTGGTCTCAGTCTCAGTCTGGTCATAGTCTCAGTCTGTTCACAGTCTCAGTCTGGTCATAGTCTCAGTCTGGTCTCAGTCTCAGTCTGGTCATAGTCTCAGTCTGTTCACAGTCTCAGTCTGGTCATAGTCTCAGTCTGTTCACAGTCTCAGTCTGGTTTTATTCTCAGTCTCAGTCTGGTTTTGGTCTCTTGGTCTTGGTCTTGGTCTTGGTCCTGGACCTGGTCTCTTGGTCTTGGTCTTGGTTCTGGTCTCTTGGTCCTGGTCTCCTGGTCTTGGTCTTGGTCTCTCGGTCTTGGGTCCTGGTCCTGGTCTTGGTCATGGTCCCGGTCCTGGACCTGGCCATGCTTGATGATGTCCCAGCATCCATCACTTTGGATTAAATGTCAGCTGAGTTTGTGGACGTGTGAACCGGGCCGGGCCTGCAGAGAAACAAACAGTACAGACCCGGTCCTGGTGTGTTTTAATATGAGCCTGTCAGTCTGAACTCAGGGACATTTACCTTCCTTTGTGAGGAGATGGGCCGACCTTTCCTCCGCTCTGCGCCGTTTACAGGAGTCATGGCAACTGCTCGGAGACCAGAGACCAGGACCCAGACAGACCCAACCTGGCACATACATCCAGACTGAGTCAACACAGACCACCTTCAGGCTGACAGACAGTTACAGACACAGACAGACAGTTACAGACACAGACAGACAGTTACAGTCACAGACACAGACACAGACAGACAGTTACAGACACAGACAGTTACAGAGACAGACAGACAGTTACAGAGACAGACAGACAGTTACAGAGACAGACAGACGGTTACAAACACAGACAGACGGTTACAGACACAGACAGACAGTTACAGACACAGACAGACAGTTACAAACACAGACAGTAACAGAGACAGACAGTTACAAACACACACAGACAGTTACAGAGACAGATAGTTACAAACACAGGCAGACAGTTACAAACACAGACAGACAGTTACAGACACAGACAGACAGTTACAGACACAGACAGACAGTTACAAACACAGACAGTTACAGAGACAGACAGTTACAAACACAGACAGACAGTTACAGACACAGACAGTAACAGAGACAGACAGTTACAAACACAGACAGTTACAAACACAGACAGACAGTTACAGAGACAGACAGTTATAAACACAGACAGACAGTTAGAGAGTGACAGACAGTTACAGACACAGACAGACAGTTAGAGAGTGACAGACAGTTACAGACAGACAGGTGTTGTAACGTTGTGTTCCTGTCTGTCCTCAGGTGAATGTCGTTCGGGGTAAAGATGGTTTCGGGTTCACGATCTGCTCCGACTGTCCGGTCCGAGTCCAGGCTGTCGACTCAGGTGAGACACACCTGAAAACTCAGACAGAAAGTAGTCACGTGATCAATAAGTCCATAACTCCGCCTCTCTTTGTGGCAGAGTCAGCAGTCATATGATCTCGGTGTTCTCTGATTGATCACCTGTGTGGTCATCAGTGATATTATGCGCTCGCTCTCCTTTGATTGGTCGTCTGTGTCTGTAGGTGGTCCAGCTCATCAGGCTGGTCTCCGTCAGGGCGACTCGGTTCTGCAGCTGAATGGTCTTCCTGTGGAGACCTGGAAGTGCGCAGACCTCGCCCACGCCATCAGGTAACGTTTGATCAACATTTAACGTTTGGACTCTGCTGATTGGTCTGTTTGTGCTGGAAACAGGTGAGCTCAGGTTTACACTCTACCTGTCTATCTCTCTACCTGTCTGTCTATTCAGGAGTTGCCCGTCTCACATCGTCTTGGTGGTCTGGAGAGGTTTACCTGAGTTCAGGTCAAGCTGTGAAACTTTGCTCCGCCCACCAACACACAACATGGTGAGTACCTGTCTGTCCACCTGACACCTGTGTGTCTACCTGTCTGTCCACCTGATACCTATCTGTCCACCTGTCTGTCCACCTGTCTTTCCACTTAAGCTAACAGTGTTTATGCAAAGCTAATGTTGCTGTGGCTCCTCCCTCCTCTCCTAGACAACAGGCAGGAAGTTGCTGCCCCCCCCTGCCCACAGTAAACATGGCCGCAGACGGACTCAGGGTTCTGGGGTCCGGTCCAGTTTGGGGACTCTGGGTTCTCTGTGGAGGGACAGGAAGGAGAACCAGGATGAGGAACAGGAAGTGACGGAGTATTCGCCATGTACCGCAACACTGAAGGGAACCCGTGTGACATCATCACATGGAGACAACTACATCATCCTGTCACCTGTCAATCAAGGAGGACAGGTGAGTCTGAAGAGGCGGGACCTACAGGCTGGATCCAACAGAACCCCACCTGTCCTGAACCAGAACCATCATGACCTCTGTTAGAACTCAGCACCCCAGAACAGAACTCTGTCCGTCTTAGAACCAAACCTAGAACCTTCCACAAGAACTGGACCCCGTCTCAGAACCTTTACGCTTACATAGAACATTAATATTAACTAATGAGTCCTGACTCAGAACCAGAACTTAGAACCTTCACCTTATGTTGAACATGGCGCAGAACCTTTGAGCTGACCTCAACGATGACTGATCTGAACTTTTCACCTGAACCAGAACCATTGTTCCCATCTTTGTCCAGAACAGAACTAAGAACGCTGAAGCTGACGTAGAACCTTTGATCATCAGTGTGTGGTTCTGTAAAGAACCGTTTATAATGTTATCCATCGGGTTCTGTTTGTGTTTCAGCTGCTGCAGCCAGTTTATCACGACAGGAACGGAACCATCGGTACGATGTCCATGCGAGTATTGATACTGATACAGATTACTGATGATAGATTATTGATGACAGATTACTGGTGACAGATGGCAGATTACTGATGATGGATTACAGATTACTAATGATAGATTATTGATGACAGATTACTGATGATAGATTATTGATGACAGATTACTGATGATAGATTATTGATGACAGATTACTGATAGATTACAGATTACTGGTGACAGATTACTGATGATAGATTACAGATTACTGATGACAGATTATTGATGACATATTACAAATTACTGATGACAAATTACAGATTACTGATGACAGATAACTGATGATAGATTACAGATTACTGATGACAAATGGCAGATTACTGATGACAGATTGCTGATTACTGATTGTACCATGATGCTGTCGATTACAGGTCGTCTGTACCAGACGCACCCCAGCAGAGGACAGAACCTCCACGACCCTCAGCCTGGGTCATCACAGAGACCATTCACCAGCCGGACCTCCACCCTGCCCCCACCCCCCTCCACCTCCACCTCCTCTTCATCTACCCCACCCAGTAACTACGGCAACTACCAGAACTGCACCATCGTCCAATCACATCTGCCCTGCTCTTCCTACGGGACCTACGTCACCCTGGCGCCCAAGACCCTGATCTTCCCCATCTTCGTCCAGGTCAGAACCAAAAACACAGAACCAGTCCAGAACCCATCTGATCAGAAACAGTCATTCATGTTCTGTTGTTCTGTTTTCAGCCTTTGGACCTGTGCAGTTCAGACAGAACCCTGTTGATGGCCGAGGAAATGGTTCTCCATCAGGCTGACCTGCTGCCCACAAAGGTACCACAAACTGCTAACATGTTAGCTAATGGCTAGCTGCAAATTAGAAACCAACAAACACGACAGTCAGAACTACAGAAGTACTGTAAACACACAGAAGTACTGTAAACACACAGAAGTACTGTAAACACGCAGAAGTACTGTAAACACGCAGAAGTATTACAAACAAACAGAAGTACTGTAAACACACAGAAGTACTGTAAACACGCAGAAGTATTACAAACAAACAGAAGTACTGTAAACACACAGAAGTACTGTAAACACGCAGAAGTACTGTAAACATACAGAAGTATTACAAACAAACAGAAGTACTGTAAACACACAGAAATATTACAAACACACAGAAGTACTGTAAACACACAGAAGTACTACAAACACGCAGAAGTACTGTAAACACACAGAAGTACTGTAAACACACAGAAGTATTGTAAACACACAGAAGTATTACAAACACGCAGTAAACCCAGCTGATGTTCTGCAGTCTTATTATTGATCATTTGAACCTGATCCTGAAGGACACGCTGATCTGAGACCTGAACCAGGATCAGTTTCACACTGACACACACACTCTCACTCTCTCTCTCTCACACACACACTCTCACTCACGCACACACACACACACACACACACGCACAGATGTTTCTGGGAAACTGCTGGTGAAGATCAGGAGAAAAACAAGACGCTAACAGGAAGTTAGAGGTCAGAGGTCAAAGTGACATCGCTGTGTGTGTGTGTGTGTGTGTGTGTGTGTGTGTGTGTGTGTGTGTGTGTGTGTGTCAGGTGACCGTGTTGATCTACAGCGACTTGCTGCTCTTCACCAGGGAGGACGAAGCCGGACGCTGTAACGTCCTACAGAGTCCACTGTACCTGAACACACTGCAGCTCAGAGAAGGTACACACACACACACACACACACAAACTTCTTGTTTGGATTGTTAACTTCCTGTTCCTGCAATGGTAATACAAGTGTCACCCCTCAACATTTAGATCATGTGACCTTCCAACACAAACAACACCCACCTCAGATACTGTGCGTACTTGTTGTGTATAATATGTGTGTACTTGTTGAGTATAAAATGTGTACTGTGTGTACTTGTTGAGTGTAATGTGTGTACTGTGTGTACTTGGTGTGTACTCAGTGTCCTCGGAGCCGCTCCACATCTACTTTCTGCGGAGCTCCCAGAGTTCCTGGCGTTGCCTCTTCAGTCTCGAGGCGTTCAGCGTCGAGCAGAAGGTCAGGGTCAGTCTCTGTCTCCATGACAACATCCAGCTACAGCTGGTCGCGACGGAGACTGGACACCCCCAGCAGGTACAACACAGACACCTGTGATCAACAGGAAGTGACAATTTATTGCTGTAAATTGTCCTGTGTTGTCATTTCAAACTCAACCAGCAGGAGGCAACAAAACAGTTATTAACACCTCCTTCTCCCCTCCTCTTTTCTCCTCTCCTCCTCTCTTCCTCCTCTCCACTTTCTCTTTTCCTCTCCTCTCAGCTCTCAGATCTCCCCTCAGACTTTGGCCTCCTCTCTCTCCGTCAGTCTGACCTCCTCTATCGTCCATCCTCCCCTTACTCCTCCTCTGATCCTCCCCTCCTTCATTCCTCACCTCCTTGCTCCTCTTTGTGTGATCCTATCAGACCCCCCGCCCCCTCTGCTTACTCCCCCAGTTGTCCCTTCTCCTCCTCCTTTTCTTCACCTCCTTCCAGGACTTTCACCACCTTATCACAGTTCCTCCCCCCGCCTCTTCCATCCTGCTCCACCCAGAGGAGTCCAGTCTGGAAGCAGAAGGGAGGAGTAGAGGAGGACCTGAGGAGGAGAAGGGGTGAGGAGGAGGAGGAGCGGCAGCAGGGGGAGGGGGAGAGTGCCTCGGAGACATCTGAACATGTGGGGGGAGTTGGTGTGCGGGGCCTCCTGCTCAGCTCCACCCACTTCAATGAGGAAGAGGAGAGCGAGGAGGAGGATGGAGGAGGTGCTGAGGAGAAGTTAATCTACAGACCTGAAGGTCAGTCTGAAACCCTGAGACCAACACAGACTAGAAACCGTGACCAGAGATTGGTTTCAGTCTTTAGTCTCAGAGACTGATCTGTTGTATGTGATATGTTGTCCTTCAGTTCTGCGGCGCTCGCTTTCGGAGGGTTCTTTGCTGCAGGAACCTCGATCTCCTCGCTTCCTGTCCGACAGCACTATCCATAGACTCACCCGCCCCGCGACCTTTGACCTCGACCTCGACCTCGCCCCTCGACGCCCCTCCATCCACACCGTGAGGAAACAGCTGACCAAGGAGGGGGGGTCTCTGCACCACATGCTGCTGCTCCTCAATGGCACCAAGGTACAGACCAGGACAGATCAGAAAAGTCTCATAGAGCCCACTATGGAACAAAATATCCCAGTAGGAAGCAAAGAACATGAGATAGTAGAGCCTAGAGGAGACCAGTAGAGTCTAATAGAAGCAGGCAGAGTCTGACAGTTGTTGTTTTGTTGGTTCAGGATGCCGAGTTCAGAAACCTTAACCTGAAGAAGAAGACCAAGAACCTGTAAGTACACAAACAGACACCACTGAGCATGTGCAGTGAGTCTCACAGCTCTTAAAAATAAACAACAATAATAAAGAATGATAATAAAACATCAGCAGACATCTTTTGAATTTAGAGGTGGCCATTTTGTTCCCCTGACACACTGAGGGAACAAACATGGTTGACCTCACAAACATGGCTGACCTTCTTTAACAGTCCTAGTTGTTTACTTGTTTGTACTTCCTGTTGCTCCTCAGAGCCGCTGATGTTCAGAGCCGCCTGCCATTTCTACGACGACGGAAAAACAGTGCCTGTGTCCATGGCAACAGTTTGGAGAAAGCTCTGAGGAATAACAGGTGAGAACATTTATACTGACACCAACCCTCTGAACCAGAACTGGTTCAAACTGAGTCCAACTGGTTTCAGAGGTCCAGAGTATATTTGTTCCTGTTGGTTCCTATTGGGTCTGGACCAGATCTGGTTCCGGAGTGTCTGAGGTGCATTTGTTTTATTTTTCAGACCGTCTCCTGGTGAAGTCCTCAGGTGGGCGGAGAACCTGGAGGCTCTGCTGACCAATCAGTGTAAGATTCAACACTGTTAAACCAATAATCAATGAAGGGAGGAGTCAACATGATGACGCACTGTCTCTATTGGCTGAACAGTCTCCTTCCTCTCTTCCTATTGATCAGATGGTCTGGCAGTGTTCCGTCACTTCCTGAGGTCAGAGTTCAGCGAGGAGAACCTGGACTTCTGGTTGGCTGTGGAAAGATTCAAGAGGACACGCCCCCTCAGCAAGATGGCTGCCAGAGCTGCAAGAATCTATGACGAGTTTATTTCTACCAATGCAGCAAGACAGGTACTTGTCTGCCTACCTGTCTGTCCTCTGATTGGTCTGATTGGTCATGTGACATCACTGCTCTGTCTCCAGGTCAATGTAGACTCGTCTGTCAGAGAATCCACCAATCAGAGCTTGCATCTGGGCGTTAGTCCCGCCTCCTTCCAGCTGGCCCAGGATCAGATCTATGGCCTGATGGAGGCCGACAGCTACCCACGCTTCCTCAGGTCCCGTCTCTACACCCAGCTGACCAATCAGGACACAGAGATGGCCACAGAGGCAGCGAATTAGAGCCAAGCTGGGTATGTGAGCCAATCATGAGTGAGGAGGAGACCCCAAGATCAGAGCCTCTGATTGGCTTCAGCTCTGGGCATCCATTCAGAGAGGAGCTGACCAACAGGTGCATTATGGGAAGTGTGGTCTCCAGTGTTTGCTGCTCAGATTTTCACTTTTTATCGACACATTGAATCATTTTAATTTTCTTTAATTAATAATCGACCGATAATTTTGTTTTATTTTAACTTCCTGTGACATGAAGGTTACAAGATCACATACATGTTACATGATCACATATGTGTTAAATGATCACGTTACGTATCTCTGCTGACATGTTTGAATCATGCTAACAGCTCTGATTGTTCTATTGTTGTTGCTAATTAGCTATTGTTAGCATGCTAACACACTAAACTAAGATGATGGATGTTATACCTGCTAAAGAGATTAGCATGTTGATGTTAGCATTTTGCTGTTAGTGTGTCATCAGACTGTGTGAAGAGTCAGAACCAACAGAATGTCTGGATCACAGTGACAGTCTGTTTTAGTGCAGCTCATCCTGACATTAGTTAAATGTTCTATTAATGTTGTTACTGTAACAAAAGATGACTAAAAAAGGTTTAACGAGGGTTGTCTGCTGGAAACAATAAACGATGATGATGGACACCCTGCTACTTCTTATTCTTTAGTTTTTATGTTGTTTCGGACATGTAATGAGTTGTTCAGATGTTATATTTCTTAAATGGACAGCGCAGCTTTAGTTCGCATCAAACTGATTATGTTTATTTTGGAACATTCTATCAATGTTAAGTGTGTCTGACATTAACTGCTGTTGTTGGTTTGATTCATAGTTGTATGTTGATATACAGTTTGTTTCGCTTACACTTCATGAATAAACAGAACCTCTGTGGCTTTGAAGATTTACACTTCCTGGTTACACACAAACCTCTGCAGACCAACATGAAGACACACGAACGACTGAAGACGTTTATTCAACATTAAACTTTCAGAGAATGACAGAACTTTAGAACCAGAACCCATCTGCGGCATCTACCCGGCCAGGATGTGTTTGACAAACTCGGTGTAGTTGATGTGTCCGTTGGAGTCTTCCTGTCCCACCATCAGCCGGTCCACCTCGTTCTCTGTCATCTTCTCTCCGAGCGTGGACAGGACATGGCGGAGCTCAGCGCCCATCACTGTGCCATTGCCCTCCTTGTCGAACACCCTCAGACCCTCCACGAAGTCCTCGAAAGTGCCCTGTTCTTTGGAGCGCGCCACATGCTGCAGCATGGGCAGGAAGGTGTCAAAGTCGAGCAGCTTGACGTGCAGCTCCTCCACCTTTGGCCTCCCCAGCACCTTCAGGACATCATCGTTGGTGGGGTTGTGCCCGAGCGCTCGCATCACGTCTCCACACTGAGCGTAAGTGATTTTCATCTCACCTGCTGGAGTCTCATCAAACAGCGTGAAGGCGTCTCTGAATTCTTCAATTTGGTCCGGGGTGAACTCCACCACGATGCTCTTCAGGTCCACCTCAGGAGGTTTGGGAGCCGGTTCTGCGGGTTTGGGAGGTGGAGCAGGCTCCTCCTTTTTCACCTCCATCTTCTTCACCTCCGTCTTTTTGGGTTCTACTTTCTTAGGAGCCATGATGCTGAGAGGACGGATGGAGGCGGCGGTGACGGTGTTTTATATTGGGGCAAGGAGGGATGAGCGAGGCAGGAGAGAGAGCAGCAGACCAAAGATGGAGGTGAACTGGAATAGAAACACTTCTAGAATAGAAACACTAGATGATAAGAGAGCTGGTCTGAGCCAGACCAGGACCTGAGGCAGACCTGTTACCATGACAACAACCTACCAATCACACCACACTCAGCTTGAGGGTGTGGGGGACTAATCGTCTTCATGTGAAGAAGGTCCACAAAGATGGTCCAGAGTTTGACGTCAACGGTCAGCCTACACAGCTCCAAACTGAGGCCGGATGAGGTCTGATGAAGGGTCACATGACCTGTGGTCCATTATGGGTGTGGTGTTGGTTGTCCTTCACCCTGTCCTTGTCTCTCTCTGTCCCCCTTCAGTCTATTTGGGTCTCTTTATCTCCTGACGTGTGTTCATGAACATTCCTGCTGTGATAAGGACAGTGATTACCCATGATGCTCTGTGTGTCTTTAAATAGAGCGGCTCCAGAGATTAGAGTGAACCAGCCCTTTAACATGTTCATTCATCAGAGAGACAATGAGCCAAAAGTTTAATAAAACATGAAAGATTTCAGGTCTGAAGGTTTTAACATGATGATCACATGTCACGTGACTTTAATAATCATGACATCATTCTCAAAGTTTCACTTTTTACCTGCAAACAAAGTTAGAACATGTTAAAGACATGTTTGTTATATAGTTTATTTCTTACATGTTTTTGACATGTTTAATATTTAAGATGTTTCACATGAATTTGTTTCATAAGTTTTAACTTTCCATTTGAGAGATGTTTTTAACATGTTTGGTTACATGTTTCTAACACATTTAACATGTTTCTGACATGTTTTTCTTACATGTTTTTAACATGTTTCTCTGTTGTCTGTGACCTTCAAACACTCTGCTGACATTTAAAGATACTGAACATAAAAACACACCTGACATCACCTGTCATACAATCACTGACATCATCTGATTTATTTATCACACATCAGATCAGACACGACATTTATTTTTATTCATAGAACATCACTTCCTGTTTTAGACTGAAATTAAGTCAGAGCAGAATGACATCACACAGGTAACAAACAGGTAAAATATTCGTACTGATCACTGATTGGTGCATGATGAACACAAATTGTGTTACTGATTGACAGATCTGACCGCACTGTTGCATTCTGGGATATCAGCAGGCCCTGAAGACAGACAAACAAATCAGTAACTGATGATCAATGATGCAGGAAAGACCAATAACTGATCATCAGTCAGTACCTGAATCCTTCAGTTTCTCTCTGATGACTGAACTCAGATCAGCAAAGATCATGTCCTCGTCTGCATCTCCATCCACCTGTACACAGTTAGCATATGTTAGCGATTTGTCAGTAGGTGTGTGAGCAGGTGTGTGAGTAAGTGTACCTGGGTCAGCAGGTGTAGCTGTCTGTAGTATCTCCTGACGGACACGGCGTCTCTCTGAAACGCCTCCAGGCGTCTCCGGAGGGCATGGTTGTTGTCTCCTAGGAGATCGAGCTGAGCGGCTCGTCGCTGAAGACGACAGCGCAGCGTCTCATTGGAGCAGAGCAGCAGCATCACTACATCAGGAGAGCCAATCTGAACACAGAGAGGGTGGAACAACAGAGAGATTATCTGTTTTTATTGGTCAGACTTCACACAGGACCTGGTCTCTCTGATGGACCCCCGTGTACCTGTTCCTGGAAGCAAAGAGCCTGGTGGACATCTCGAGGGAATCCCTCCACGATGAACCCTCGGACTTCCTGTCGACCAATCAGCTGTCGCCTCAGCTCTGAGATTGTCTCCTCCTAAGTTTGATGACATCACAGGAAGGTGTTGAGGGTCTGGGTTAAGGTTCAGGTGGTGGTTCAGAGTTCAGGTTTGTTGACTAACCTGTGGTCCAAGCTCTCCGTGACCCATCATTTCTGAAATGACCCTCCACTTCCTGCTGGGAGAGGCGTGGCTTAACAGCTGTCTCCTGAGCAGCTCGTCCAATGAGATGACTCTGAAGCTGAAGCATCGAGCCAGCCTTGCCGCCTGACTCCCCTTCCCGCTTCCTGGACCACCTGAAGTTTTCAAAATCAGTTCTCACACCGCTGAACAAAACCATCAACCACTGAGCCTGAGACCTGGAGACCTCTTACCGATGATAAAGATGATGAGGGGCTTCTGAGGATGGATGATGCTGACTTCCTGCCGCAGTCCAGAACTTTCTGTCAAGTCAGAGTCCGAGTCTATGGAGAGCTGAGACCGGACTGGAGAAGAAGGAGGTCCAGGATGAGGAGCTGGAAGGAGAGACAGTGAGAAGACACTGCCACTACAAAACTCTAACATATGTTCAGGCTGGACCCCTCATGACTAGACCTCATGAGGAACTGAATTGAAGAACTAGACCTCCTGAGCAACTGAAGAACTGGACCTCCAGATGAGCCAAAATCCTAAAAACCTGAACTCTAAGTGAACTTGGTGATGTAGACCTCTTGAATTCCCAGAGAGTCATTTGTCAGTCAGGTATCTTACCCTCTGTGCTGAAGGTCTTTGGGTCTCGTTGTTCCTTCATTTCCATGTGGACAGGTTGGGCGGTTGATGCAGGTCCAGCTGGAGCTTGGATGAGGACTTTGGGTTCAACAGATGTTTTGGGCTTTGGGTGTTCAGAATATCTTGGTGGGGCTATTTGTGGTTTAATAGGGGGTACCAGTGTTGTTTTGGGGGGTATTGGTCCTGTTATAGGAGGTACTGGGGATGTCGGTTGGGATGTCTGGGTTTTTATTGGTGGTACTGATGGTGCTTTAGGGGGTAGAGTTGTTTTGAGGGTCATTGATGGTGTTGTGGGGGGTATTTGGGGTCTTGGAGGTGGTGTTTGTGTTGTCTGGGGTTTTCTTGGAGGTAGTGATGGTATCGGGGCTAGAGATGTTGTTTTAGGGGGTCCAGGGCTCAGTTGGTTTCTCTCCACGGGGATGAAAGTGTCCCAGGTGACAGCCTCAGGACCCCCCAGCTGTCTGGTTTTGATCAGGCAGCTCTGCAGGAAGCCGACGGGGTCCTCAGGGTGATGGTACAGCAAACCTGTTAACAGACTCTGAATGACAGTAATTAGTTTAATGAATATCTGTGGCTGCCTGGAGGGTCATAAGCTCTGATGGTGGTCTCCTTCAGTCGGGTCTAAAAATAAACCTGACTGAGGACCGCCAGGAGCTGGTCTGTTGTTGTAACATGACAATCAATAATTAATAATAAAATGTATAAACAGAATAATTGATTAGCTGTTGATAATGAAGAAGAAGAAGAAGAAGAAGAAGAAGAAGAAGAAGAAGAGAGTGTCATCAAGGAAATGATCTGTTTTGTTTTCTCTTGATCAGAAATAGAAATCAGCTGATTAATTGTGTCTTACCTCCAACAGCTGAGGGATGTGATGGTGAGACAGGTACTCCTTCACTTCAGTCATCATTGACTCCTTCTTCTTCTTCTTCTTCTTCTTCTTCTGTTGCTTCTTCTCTCTCTCGTTGTAGCAGCACAGTGATGATGTCAGGATGATTGACAGCAGCATCAGGTGGCTGCAGATGTTGCTGTGGTAACATCTGAATATATTCAAGCGACCAAGCTTAAAGTGACCTGATTGGTCGACAAAGTATGACATCATCTCTGTTGTTGGGAGTTCCTGTCCTGGTCCTACATGGCCCACAAAGACTCTGGACTTGTCCCTGACTTTGAGACTTGTCTTGACTCTGTCGCCTGTGGACCATTGGGACCAAAACCTGAACCAGCAGATTAATCCACAGTACCGGTGGAGTACAGTAGGAGTACAGACCCAGTTGTAGCACTTCTGATAGCATTTCACAGAATGTCTGATTGAGCAGTGAATCTTCCTCCTGGATCTCCTTGGTCCTCCAGTTGCAGGTACAAGAGAGAGATTTCAAGTTCTCTAGTTGGTGGAGGACATCCTATAACACCTCTAGGCCATTTGGGTCTTAGTAATGATGTTTGGTTTGTGTTTCAAGCTGAGAAATGAACATCTTATCTCCAAAGATGCAGTCAACACTTCCAGTGGACTCCACGAGCTCCAAAACAAACTTCCTGTGGTGATTTCCTTGGTCTCTACATCATCCAGAGGGGACCCAGAGACCATCGTTCCCTCCTCTGTGGTTGGTTGGAGTTTGTGCAGGAATCTCAGGAGCAACATCCTGATCTGGATAATTGTCTTTCAATACTCCTGTCATCCTGGGACAGTTCAAACCACTTCTGGTGACCTGCTGTGGAAGCGGATAAGAGGTTATATGTCATCGTTCTCTGGTCTGCTCTGACCACTCATTCCCAGTTGTCCTTGGTTCCACATCGCCCTGGACCTTGTTACTGTTTTACCACCATCCTCACTATGGTTGACCCTGTTTGATACTCAAGTGTCCCAGGTGTGGACAGCTTTCTGCTACAGTTCACCTCTTATCATTCATTTTCTTCAAATTTCATTTGAAGACCAACAGTCAGATGGAGAGTTTTAGGTGTGTGGTGGACTAAAGTCCTGTGGTCTGGACCGATCACTTCCCATGGATTAACTATGCTTATCAGTCCAGTCACTGGTGTCTCATCTCCTGCTTCCCTCTCAGGAAAGTGAACTCACCGTTACCTCTGTGCAACATCACCTCAATCCCTTCAGACGTAGTCGTATTCCAGACCTTTGACAGCGACAACCATAGACTGGACCTGACACCGGATTTCTGCACTGATGGACAAGGTGAGTCAGTCCAGTCGTCCTCCAAGACAGCAGACTGAAGGAAGCTCCTCCTGTGTCCCTGTTCAAACCAGTTGAGTCCATGATGTCCTCAGACTAAACCCTGCTCGTTATCACTCCTGCACTGTTTGGACCTCCTGACTCTGCTTAATGAACCTTTTGGACTCATCTCGGTTTATTCTCCAGAACTGTGGTTTGATTCAAAGAAACTACTGACAACAACGTTAAATGCACGTACACACTGTGTGTGTATATGTTAGCGTGTGTTTGAGGCCCTCGGCAGCTCTCCGGTTCAACTGAATGGATCTCAACAATGCAGGAATGTGTGTGTCTGTGTGTGTCTGTGTGTGTGTGTGTTTGGGAGGCAGGATTTGGAAGCCTCTCTTTGGTTGTCATAGTGACCGTGATGTAAGCCCAGAGGGGGAGTTTGTCCTCTTTCATTGTGTTAGTGTGTGTGTGTGTGTGTGTGTGCTGACCAGCCGATCGACACATTTCAGTCGGTGCAAAAACGAGACGACGAACAAACAGAAGAAGAAGAGAGAGACATGAAAACACGGAGAGACAGAAGAAAACTTTACAAATAGGAGGTGAAGTAATGGTCAGAAAACTTTATTTAACAAACAACATGGAGGTTAGTTGTGTTCTGTTAACTTGGTTAGATTATCTTTGTTAGGTTAGCTTGGTTAGGTTGGTTAATTATATTAGGTTGGTAAAATAAGCTTTATAAAACAGACGTTACCTGAACTGTAACTCTGCCTCTTGGTGTCTCACTTCCTGTTTCTGTTCTATCCAGGTGTAACTCCTCCCACAGAGTAGTGATATAGTCCCGCCCACACCTCCTTGGTTACAATATGGCTGACAAAAAGCTCTCAGGTTTACCTCCTCTTGCCCTGTCTTCACCTTCGCACCAGAACGGGATGATCAAAGGGACCACACCCAAACCTTCTCCACCCCCTCACCACAATGGCAGTCTGGAGGGTGGGCTGGGATTCAGTCCCATTGGCACTGGTGCTGCTCCTCAGCCTCACCCAGCTCCCAGGACCTCAGTCTCCACTTCACCCCTCAGGACCCTCAGGAACCTGGGAGGTCTTGTAACTCCTGTAGCTGGTGCTGAAGGCAGCTCCACCAGGCCCAGGGGTCAGAGCCTCGGCTCTCTTGTGAGCTCCAGAACCAGAACAGTAACTTCAAGGAGCAAGGTAACTACAACTATGGTGAATGTGAAGCTCTGTGACTGGTTGTTTGTTAGTGAAATGCATCTTGGGAGTTGTAGTTGACTTCTCTCCATCAGGTTTTTTGTAACTTGTTTTTTTTTTCAAAGAACCAGAGGGTTCGGGTTCAGGTTACGGTTCTAACATAGACTTTCTCTGTGTTGTTGCTGTAGCATCGGAGCAGCCAGCAGGAGGAGCCAGAGGCCTTGTTAGACCTGATCCTGGAGTGTCAGGGTCAGAGACTGGATGACCAGAGAGCCAGCCTTAGCCTGCTGCCTGACCCAGGACCAGCTACTCTGTGTGGGGCCTGCAGCCCTGACCAGCCCACCACACCTAGTCTGGACTTCTACTACATGCTCATACACTACCAGGTACCAGCAGAGAAGACACATGAATTACTTAAAGGGAACTAAACTGTCAGATCAGTCCTTAAACCCTGTCAGACAGGTTCACAAATCAGGGTACTGGAATGAGCAGGTTAAGGGTGGTGACAGGGTACATGATACGTCTCTGGGTGCGGGGTAGCTCTTCAAAGTTTCCTTTACCCTGGAACACTACCACCAGGAAACAGGGCACAGTGCGCAAGCAAGAACAGAATACAGCATATAGTCAGCACAGGGCCCAAAAGAGGAACAGGAGACAGACAGGAACAAGGTCCAGGCAAGAACAGAGCATAGATTTTCAGTTTGAGAGCATGATTTCTCCTTCTTGAGATTTATTCTCCTCGTGCTCACATTTTGTGCTCGCACTCAGATTTCTGCTTCTTTCTTTCAAAATGTGTGCTTGGACTCAAAAATCACATACTTGTGCTCACATTTCTTCTTCTTGGACACAAACATTTCACTTGCACTCAAAGATGTCCTGTGTGCGCTCAGATCTAAAGTCTGCGCTCTCAAATCTAATGTGCTTGCACTCAAAGATGTCCTGTGTGCACTCAGATCATAATATGATATGCAGCAAGAGTGCGGCGGCTGGGATGCGAACTGGCGTCCAATGGTTCAAAATGCAATAGATAGCAGTGTACTTAACCATTCAACTGTCATAACACTGTTGTACCACTAAGTATAGTATTTATAGTATATAAAATATATCCCATTAATATAAAATTTGAAAAACTAAAAAACTATGATAACTCTTTTTAGGATTACTTAAGATTAATTATACATAAATAAGCTGGAGTCTTAAATAGGTGACAATTCAAATAGCTGGCTAACATGGTAAATGGTAAGAGAGAAGCAGTTTTACAAACAGATCATATTCCCGCCCCTACGGAGCACTCAAAAAGGGTGAAGGAACACACCCAAGATTGGGCCACACTTTAGCTGTCTCCCTATTTGGCTGGTGAAACACACTAATTTAAGCAGGGAGGGACATCCGTCAGTCTGAGCAGACACTTCAACCAGAGAGGATGTGCTTATTCTGAGTGTGAGCACATTAGATTTGAGCACGTAGACTTTAGATCTGAGCGCGTAGACGTTAGATCTGAGCACGCACAGGACATATCTGAGTGTGAGCAAAATGTTTGCGTCCAAGAAGAAGAAATGTGAGCACAAGCATGTGATTTTTGAGTCCAAGCACACATTTTGAAAGAAAGCAGCAGAAATCTGAGTGCGAGCACAAAATGTGAGCATGAGGAGAATAAATCTGAGCACAAGAAGGAGAAATCATGCTCTCAAACTGAAAATCTACGCTCTTGGATAAATATAGGATAATTCTTCCATAGAGACAGACAAGAACAAGGTCCAGACAGAAACAAGGTCCAGACAGGAACAGGATCTAGACAGGAACAAGGTCCAGATAGGAACAAAGTTTAGACAAGAACAAGGTCCAGACAGGAACAGGATCTAGACAGGAACAAGGTCCAGATAGGAACAAAGTTTAGACAAGAACATGGTCCAGACAGGAACAGGATCTAGACAGGAACAAGGTCCAGATAGGAACAAAGTTTAGACAGGAACAAGGTTCAGACAGGAACAAGGTTCAGATAGGAACAAGGTTCAGACAGGAACATGGTCTAGACAGGAACAAGGTCCAGAGAGGAACAGGAGACAGGATATATTTACTGGTTTAGCTGGAGGCTTATGGAGGGACAGGTGTGGTTCAGTGAACAAATGAGGAACATGGTGCAGGGATGTTCAGGATCAGGATCAGGGGATCTGACTGACCTGTCTTACTCACCATGTACCTCCTGTCTTGCTGCCTGTCTGTCTGTCTGTCTGTCTGCAGTCTGACAGGATGGAGGACCAGAGGTGCTCCCTTCCTGACCTGGATGATGTGAGTTTGGTTCCTGAAGGTCAGGAGGACTTCTTCAGTTTGATTCAGAGGGTTCAGTCCAGGAGGATGGATGAGCAGAGAGCCTCACTTCACAAACACTCAACTGACTCCTCCCACTGCCATCATCATCATCATCATCATCATCACTGATGAAGACGAGGGTCTGGACAGGTCTGTCAGAGCCCCACAGGGACGGACTTGACTGAGCACTACTACTACTGTTGTTTCTGGATGTTTTTGTGTATCAGCATTCAGACTGAGACCAGAATCCAGATTGTGTCACACCCTGCTGGTCTGACCTGAGACCAGAACCACTGCTGGCCTTCAGGATCACGATTACTATGTTGACATCCTGTGTGACTTTATTAAAGCCAGAGAAGAAGAGGTTCATCTCCAGGTGTTGGTCCAGGTGAAAATCCTGCTGACTGATGGTCCACTAATTAAATCTAATAACTAAATTAACTTCCTGTCATGTGTCACTTCCTGTTTTTTCATGTAATGATCTGGGACACGGGAGAACAGGTGGAGTCTAACGGGACCTTCTGAGGTTATAGATTAATGATGTCATAGATTAAGTTGATGATGCCATAGATTAAGTTGATAATGCCATAGATTATGTTGATGATTTTGCAGATGTTCACCACCTCATGAACGTGTGATGATGAGGTCACATGACTTGTGTCTGGTTCTGGTTTAGTTCCTCCAGGTCCAGGTTCAAGTGAAAACTGTGCTAAAGAAAGAGAGAAAGTGCAACCGTGTTTTTAAAGTTGATGTGTGAAATGATGTGAAAACACTGAAAACAGCACAAAGAGCTCTAACCCTAAACCCAACAAGCTGGACGGTCTCTAACTCTGCGGAATTGGCACCTCATCAGACCACAGGACAGATTTCCACTTCACCTCAGTCCACCTTAAATGAGCTGAGTCCATCTTAAATGAGCTCAAGCTGGAATGGTGCTGGAGTGGTCGTGGAGTCTTGGTGGAGGTGTGGTGGAGTGATGGTGGAGTCATAGTAGAGTCGTGGTGGAGTCATGGTGGAGTTAATGGTGGAGTTGTGGTAGAGATGATAGTGGAGTCATGGTGCAGTCGTGGTGGAGTTAATAGTGGAGTCATAGTGGAGTTATGGTGGAGTCGTGGTGGAGTCATGGTGGAGTCATGGTGGATTCATGGTGGAGTTCATGGTGGAGTCTTGGCTGGAGTCATGGTGGAGTCTTAGTGGAGTCTTGGTGGTGGAGTCTTGGCTGGATTCTTGGTGGTGGAGTGATGGTGGAGTCTTGGTGGTGGAGTCATGGTGCAGTCTGAGCTGTCATTAGTGGAGTCAGAGATGAAGTGGTTGATGGTTGTTGAAGTGTTCCTCAGCCCATGCAGTGATGTCCACGACAGAATCCTGTCTGTGTTTGATGCTCTGCTGTCTGCAGGGCCTGAACATCACCGACACACATGATTGGTTTTCAGCCTTGTCCATTGTTACAGAGCTTTCTTCTGATTGGCTGAATCTTTGAATGATATTATGAAGTGTAGACGATGAAATCCACAGATTCTTTGTCATTTTACGTTGAGAGACATTATTCTTAAATTGTTACTCTGTTTTACAGAGCAGTCTTTCACAGATTGGTGAACCCCTCCACATCTTTACTTACTTACTTACTTTACTTACTTACTTTACTCACAAACACTCTGAGCCTCTCTGTCATGTGACTCACCTGTTGACAGGTGACCTCAACCTGTTTGCTTTCAGCTGCTTGTTTACAGACTTTGTTCATCACATTCAAAATGTTTAATCATATTTATGTTTAACATTTGATCAGTTTCTTGTGTTCAGTTAAATATGGAGTTCAATATTTTCACATCATCACTGACTCTGTATCCAGTGACCCCTCAGGGCACTGACCTGAACCAGATCTGGATCAGGTTGTGGGGTGTTTGTGTTCTTTCTGTCCTGTTGTGTTTGTTACTGATTTTAAAATGATTTTCTAACAAACAGAATCACTTTCCTATTTTCATTTGAATTAAATACAGAAATATTCTAATTAAAGGAACAATGTGTAACTTTGTGTAATACTGTAATCAATATTCATAACAGTGGAAATGTTGTGTAACAGTGGTGCTGGACCCAAAATGCAGACAAACAGCTGAGGGAGAAGGATCAAAACAACAGTTTATTGAAACTAGGGCTGGAGGTGAGGTGGCGTCTCCTGATGCAGGGAAAGCAGTGGGCGTGGTGAGGTTGAGGCTGGAGCTGAAGGGTGCGGTGGCAAGGTGGCTCGGAGAGCTGAATCCTGAAGGCAGAGAACACGGGTGAGTAATTCTGTGGGAAATCTCAGATAGCAAAATTCATTCAAGCACACAGGCTGATCTACCACGATGATCTGGCAGTGAGAACACAGGAGGTCAGCCTCTAAGTACTGCACCAGATGGTGATGAGGTTCAGGTGTGCAGCTCCTCAGCCACCCAGCAAACCACACCCATCTCTGCAAAGAGAGCACACAGAGCCCAACCCCCCACCTCAGCACACAACAGGAAAGTCATCTTACCTCAAACACCCGTCAAAATAAGGATCCAAATGGGTAATTTGTTCAGTTCTTCAAGGAACCAGACTTAAAGAACAATTTAAAAGGTAAAACAAAGATTATTCAAAATAAAAAGCAAAGAACCAAAAGTGATGTAAAGAATTTTTTTACATTCAGTTTCCCAAAGAACCGTAAACAGTTTATAAATATTCTCCAGAGTTCTTCTGAGCATGGAGGTCTGTCTGTTCTCTGATGATCATGTGACCCAATGACTTCATAACTTCAGCTGTAGGTTGAGTCTTTGGAAACTTTTTAAATAATCTATGAATTTATTTATATAACCTGAAATATACATAACATTATATGAATATTATATTATATATAATGAATATTATATAAACGTTATATGAACATTAGATAAATGTTATATGAACGTTATATGAACATAAATATACACATATGAATATTATATAAACGTTTTATGAACATTAGATAAATGTTATATAAACGTTATAAATATACACATCAATATTATATAAACGTTATATGAACATTATATAAATGTTATATGAACATTATATAAATATAAATCATGACATTTCTACCATCATCGACCCACAGTGCATCATGGGAAGTGACAGACACATTGTAAATGTTACATGTATGCGGCTCGTAGAGATCACACTGAGACTGACCAAAGACTGACTGACTGACTGACTAAAAACAGATTAAAGACTGATTTAAGACTGAAGACTGACTAAAGACTGACTAAAGACTGTCTTCAGTCTTCAGGCTGCAGTACCATCTTTAACCTCTAGCTGTCAGTCTTACACACACAGTGACTCAGTGTTCCTTTTCCTCCGTCAGAGTGAGACCTCTCTCTCACAGCACGCTCTTCGAGGCGCCCCGCGCATGCACAGATAGAAAACAGGAAGTAAACAACGTCGTCGTGCCGTCCGTCCCGCGTGCTGCAGCAGAGTCCACGGTGAGTACCGAAGAGACCAGAACCAGAACCGAGACCGAGTCCAGATGTGGCTGTAGCCCGGGAACAGATGATCAGTGACGTGTTTGGGTCACCTGGTCACACCTAATCAGGCTCGTGCTCTGAGAGGGGCAGTAAATACTGAAAGGTTCTGTACGGACCGGATGGGTCCACAGACAGAGACACAGACAGACAGACAGACAGACAGAGACACAGACAGACAGACAGAGACACAGAAAGACAGACAGAGACACAGACAGACAGGCAGACAGAGACACAGACAGACAGACAGACAGAGACACAGACAGACAGAGACACAGACAGACAGACAGAGACACAGAAAGACAGACAGAGACACAGACAGACAGGCAGACAGAGACACAGACTCTGAATAGGTGCTGTAGAACCTCACGTAGCTGGTCTGCGCAGGCCTTCAGGACTCTGGACCTGATACCATCCGGGCCTGATGCTTTGTTCCAGCATAGTTTCTCCAGCTGTCTTTTCACCTGGCTGCTGGAAACAGTCAGGCAGGTGGAGGAGGTGATGAGGGGCTCAGAAATCACGGATGTGTGGGAAAGCGTTGATGATGGGGAAATGTTGAGGTCCATTGTGGGGGTCAGGAGATATGTAGGGTCAGGCTGACTCCCCCTCGCCTTGAATCCAGTGATGGTCCTCATTCCTGACCACACATCCCTCACGTTGTTTTCCTGGAGCTTTCGCAGCAGCTTCTCCCGATATGCCTCCTTACCTTCCCTTAGCTGTCCTTTCAGACTCCAGACTGTGATCGGATCTGCCAAGAGGGGGAAGGACAGTGGAGTTGTATGCTTCCTTACATTAGCATACATTAAGTCCTTAATGTCTCTGGTGGGACCATGTTCTTCTTCCTGTGACCATCAACAAGAACTCGGTCTGGACCTGGACCAGGACCTGGACTGTTCTGAAGAGTTCTAATCTTGTTTTTCTTCTCTTTTAGGTTCAGCAGCATCAAGTCTGGACCTTCATCACCTCCTCTTGTCATGAAGCCTCCTGCAGAGTCTCCGTCCCCTCAGAAGAGGAGGAGGTCAGTCAGCCCTCCGCCTGTTGACATCAACACACCTGAGAGGGTGAAGAAGAAGAAAAAGAAGAAGGAGGAAGAGGAGCTCACTCCTCCTTCTCCTGCCCCCCCTGCTGAGGATGATGTAGATACAAGCAGTCAGAAGAAGAAGAAGAAGAAGAAGAAGATGGAGAAGGACACGGAGGACACAGAGGTCACCATAGAAACCAGCAAGACAGACACAAAGAAGAAGAAAAAAAGGAAGAGAGAGCCGCTCACTCGTCCTCCTCCTCCTGCTGATGGAGAGGAGGTCGCTGTAGAAACCAGCGAGACAGAAAAAAAGAAGAAGAAAAAAAAGAACAGGCCAAGTGACGAGCAGGGCGTCACCAAGGCAACAACAGATCACAACGACAGAGAAACACAGTCTGTGGTTTCCATGGAAACTAACAACAGTGGGACATTGAAGGATGAGCAAACAGAGGTTGCCATGGAGAATGGCAACACAGAAACAAAGAAGAAGAAGAAGAAAAAAAAGTACAGGCCGAGTGAGGAGGCTATTGCCACTGCAACAGACGACAACGCCAGAGAAACACAGTCTGTGGTTTCCATGGAAACCAACAACAGGACAGAGACAGGAGATGGTGTGATGTCACAGGAAGGAGAGGCCGAGGAGGAGACAGGAAGAGAAGAAGAAGAAGAGTGAGTATCAATCAGAGCGCAATACTCCTCTAGTCCAATCAGAGCGTTGTATTAACAGTACTTCTTTGTTGTCAGGTATTTTAATCAGCAGGAGGCGGAGCTTCTGGAGTTTGTACCTGACCTGAAAAAGAAGTCAGCTGACCAGATCAAAAAACTGCTGAGATACGACCTGCAGCGCTTCAAATACTTCAAAAAACAAGGTACTAATCCTGCAAACAACAAGGTACTAATACTGTAAAAACAAGGTACTAATACTGCAGACAACAAAGTACTAATACTGCAAACAACAAGGTACAAATACTGTAAAAACAAGGTACTAATACTGCAGACAACAAGGTACTAATACTGCAGACAACAAAGTACTAATACTGCAAACAACAAGGTACTAATACTGCAGACAACAAGGTACTAATACTGCAGACAACAATGTACTAATACTGCAGACCACAAGGTACTAATCCTGCAAATAACGAGGTACTAATACTGTAAAAACAAGGTACTAATACTGAAAAAACAAGGTACTAATACTGCAGACAACAAGGTACTAATACTGCAGACAACAAAGTACTAATACTACAAACAACAAGGTACTAATACTGCAAATAACAAGATACTAATACTGCAGACAACAAGGTACTAATACTGTAAACAACAAGGTACTAATACTGCAGACAACAAGGTACTAATACTGTAAAAGCAAGGTACTAATACTGCAGACAACAAGGTGCTAATACTGCATACAACAAGGTGCAAATACTGTAAACAACAAGGTACTAATACTGTAAACAACAAGGTACTAATACTGTAAACAACAAGGTACTAATACTGTAAAAGCAAGGTACTAATACTGCAGACAACAAGGTACTAATACTGCAGACCACAAGGTACTAATACTGCAGACAACAAGGTACTAATACTGCAGACAACAAGGTACTAATACTGTAAACAACAAGGTACTAATACTGCAGACAACAAGGTACTAATACTGCAGACAACAAGGTACTAATACTGTAAACAACAAGGTTCTTATACTGCAGACAACAAGGTAATAATACTGTAAACAACAAGGTTCTAATACTGCAGACAACAAGGTAATAATACTGTAAACAACAAGGTATTAATACTGCAAACAACAGGGTACTAATACTGCAGACGGTAAGGTACTAATACTGCAAACAACAAGGTACTAATACCATAAAAGCAAGGTACTAATACTGCAGACAACAAGGTACTAATACTGCAGACCACAAGGTACTAATACTGCAGACAACAAGGTACAAATACTGCAGTCAACAAGGTACAAATACTGCAGTCAACAAGGTACTAATACTGCAGACAACAAGGTACTAATACTGCAGACAACAAGATACTAATACTGTAAACAACAAGGTACTAATACTGCAGACAACAAGGTACTAATACTGCAGACAGTAAGGTACTAATACTGCAAATAACAAGGTACTAATACTGTAAAAGCAAGGTACTAATACTGCTGACAACAAGGTACAAATACTGCAGACCGATCCTCTCCATGAAGGTACTAATACTGCCAACAACAAGGTACTAATACTGCCAACAACAAGGTACTAATACTGTAAAAGCAAGGTACTAATACTGCAAACAACAAGATTCTAATACTACAAACAACAAGGTACTAATACTGCAAACAACAAGGTACTAGTACTGAGACAGGAAACATGTCCTTGGGGCGGCTGTGGCTCGGAGTGGGTCGTCCACTAATCAGAAGATCAGTGGTTCGATCCCCTTCAGTCTGCATGTCGAATTGTCCTTGGGCAAGATACTGAACCCCAAATTGCTCCTGAAGGCATCATTTGTGAATGTGTATGAATGGTTAGCTCCTCAAACTGATGAGCAGTTGGCACCTTGCATGGCAGCCAATGCCATCAGTGTATGAATGTGTGTGAACGGGTGAATGAGATATGCACTGTAAAGCGCTTTGAGTGGTCGGAAGACTAGAAAGGCGCTATATAAGTACAGTCCATTTACCATTTATGGTAAACTCACATGTTGTCGTCCAGGTGTGTGTCTGCGTCGGGGGCGTTGCTCTCAGGAGGAGAACCGGGTCATCAGACAGAACGTGGAGGACTTCCTGGTTCTGACAGGAATCAGCTCAGCCAATCAGCTGCTGTTTCCTCAGAGGTTCAAAGAGCAGGAGGCGGAGATCAGGAAGCTGCGAGTGCAACACAACTTCATGGAGAGGATCGGTAAGTGAACGCATCATCGATGACATCATCGACAACACCGTCATGTAAAGGTCTTTTGCAGTGGTTACAACTGTCTCTCTCTCTGTCTGTCTCTCTGTCTGCCTCTCTGTCTGCCTCTCTCTCTGTCTGTCTCTCTGTTTGTCTGTCTCTCTGTCTGCCTGTCTCTCTCTCTGCTTGCCTGTCTCTCTCTCTCTCTCTGCCTGTCTGTCTCTCTCTGCCTGCCTGTCTCTCGCTCTGTCTGTCTCTCTGCCTGTCTGTCTCTCAGCTGAGGGCATCCCACGGTCGTGTCAGCAGGTTCTGACAAGGGCGAAGAAGATCTTTGACGAGAGGAACCACATGGGCAGGTCAGAGGTCCACATTCACTTCATTCTGGTTCTGTTGTCAGACCAGAACCCTGTGCTGTGTCAGAACCCGGTGTGTCGTCTGTCAGGTTCTCAGAGGAAGAGGTCCAGTCTCTGGTGAAGTTACAGAACCTCCATGGTAACGACTGGAGGATGATCTCAGAGAAGACCGGTCGCAGCATCTACGCCTTACAGAAACGCTTCACCAGCATCGGTAAGATCAGACGTGATCCGACCTGACCTGACCCAAGATTCTCCAAGGTTCTGTTAGATCACCACAGCAGAGTGTGACCCATGTTGTTTATGTGGGTCCAGCTGCAGGTCGTGGACCATGGAGTCCAGACGAGGAGTCCAGGTTGAAGGCGGCTCTGAAGGCTTGCCTGGAGGATCTGGTCCAGCAGAGTTCTGCAGAATCTGGTCTAAGCAGAGACCAGCTGTGTAACAACCTGCCCTGGAAGGAAATCAGTGAGAAGGTCCAGACCAGATCCTGGAGCCAGTGTCGACTCAAATGGTCAGTACACCTGCTGGGTCTGGTTCTGGTTCTGTACTGGTATTTAGGCTCACGTCTGGACAAGTACTCAGTACACTGTGTTTCAGGTTCACCCTCCTGAAGTCCAAACTGTCTTCAGGTGTCAGCACCTTTAACAGAGGACCCGAAGGACTTCAGGCTAAAATCAACCTCATCAACACGTAAGACCACCTGACACACCTGGACCAGGGCTCACACACCTGGACCAGGACTAACACATCTGACAGTAACCCCTCCTCTGAGTCTTTAAACGGGAGCTTCAATCATTCATTTAATTAATACTCACACTGAGGTCATTCAGGTATTCTTGATACCAGCACTCAACGACTCTTATCCAATCAGATCAGTCAATCTAAACTTCCTGTTGTTTAAATAAAGACCTAGACCGTGACCAAGACCAAGACCATGACCGAGACCATGACCGAGACCAAGACTGAGACCATGATCGGGACAAACTCATACCTTCATAATGATGACATCACGTGTTTCAGGTTGCATCACATGTGCGTGGACGACATTGCCGACATTGACTGGGATGAAGTCGCTGAGGCTGTCGGGTGAGGTCAAAGATCAAACTTCCTGTCTGTTGCTGTCACTTCCTGTTAGAGGGTTCAGTCAGCTGATCCACAGTCTGCTGACATCTGTGTTTACTAACCTTACTACAGTAACAGTACTATTACTGCAGTACCTCTAACTGCAGTACTGAGAGTAGTATTACTCTAACAGTTGTATTATATTACTCTGACAGTAGTAATACTCTAACATTAGTATTACTGTAGTATTACATTCCTCTAACAGTAGTACTGTATTGTGTTGCAGTAAAGTTACTCCCGTGTGTGTTCAGAAGAGTTTTCACCGACTGAAAGTTTCCAAAGTTCCAAACTGGACCGGATTATCATACGGAGGTCAGTACTGCAATACTGTGTATAAATATATGTATTATATACACGTTTGTGTACATGTAGGTCTTTGGCGTCTCACTTCCTCTTCCTGTTTCAGAGATCATCGACTTCCTGCAGGTGAACGTTTGTCCTCGTTTGGAGGAGAGGCTGCAGAAGGCGAGGAGAAAGGAGGAGGAGCAGCAGGAGGAGGAGCAGGAGAACAGATACCTGCTGTCAGACATCTTCACCACTAACGAGGAGGACGACAACAGTCAGCTGACCTCCGGCCAATCAGCTTAAAGCACAGAATAATAATGAAAAAAAACAGCGGGCCTTCCTTCAACGTGATTGGCTGTCACCTGGACTGAAACAGATAAATGACAGGTGCTGGGCAGGAAGTGTTTTACTTTGAAGGTTCTGACGATGTTGAGTTTCATGTTTATGAAGTTTTTTTATTTTTCTGGTGAATTTATTTTTTCATGTGATTTTATTAAACACCTTCCTGTTCACCTGACCTGTGACCACACTCTGATTGGTTAGAACAACACCTGACACAGATCAGCCAATAGAAACACTCAAATGAAAGTTTGAAACTGTAAAATCATTTAAATTAAACATCTCACACACGTCACTTGATTGGTTTCTTGATAATGATGTCACATGATCACACTGAAAGATTAAGTTCACTCAGCAGAGGATTCTGGGTAATGCAGTCTGTTCTTGTACAGAGAGCAGCAGTGAATTATGGGTAGTGTAGTTCATCTGTCAGCGATGGCCTTCAAGCTGCTTGTCCTCTTCATGACGTTTGGGACGAACAGCAGTCCTGATGCTCGCTCGATGGTTTCTATGGGAACCAGGAAGCGCTCCAGAGGAACCTTCTCATCGACCGGTTCGTTTGGCAGAACGTACGACCGAAGTTCCACCCCCCTGCCATCCAGTTGTTCCAGGATCAACACCTGAAGAGACCGGTAAGGTCAAAGGTCAAATATACACGACTTAACCCATTAACGTGGAAACGGGACAAGTGAACTCACCTTGAAGAAGTGCGTTGGCACGGCAACGTGGTTTCGTCCCAACACTTGATATCGAACGTAGAATTTCCCATCAGCCTCCTGCCTGAAACACACACCTGATGATATCATCCTGAAGCCCCTCCTACACAGCACTCGCACACCACAGAAGAAGTGTTACCTGGGCAAGTAGAGCGGCCCCGTGCAAACATAAATGTTCAGGTAACGTTTGGTCAGAGAGCGACACATTTTCTCCAAATTGTTCCAGGTGTTCTGGTTCAGGTGAGGGTTCTGAAACAGACCACACAGAACACGAACCTATCTGAACCCTAACACACCTGTAGGTAGGGAGTAAAAAGGCAGGGAGATGGAGAGGAGGCGTGCGTTTATTTGTTTACCTGTCGACAGGTGTGTGTTTACCTGCGGTGCGACGTTGCTCAGGTAGAAGGTCTCGTCCATGGCTTTCTGGCTCCACTTGTGATTGGCTGCAGCAGCCAGGTGACCTCTGTCAAAGCCACTCCCCTTGTAGTCAGCGTTTGTCGCTCTGTGAAACACGTGAACGCTGACACAGGAAAAAGACAGGTTACCTGTCTGTTTGACATGTTTTTACTTGTCTGTCTAACGACACGTTACCTGTTTGTCTCACCTGTCGTCTTCTCTGAACTCGCAGTACTTCCTGTCTGATGGGCCGCTCAGGGAGGCGGGGTTCAGCCTCTCAATTACCCAGGATGCAGTGCGTGTCCGGGGGTCGTACGAGGTGACGTAGGACTCTCTGGTCTTGATGTTGGCCAATGAGGGGAAGCCGTACTTCATCACTGCACCTGACCCACCTGGACTCACCTGGACACAATGAATCAGGAGGTGAATCAGACTGACACCAATAGACCGCTTTATGGACCAGAACCAAACTGAACTCGAGTCAGGAGGAGAAATATTAACATACATACACACACACACACACACCAGGTCTCACCGTGAGTTCGGCGGCCTGGAGCGTCGGTACCGGGACCACCGGGAGTCTGCTCAGCAGACCGGCTCTCTCCTCCTCCTCATGGCCGCCTGTCACGCTCAGCAGGCGGCTCACTGAGGCGCCGATTCCCGCTCCGAACAACAAGGTTGCTCCAGTGCGACACAGTCCCGTCATGCTGCCGATCAGCTGTGAATAAGTGACGCGCTCCGATGACGTCACGGCTCTATATGTCAGCAAACCTAGCGTAAACAGGAAGTGACAACACTCTACTTCCTGTTAGATTTGTAGGCGAACTGTAGTTTTTCAGCACGTTGTGCAACACTGAAAAATCTGTTAATAATATTGACATTAAGAGTTCATTCTTATTTCAAATTAGATGAAGCTCTGTGTACCTATGCAGCTGGCTCCGCCTCCTCTCCAGGTGAACCTCCAGGTGAGCTCGATCCACATTTTATTTATTAATTTCATTTCATTTATTATTTATTTATTTATACTTTTTATAAACTCATTATATTTAGATTAGGTCACGTGTTTGTTTGTCCCACAGAACCAAAACAGTTTTTAAATTTCTGATTTTATTGTTTTACATTTTACTTATTATAATAACATTATAATAATATCATGATGACATTATAATAACATCGTGATAACATTATAATAACATCATGATAACATTATGATAACATTATAATAACATCATAATAACATTATGATAACATTATGATAACATTATGATAACATTATAAAAACATCATACTAACACTATGATAACATTATGATAACATCATGATAGCATTATGATAACATTATAATAACATGATAACATTATGATAACATTATAATAACATGATAACATTATGATAATACTCGTTACACTTTAACCCTGATAACATGAAAAGTTTAGACCCCACCCACATGGTGACCTCAGTAACTCGTTTAATTAAACTGATCAATAACTAATCAATCAATAAAATAAAAAGGCATGAAGCACAGATGCTTCCTGTTTACAAAATAAAATCTTTTCATTGATTTGACAACAAACAGGAAGTGAGAATGAGAAGTCTTCCTGTCGGTCCAACATGAGGTCACTTCTTGTCCAGTGAGAACAGTGTGAACTTCCTCATGTACTGAGTGTGATGTCACGTCCTGTCCCAACAGGAAACAGTTCCTTGGGTCAATGGGCGTGGTCAGCAGAAGGTGGAGCTGATCAAGCTGAGTGTCAGCAGGTAAAGGTATGAGGTCAGAGAGGGAGCGGAGCCATCAGCATCCAGGCAACCGTTCTTCTTCTGACACACGCCCTTCTCACACAGCGTACCTGCACACATGACATCATGAGACACCTCAGCTGTGATATCATGAGCGGTGACATCACCAGGTGTGCACTAACCTGTGAAGTTTTCTGGACAATCACAGCGCTGGAAGTCGACACAGGTTCCTCCATTCTGACAAATCAAACGTTCATCGTCGCACACATTTTCTGATAGAGATTGACCATCGATTATTGATTATTAATCATCGTTAACATTCCTAAAACATGAGGCGTGTGCTGTTCTGAAGCTGTGTGTACCTGTGCAGCTGGCTCCGCCTCCTCTCCAGGTGTATCCAGGTAGACAGGAGTCACAGCGACGCCCTGAACCTCCAGGTTTACACTGACAGAGACCGGAGTCCAAACAGTGAGGAGAGACACTACGCTCCAGATCACAGTCACACTCTGCGGACAGAGACAGCATCATCATCATCATCACCATCACCATCACCATGAATGTGTGTGTGTGTGTGTGTTACTGACCCACACAGACATTCTCATCGTCCAGTGCCAGCGAGGCGTTTCTATAGTAACCGAGGCGACAGTACTGACAGTTCTGTCCTCGCGTGTTGTGTTTGCAGCTCACACACGTAACCACATTGATGAAGTCGATGTAGCTGCAGCGGCTGGAGTGTCCATTACACTCGCAGTCTGACACAAACAGAGACAGATAGAAAACTGAAGAGGCATGGTTGATAAAGAAGCTCCACCCACTGTACATAACTCCACCCACATCACAGCATGAACCCAAACAGACAGACAGGTGAAACAAATGAGACAAACATGAAGATGGCAGCAGATGAGGAGACATTATGAGTTTGTTTTTATTAACTACTAACCCTGACAAGTACACCTCTCCAAGGGAAGGAGTCTGATGTACAAGGGGAGGAGTCTGTACGAGGAGGAGGAGTCCGATGTACGAGAGGAGCAGTCTGTACGAGGAGGAGGGGTCTGATGTACAAGGGGAGGAGTCTGTACGAGGAGGAGGAGTCCAATGTACAAGAGGAGGAGTCTGTACGAGGAGGAGGGGTCTGATGTACGAGGGGAGGAGTCTGTACGAGGAGGAGGAGTCTGATGTATGATGGGAGGAGTCTGTACAAGGAAGAATCTGATGTACCAAGGGAGGGGTCTGGTGTACCAGGGAGGGGTCTAATGTACCAGGGGGAGGAGTCAAGTAAAGGTGTGCTGGCTGTACAGGTACAGGAGCCAGCAGTCAGAGGTGCTCTTACCCTGGAAGGTGACATAGGTGATTTTGGACAGCTGACTGAACTTTGGTCCTCCTGGGATCAGAATCTTCTGGGTTGCTTTGGACACAAAACAAGGTGTGTAACCATGGCAACAGGCAGGAAGCAGCAGAGGGAGGTGTCTCTTTTAAGTACTACTCCTGATGCTAATACTACGAGGACTACTACTGCTACTGTACTGTACTACATGTACTGCTGTTACTAACACGGACCAATAGGGGGTAGATCTGTTCATCCATGTACCTTTTTTCTCGTAGAATTTCTCTTCTTTCTCCTTCCCTCCTCCCTCTTTAGTTTCCTCTCTTGTTTCCTCTTTCGTTTCCTCTTTCCTTTCCTCTTTATTTTCCTCTTTTGTTTCTTCTTTCCTTTCCTCTTTCCTTTCCTCTTTCCTGTCGTCCTTCCTTTCCTCTTTAATTTCCCGTTTGGGCTCAGTGACTGTTCGGTTCAACAGACAGAAAATATTTTAGTTTACATGAAAACTATGAATGAATGACAGAGTTGTGTTGTTGTTGGAGTGGTATTGCTGTTGGAGTGAAAGATACCATAAGAAAAAAAAGGCAACACCAATGCCATAATTAAAGAACGCGAGAAGGCCTGGCAGACAATAGTGGACCGGCTTAATGCGGAAGTAGTCCAAAACTGTACAATTAATAAACAGTGCTCCACTGGAACTGTCATAATTAGGCTGCAATTAAAGGACTAAAGGAGTTACTCTAAGTCCACTAACTGTTGTACACTTTACTTTAAAGGTGACAAGCAGGTGCATGTTACTGTAAATGTAGAGTATGATTAGGTGCAAACAATTATCCACAATGTGTCATTTAATCTATTTTTCTCATGTTACGTTTTTATCTATTTTTTCTTTCTATCCTTCATAAAGAACAAACCTGTCTGACCATAAAAGGACCTGGCGGCAAGTTAAAATTAAATATAAGAACATTTTGCAGGCTGTCAAGTGACTTTAAAGTAGATAATAGTGAACAAATGAGGTGAATAGATTAGGTGTCTGACATGTTGAATGTCTGTATGATTGTAGCAGTTAAAAAAAAAAAAAGCCCACAGAACTGGCACAGGGGACGACCCATCCAGCGGAGGAGCTGGCACTCCATTTAAATAAAGGGAGGCCAGTGATGGAAGGGATCCAGGGAGGGACAGTAACAGACTCTGTCCCAGCCACAGAAACTGTCCGCTTCATACAAGTGCAGTACTACTGCACATGGAACACAATCAAATAAATTTATTATACTGTCTACTGGATTTCCTTGCAGTGTCTGGGAACAGGCTTACACTTTTGGAGCCACCAGAAGATGATCCGGTTAGTACATTGTATTGAAATCACAGGCGTGGTATGTCCTGTGAAATCTTAAGTCAAGTTGTCTCAGTACATGTATGTCTGAGGATTAGGGCTTCCTCATCCAGTACATCCTCCAAAAAAGGGCAAGCCATTATGAAGATGGAACAAGTGAATGGAAGATCTATCTATCTATCTATCTATCTATCTATCTATCTATCTATCTATCTATCTATCTATCTATCTATCTAAATTAAATAAGAAATGATTATATGTCATATTTTAAAACAGGATAATTAAAATGATGCAACATACTTAGAAAGACCATGGACATGCTGTAAAACACATTAATTCCTCACAGGATTGACGGTGGAAATACAGGTGAATCACTAGGATTAATCTTAGCCTGGCTGTTAGCCTGGTCTGGAGCAGGCTAGCTGCAGAGAATAAATCACCATAGTAACTTGGCCGGGTTAAGTTTGAGCTGCCTTCATGCAACCGACTTGAGGCTAAATTCAGCCAGGATAACCAACATATCCCGGCTTAATCCCTTATCTTGGTTTTGTGCAATACCCCTCTGGACATTTGGTGTCTTTATAAAACATTGATACCTGCTCCATGTCAGTCGGGTTAAAGCACTGAGAGTAATTTGGACCTTTTTTTGACAGAATTTGACTGAATGATGTCAGAATATGCAGATTATGATATATTGTACACTGCATTATAAATCAACAAATCAGGGCCTCAGTCTGTACCTTTCTCCTCATTTTGATCTCCTGTCTTCTCTTGTTGAAAGTTTTCATCAGACTCTGACCTTCTTGCTGAATCCTTTTCAGATGACGTTCCTTCCATCTGAGCTGCTGAAGGATCTGGATCATCGACTTCTTGTGGAGGGTTTGGACTTCTGTTTGACCTATCAGGTTCAGGTGAATCTGGTCCAGTTAATTCCAATCCTGTCTCCTCTATATCTAGCTCTGCCAAGAAGGACCAGTCCAAGTCATCAGATTCAAGGTCTTCATCTGGAATGTTCCCAAGATCACCATCAGACTCTGGTCCAGAATCTGCTTCAGGTTTAACCGAATTTGGATCAACCAGAAAAGGGAAGGTGAAGTCCACAGGAGGCAAATCATCAGCAGGGTCAGACCGATCTAAGTTGGTGAAGCTTGGGTCAAGTCCAGCATCAGCTCCTCCTTTTTCAGAAGAAGACAACACAGACAGAGGAGATTCTTCAGGAGGTGCTACATCAGGAGAAAATACATCTATCAGAGTGTCTGGAGGAGGGCTCCAGGGCTCTTCTGGAGGAACATCTGGAGGAGGTACATCTGGAAAAGGAGGAACTTCATCAGGAGGGGGAACTTCAAGGAGAAGTACATCAGTTGCGGGTACATCAGGAGGACGTACATCAAGAGGAGGTTCATCAGGAAGAGGTACTTCCAGAGGTTCATCAGGAAGAGGTACGTCAGGAGGTGGTACATTCATCAGCATCTCTGGAGGAACATCAGGAGAAGTTGTGTCAGTTCCTGCTGTAAATGAAGAATCTCCAGCATGATAGGTTGGGGTTGACCCAGTGGATCCAGAAGGAGCCCCATCACTGTCCGGGGTTATTTCTGGAATGGTTGCAGGTGTTGGTTCTCCAGTTGATGTTGCAGTACCATCATCAGGTAGGGTAGTACCGGTCATCAGGTTGGTAGTACCAGTCCCAGAGAAGGTGGAGTCTGTGCTGTCAGGTGAGGGGGTGGAGTCAAAGGGTGGAGTCACTGGGTCATAGATAGACACTTCAGAGTCAGTGAGGCTAATAGTGGTGCTGGGACTGGGACTGGTAGAGTCTGGTACTGTGGAAACTGGTTTGTATAGAGTGTCCCCAGTCACCAGAGCTGGGCTGCTGGATGGAGCCATGTCCACTGTAGGTCCTACTGTTCTGCTAAAGTCTGGAAATACATCAACAGTCCTAACAGTACTACTGACAGTAGTGAAAACTGTAGTACCAGGGTCAACTGTTGCAGTAGTAGAGTCTAAACCACCCGCCTTAGCAAAGTCACCAATATCACCAGTACTAAAGTACATTGTAGAACTGGTGTCAGTCGGGGTAGTGCTGATCATAAGATCATAGTCAGTCATAGTATCACTACTCTCTGCAGTACTAATACTCCAGGTGTCAGCAGTAGTTGAAGTACTTGTTGGACTCACTGTGCTGGTAGGAGCTGCATCAGAAATAACTGTGTACATAAACATAGTTGTAGTACTGTCTGTATTAGGAGTAATGTCAGTAGGAGCAGCACTAGTAGTTAGTGTCATGTCAGTACTTATGATAGCCTCAGTAGTAACTGGAGTAGTGGTAGTAGTAGTACTGACAGTAGTAGTAGTCTTAGTAGTTGTAGTAGTAATGTCAGTCACTCCATCTGATGAGGCAGGTCTGTCAGGTGCTGCTGGTTTAGAGTCACCGGACACTGTCAGAGAAGAAGAGTTAGGTCTCTTTAGTGAAGCTCGGTTTCTGATCTCTACAGATCCTGACTGACCGCTACAGAACCTTCAACACCGGGACCTTTAAAGCACTTCAACCACAGAAATACCACCAACACACGCAGACAGACTGGAGACTCCAAAATAAATAACATATCTAAAACAGACAGTTTCCCTCTACACCACAGAGTCCTGAACCTCCAGAACATCCTAACCCCCCTCCAAAACCCTGATCTGGGACTGAACCTCCTGAAACTAATCCTGCACCTGAGAATAGATGGTCATTATTTACAATAGAGACAGCAGCTGAATGAGTACCCAGACCTCCAGAGTCTGAAGAATCTACAGCCTCTAGAGGGTTTCTGGTGAGTCTAACCGGATAGGGTTCATTCTGGAGTAGGTCTTTTTAGGCCTGCTAGTTATGAACTTAGAGTGAACCCTGCTGCTCTGATTAAATACAGAACATGAATGTCTCCCCTGCCTGATGTGTACCTGTACACCAGACCTTGATATACCCCCTGTGTCCGGCAGGTGTCTGCCCAGATCTGATCCGGCCCTTCTTGTTGGAGATCTACAGTTGTATCAGTTATTCTGGAGTCTACCAGACCAGAGACATAAACTAAACAATCAGAAGGTAGTATTGATGTGAAGACACTCGGATTGGTTCTGCAGAGACCTTTACTGGACTCTCATGTCCCTGGTATTGAATCCACATGTTCACTCATTTCAGGTGTTCACATCTGGTACAGTTCCAGTTTCAGGTAAACTTTGATGAGTCTGAGAGCTGAATATGAACATTTAGAGACTCTGAGTCCAAGTTTGAGAAGATCATGTGGATTCAGCCATTGACACAGACCACTACACACTACTTTTCTACTGTTCTCTTTTGTTTTTCTACTGTTCTCTATTGTTCTTAAACTGTTCTCTTTTGTTTTTGTACTGTTCTTTTGGTTCTTTTGTTGTTTGGATCACTGTTGCATCTTGTAGGATCAGAAGAAGAACGTGTCCTGACAGTTGAACGTGTTGTCTGATGAAACGTCTGGTCACCATGACAACAGTAAAGAGCAAATCTTATTGGTCTATCTGGTTCGAAACAGTTTCATTCACGGATTTCATTTTGAAACTCAAAATATCTCATGATGCAACACTGACCAGACAGAGGTGAGCAGGTCTGTAGACCTGGTCTACAGGTCTGTAGACCTGCTCACCCCTGACAGACAGGTAAACAGGTGAGCAGACAGACAGGTAGACATGTGAGCAGAGAGACAGGTAAACAGCTGAGCAGACAGACAGGTAAACAGCTGAGCAGACACACAGGTAGACATGTGATCAGACAGCTAGGTAAACAGATGATCTACTTACCTCTTGTTGTTTCTGCCCCTGCACCTGAAAAAGAAACTTCCTGTGAGTCAACTTTAATGTTAGTCTCCAAGGTGACGTGTGTGTGTGTGTGTGTGTGTGTGTTTTCAGGTGCCTACACATGTTGGCAGTGCCTCTGGGGAATGGCAGGTAGGATCCTGGTCTCCAGCTACTGGATTTGAACCCTTGGCTGCAGCGCTGACAGTCCTGTCCACTTGTGTTGTGATCGCATTCACACTGGAGCGTCGCATCACGTAACACACATTGAGACGCATGCAGGTGACACTTACACCTGCAGGAGACACACAGTAGCAGGTGTAGCTGGTTGGTAGCAGGTGTAGCTAGTTGTTAGCGGGTGTAGCTGGTTGTTACCTGGCAGGTACATCGATGTTGGAAATGGCATAGAAGTACTTCAGCAGGTTGTCTCTCTGGACATAGGTCCCTCCCAGTGCCGGGCGAAGCAGTCGCAGGCGGAGGTTGGTGAAGGTGAAGAAGTCTCTCAGACCCTTCATGGTCTCCATCCGGGTGTACAGGGCATCCATGTTGATCAACTTTGGACCTGCAAACACTCCAAAGCGAGCACGCACCTCGAATACCACGATCTTCTCTTCCTATTGGCCAAACACTGATTGTCAGTTGGCATGCTTCTCATTCACTGGTCAGGTGAAGTACACTACTCTTTGATGATTGGTCATCAGACTAATGAGTTCCAACCTGTATCTTTCACACTATGACCAGGTTCAGTTAAAGTTACCCACCTTTGCCCCGACCCAGCGAGAGTACTGCTCAGTACAGATGACCCGGGTCAAGTTACTTGGCGCTAAATCAGAGACCCGTTTTGGAGACATCCCAAACGCCTCCAGACAGTCGTCAGCATAGTACTGATACGGCTGCCACGTGAGACCTGAAGTACAAGTACTGATTAATGACAGTTAATGACACTCTAAACAGTTTCAGCCTCTTACTGACCAATCACCTTTATCCAGAGATTTCTCCAGCACCATGCTGGTTGGTCGGCCATACTCAAAGGTGATGATGATGTCATCAACCACCTCCAGACTCTTGTTCCAGGACAGAGTGATGTTGGCCAATAGGGGCTCAGGATACCTGGACCATGTAACTGTCTGCCAGTAGGTGATGAGCCCTCCCCTCTCTCGGTCTCCCATCAGCTGAGGAGGGTGAGACAGGTCGGGGCTGGAGGCGTCGCACTCATCGCTGCACAGATATGGGTTCTCCTGCAGAACCAGAAAGAAACAAACAGAACCGTCTTGCTGAGGTGACGAGGACTCATTCTTCATTCTACCAGCAGGGAGCATCACTGAAAAGCTGTGACTCTGAATGTGTTTAAAGACCATGTTGGACTTCTTCAGAACACATTCAGGCCCGGAAAGTCCAATTCAGATCCATCCATTATCATCATATTTATGTTGATTATATGTTGGTTGAGGGTGTACATGTAGTAAATACTAATAAAACTAATAAAACTACTGTTTTACAGATACCTGAACGCAACATGAATTAATTAAAATGTGTGTGTTTCAGTTTGTGTGTGTGTGTGTCCTACTAACATGTGTGCAGTGATGGATTAACACGTGTTAATCTGCTCAGAGTGTGTTGGAGGTTCATCCTTTGACTTCAGCTGCTGCTGCCAACTGTCATGAACAGATTTACAGATCTACAACTGAAGATTAAATGAGTCGACACTAACGAGCTGGAGCTAATTAAACAGAGTATGACAGCAGGTGAGTCAAAGAAGGGTTAAAACACACCATCATCATCATCATCATCATCATTTAATTTGTTACATTTATCAATAATTCACACAGACTTCAGTTTCCCAAAGGAACAATTAGACAGACAGCAGGAAGAGTGTGTGTGTGTGTGTGTGTGTGTGTGTGCCCCTCAGGAGGTCATATGGTAAATGTGAGGGGTCATGAGATGATTGACAGGTGAGTAACACTGATTATCTGAACAATTACATCATCGGAGTGTTGCATTATGGGTCGACTGTAGCCAAATGTTGACATGATGTGACCCTGATGACTTTACACTAAACCAGGTGTGTGTTCAGGTGTGTATTCAGGTGTGTTTTTAGGTGTGTGTTCAGGTGTGTGTAACTGACCAGTGTGCAGAATCTCTCAGGTGGGTTTCCACAGGTGATGCCGGGCGGGTCAACTCTGATCTGCATCACTTCCTTCATGTTGGCAGGTGGAGGCTGACAGGCGTAGAACTCCCACCCTGGCCCAGCCTCCGAGCTGCGCAGAGACCGACACACGTCAAACTGACCACCGGTCTGACACCTGCAGGGCACCAGCAGGAGGACCAGGAGGGTGAGGAGCCAGAGGAGGAGCCAGGTGAGGAGCCGGGCAATGAGGTGAGACATGGTGGACTGACAGTCAAACAGACAGGAAGTTCATCAGGAGGTCACGTCTCAAAGTCACCTCCCACATTTTGAATCCACAAGTTAAGTTCAACTCAACCTTCCTCAGACAGGTGGTTGTCATGGTAACATGCTGGTTATCTTGTGGTTGTCATGGTAACAAGACAATGAGGCAACCTGAAGATGCTCAGCCCACCACAAATCTGTAAAGAAAACAACAAAGTTGTGAGCGTGACCAACTGTCACAGATAAAAACCTGATTGGATTCAGTCGTAATCAGTTGTAATGATTCCGTCTCGATCAGTCATTCAGTTGCAATTGGATGTAATTAGTCATAATCAGTTACAATCAGTCGTAATCAGTCTGATTCCATCGCAGTCAGTCGCAATCAGTCACAATCAGTCGCAGTCAGTCAAATTCAGTCGGATTTGTTTGTATTCAGTCTGATTCCATCGCAATCAGTTGGATTCAGTCGCAATCAGACGCAATCAGTCGTAATTAGTTACAATCAGTCATAATCAGTCGCATTCAGTGGCAATCAGCCGTATTCAGTCTGATTCCGTCACAATCAGTCGCAATCAGTCAGATTCCGTCACATTCAGCCACAATCAATTGGATTCAGTCAGATTCAGACTCTCTCTCTCTGCCTGTCTGTCTGTTTGTTTGTGTCTGACCTCACAGCTGATTAAACTGAGACTCAGAGACCTCCACGTTTCTTCTTCTTTATTAAAATGTTTCTTCTTCATGGATTTGAACTGCCCCGACTGTCTGTCTGCCTCTGTCTGCCTGTCTCTCTTTTTCCCTGTCCCTCTGTCTGCCTGTCTCTCTCTCTCTCTCTTCGCCTGTCTCTCTTTCTGCCTGTCTGTCTGTATCTCTCTCTGTCTGTCTGTTTGTTTGTGTCTGACCTCACAACTGATTAAACTGAGACTCAGAGACCTCCACATTTCTTCTTTATTAAAATGTTTCTTCTTCATGAATTTGAACTCTCTGATCGTCTCAGACCTCCAAACACGTTTAATATTTATATTTTTATATATTAATATAATAACCTACTGTATTCTCTGTTATACTGAGGTCCGGTATAGTAGGAACCTCTGAAGCATCACTTGACTATTGATTATTTCTCTGTGTTCAAACTGAACTTTATTTAAAACGAGGCCACTCCAGTAATCAGTTACACTGAGAGTAATCTATCTACAAATCCTATATTTTAAATACCTGTCTGTCTGTCTCTCTGATTGTATTACTTACCTGTTGGTAATGTTTCCTGTCTCTCTCTCCACCTGTCTGTCTGTCTCCAGGTTGACTCTTGATAATCTGCTTAAAGAGGCGGCAAAATGTTGAACTCGTCCTTCTCCTCTGTCCGTCTTCTTTTTCTTTTGTCTTTTCTTCTGTTCCTTCTTCTTTGTCTCTGACAGTCTCCTCTGATATCCTGCTCTGTCCTTCTTCCTCCCCTGTTCTTCTTCTTCTTTACTCTCCTGTAGATAAACCTCTGAGCCCAACACCCTCGGTCAATGTTAACTCCACCTCTCTCTCTCTCTCTCTCTCTCTCTCTCTCTCTCTCTCTCTCTCTCTCTCTCTCTCTTGATCTTGCAATTGACACCATTGACCATCAAATTCCTTTTACAGAGACTGAACATTAAGTTGGTATCAAAGAACCGCCTAAGTGGTTTAAGTCATATTTCTTAGATCGATCTCAGTTTGTTCACGTCAATGATGAATCCTCCATGCACACCAAAGTTTGTCACAGAGTTCCACAAGGTTCTGTACTTAGACCACTTATTCAGTTTATATATGCTTCCTAGGGAACATTATTAGAATCACTCCATTAATTTTCATTGTTATGCTGATGACACCCAATTATATTTGTCGATCAAGCTCCGATGAAACCAAACTTCAGTTAACTGTAAACTCAAGCACGCCTTAAGGATATAAAAAGTTGACCTACAATTTTCTGATGCTGGAATTCAGACAAAACTGAGGTTCTTGTCTGGAGGCAGACATGGTCAACACTTTTAAAGTAGACTTAAGACTTTCTTTGATAGAGCTTATACTTAGTAAGCTGGCTCAGGTGAGTCCTGAATCATCCCTAAGTTATGCTGCTATAGGACTAGACGCCGCCAAAGGACATTTGTCTTGCCTACAGGTAATTGTTGAGCTGTCTTCTGTGTGGACAGATCCAGGACAGAATCCAGAGGATATCCACACGATTCCAGTCACTTTCACTTTTTTATATAGTTTTGTATAGATGTTAGCATGGGCTAAGTTCTTGGACATTGTGCTATATATTTATCTTCTGCGTAAAAAAAAATGCAGCAATTTTACTTTCTGGGTACATGTTAAAAATTCTTGATTTATCTCAGGCTAATTCTCTAACATATGGATGCTGTGTTATAGGTTCATGCTGCAAATTAGATGCGTGAATTCAGAATCAAATAAAGTATGTAAACTCAGTCTGCCTGTCTGTTCAAGTCTGTCTGTCTCAGAGCAGACAGGTGTGTTCAGACAGACAGGTGTGTCTTATCAGACAGGTATGTTCCAGAGTCAGATCATGTTGATGGTGATCATTCCTGGACGTTTTAAAAGAACAACATTCTCTAAAACTACAACGAGCCTACAAACAAGAAATACAGTTCCACTACTTCGTTTATGTTTGAGACCGCTTCGGTTTTAGTCGCGCGCATGCGCACTTTATCTTCTTAGCCTGTTGTTCGACCGTGACGTCACGATGCGCGCGCCGGCACAGGAACAGAAAGACAAGATGGCGGACGTGGTGAACGTCGGATAACTCGGACGCGTTCTCTCACGCAACAAGCGCATCCAGGCGCGTGATCCAGCGTCAGCCGCGTATTCGAGCGTCCTGAAGGACGGCATGAAGAAACCGGGAGACCCGGAGGGCCGGGAGAAGCAGTTCAGTCGAGTTCCAGGACAACCTGCAGGCGGTCAACAGAGACCTGAAGTGAGACATACTGACGCACGGCACGGCTCAGAGACCCGGTTTAGAGACCCGGTTTAGAGACCTGGTGACCCGGTTTAGTCCAGTCCTGCAGACAGAGTTCAGATGTTTCACAGACCGTCTGTTCATCAGTGTGCAGAGCTTCAGGAGCGCAGAGCAAAAAAACAAACAGTTTACTGAACATGCTTACCTGCCAGGTAAAGACAACAAGAGACACACACTGGGACGGGACTGACACTTAGCCTGTCTGTCTCCTGTCTGTCTGTCTCTCACCCGTTCGTTCTCACCGTCTGTCAGTGAATTGGAGCTGCTCTTAGCGGTCTGGTTGGTCGTCCTCGAGTCTCATCCTCTTCATACCAGCGGTCTGCCAGCCCGGATCCAGTCCAGGACAAAACACCGCTCTACCTGGCCAGCCGCTGCAGGCCTACAAGTGGTCCAACAAGGTAACATCGCCAGCAACATGTGCTGACAACATGCTGACAGCACGCCAACAACACGCTGACAACACGGTGACAACATGCGTCAAATACGCGACAGCACGCTGACAACACGCTGACAACATGTTGACAACATGCTGATAACATAAAGGACAACATGTTGACAACACGCTGACATGTTGACAACACGCTGACATGTTGACAACATGTTGACAACATGCTGATAACATGCTGATAACATGTTGACAACATGTTGACAACACGCTGACATGTTGACAACACGCTGACATGTTGACAACATGCCGATTGGGATGCTGACAACATGTTGACAACATGCTGATAACATGCTGACATGTTGACAACACGCTGACATGTTGACAACATGCCGACATGTTGACAACACGCTTTCGACATGTTGACAACATGCTGACAACATTGATAACATGCTGACAACATGCTGATAACATGCTGACAACATGCTGACAACATGCTGATAACATGCTAACAACATGCTGACAACATGCTAACAACATGCCGGACAACATGCTAACAACATGGTAACACGCCCAACAACATACTAACATGTTAACGCTTATGTCTGTGTTGATATGAAGTCACAGTACATGTTTGTGTCTACTTTGTGTGTAATGTACTTTGTGTAGTTGTGCATGATGCAGGATTGGCCTCCAGTTTGTTGAATCAACAGTCACTCAAACGACGCCAATCAGATGGGAGTTTCAGCCAAGAGATAATCTGGGTACAACCAGTACCCTGGTACTTCTCCTCAGTGAGTACTGCAGTAATATACAGTGTACTGCAGTAATACAAACTGTACTGCAGTAATGCATACTGTACTGTGATCTGACCAGAACAAAGAACACACAGACCCAAGCCATTTGGACCAGGTGAACCAAACTCCAGGCGCAAAGTACTGTAATACTCTGTGTACAGGTATGGGATGATGTCATCTTCTCGACGCAGGATGTTTCTGGATATGACCATCGAGCTGTACTCCAGACTCAATGGAACGCTCTGTAGTACTGCTAGGTAATACATTACAACACCTATACAGGTGTTCATACAGACTCTGGTGTCTCACCTCTCTTCTCTCAGGTGACTCTGGGGAAAGTGTTGAAGGCCATTGTCGTGATGCGTTCACTGTTCATCGACAGAACCGTTGTTCGAGGATTCAATGAAAATGTTTACAATGAGGACGGAAAGGTGAGACATCACTGACAGTAACACCCTCATGCATGCTCGTTCGTCTGTCTGTCTGCCTGCCTGCCTGTCTGTCTGTCTGTCTGTCTGTCTGTCTGTTCGCCTGTCTGTCTGTCTGTCTGCCTGTCTGTCTCCACATGCTAACCTGTCTTGTATTCTCCTCAGCTGACATCTGGACTGTCTCAGTACCAGGTGTTCCAGAAGGTAAGACTCACCTGTCTCTCACCTCGGAACATACCTGACCTGGAGTATGCAGGGCTTCTGATTTGTTGTGCTGTTGTTAGGTAACAGACCATGCCACCACCGCCCTGCTGCACTACCACAGCTGCCCCAGATGCCTGATGGTGGTCCGTCCTTCATGGTGAGTCTGTCTGTCTGTACACCCATTCACCCCACCTGTCTGTCTGTATACCTGTCTGCCTCTCTACCTGTTTATCTCTCACAGACCTGGCTGCAGAGCTACATTAAACCCTTCTGTCTGACTCTCTACCTGTCTGGTCTCTCTATACAGACCTGGCTATGAGCTATATTAAACTCTTCCAGTCTTCATGTCACGATGTGGTCAAGCTTTCAGGACGGACTTCCTCCAACATGGAGGGACTTAGACCCTGAGGTTTCACGACACCTGTCGCATGTGAACACTTCCTGTTTATTTTTGTTTGTATTTTTGTGTAAAAAGTAAAAAGTTTGAATAAAGTTTTGATGTCATTTTTTTACAGTTTGTTTCCAATTGTGAAGTTTGTTTGTAAATAAATGTGATCTGGATTGGTCTGCAGACCTTGTTAACCTCAAGTAATGTCACCAGGTATTGCAGGTAAAAATGAATAATTCAAACTCATTAATTTGACTCAAATACTACACTACCCATGAGTCTCAGCTGTAAAGAATGAATGAATTCTGTTGAAATGCATCATGGAGTTGTAGTATGATCAGGTATCATAATCAAAGATTTAAAGGTTCAAACAGGGAAGCAGAAACATTTGCTTTTTAATGAAGTTTCACACGTTAAGTGAAATTATCATACAAAATGAAACAAACTTTATTATTATGATGATGAATGCAGCCCGGATGACCTGGACCTCTCTAATAGAGACTCACCTGCTTGCATGTGGTTGGACGTTGAGAGTTTGATTTGAAATAATGAACAGAGCTTTACCCTGAACAACTCAGCTGACATTTCATCTGACAAAGAGTCTATCACGGCACATTTATCAGTCTCATATTTACTGTCAGACATCACAGTTGCTTCACTGGACCAGAACCAGAACCTGGATCTGGTGAAGTCTGGGTCTCTGAAACTTGACTGCCTCAGAGAAACATTTTTCTTTCTGACTAAAATTATTATTGAACCCAGGTGAAAACACTTTATGTGATCAGGAAGTGTTACCTGGAGGACAGGTGTGAGACGCCTGTCTCTGTCTGTCTGTCTTTCAATGCTTCTCCTTTGCTTGATTCTTCAAGCGGTTTCTTTTTTTGTCTCTCTTGTTTTTTTTTTTTCTTTGTTTTTGTTTTTTTGCCTTTTTCTTTGTTTTTGTTTTTTTCTTTGTTTTTTGTTTTGACTTCTGTTTCTTTTGTTTTTTCTTTGTTTCTTTGTTTTGTTTTGCTTTTTCTTTGTTTTTTCTTTGTTTCTTTGTTTTGTTTTTGTTTTTTGCTTTGCTTTTTTTTGTTTCTTTGGGTGATGAAGACAACAGCTGTGTTCTTCTGGAGCGACGACGCAGGTAAGACATTATCTACTGGACTTTTATTGTGAAGGCTGAACTGTGTTCAGCATTTGATCTGAGGAGAAGCCCCTCCCTCTCCTGGATGAGGTCATCACTGTGGTCACGTAATCACAAGGCTGCATATCCTCAGGTGACGATGTCATCATCATCTCTAACAGGAAACGCATCACTCAGAGCTGCAACACGCCATGGCTGCAGCTCATACCCACAATCCACAGTGTCCACATTGACATGGTAACTGGGTATGGAGACGAAGGTGGCTTTCCTAGGACGGTCCAGGGAAGTAGTCCGGCTGGAAGACCCAAACCACAGGTACAAAAACCAGGGAAGTAGTCCCAGCTCAACATACAGGTACAGCACCAGTGCTGTGTCTCAATTCAGGTGCTGCATCCTTCAAAGACGCAGCCGCGGACTCCCTTTTGAGGGTCCTTTAAATGAGACTGTCTGGCCTTCGCTTTTCCTGGTTGGGCGCTTCACCAGCTGCACACCTGCCGTCAGTTGGTACTTTTAACGTAAAGCCGTTGAAAAACGAATAAAATATAGAGTGATTAGTAAAACCATAGGTAGTAGTAAGTAAAAGTAATCAAATATTTAAAAAACAATATTTACTTAAGAATGTGAATTTCATTGGTGTCACCATTGTATTTCTCCGCACTGAACAGCAAAGCAGCGATCTTGGGATATGAGGCTGCGATAAGAAGGCGGTGCATCCGAAAGAGGGAAAAGAAGGCCGTGATTTTGAAGGAGCTTTGAATTGGGACAGCCTTCAAGCAAGAGCGTTAGACATAATCAGCCTTCAAATGCGCCCTTCAAGGATGCAGCCCTGAATTGAGACAGCCCTGGTCATGCTAACTCCTCAGAGTTCGGTTGCTGGTTCTGCTGATGAATCCACATTAATTGCTGTGTGTGTGTGTTTGAGTCCTTAAATGCTCACTCCTCTGTTACATGTGATGATGACATGACATCAGCTGTGTCCTCCTGCTGGAGACTGTTGCTGATTGGCTGCTGCAGAGCCAGGAGAGCAGGGAGTCTGGGCACAAGATGGCCGCCAAGAGAATAGAAGAAGAAGCAGCTGACTTTCAGGTGAGCTCACCTGAAGAGATCGCCAGGCGTGGTTTATTGAAGTCAAATATCATCTCGAGACGCCCAGAGGACAACGAGTCAGGACGAGCAGAGAGACAGGGTCTCTGTAGACAGACAGCCGTCTGGTCAGCTTTAAGTTACTTCCTGTCTTTCTTCGCAGGTTCCTGTTTGTTTGTAACTTTAGACATCATCATGCTACATACCATGGTAAACAGACCAACCAGGGTCCAGTCATGATACTGGTTCTGTAACATTAATGGTACTGACAAGGAACTGATTCCTGTTTAAAGATAACAAAATAAAAGTTAAAAATTTCACGACTTCTTTATTTTGTATTTTCTTTTGTATTTCCGTTCTGACACATCAGTTGTTTCAGTAAAAATCCTGATCGAGTCTCCGTGACGCCCCGCAGATCAGTTCAAAACCTGCACGTAGTCTCTGTGACATCCCCGCAGACTGTCTGGGCCCGGACGTAGTCTCCGTGATGTCCCCGCAGACTGCCCAAAAACCTGGGACATAGTCTCTGTGATGTCACCACAGACTGTTCAAACTTGACGTAGTCTCTGCACGCTCCCTGAGACTGTCTAAATCCTGTGGACGTAGTCTCCTGTGATGTCCCGCAGACTGTCTAAAAACCTGGACGTAGTCTCTGTGACGCCACCACAGACTGTCTAACTGACGCCCATGCGGATGTCCCCGCAGACTGTCTAAAACCTGGACGAGTCCCCAGGACGCCCCCACAGACTGCCCAAAACCTGATCGTGAGTCTGCATGACGCCCCCGGCAGACTGTCTAAAACCTGCATCGTAGTCTCTATGATCGCCCCAAGAGATCATTCTTCAAAACCGCATTTAGTCTCTATGACGTCCCCAGCAGACTGCTCCAAAACCTGCACGTAGTCTCTGGGCGATGTCACCGCAGACCAAATCCTGGACGCCTCAGACGCCCCGCAGACTGCTCCAAACCTGGACGTAGTCTCTGTGGTGTCACTGCAGACCGCCTTAAAACCCGGACGTAGTCTCGGCGACGCCCCAAGAGACTGCCTAAATCCAACTAGCTCCCGTGACGCCACCACAGACTGCTCCAAATCTTGGACGAAGTTCGTTGATGTCCCCAAGAGACTGTCTAAAACCTGGACGTAGTCTCTGTGACGCCCCACAGACCGTCTAAAACCTGACGCAGCCTGCATGACGCCCCCCGCAGACTGTCTAAAAACCTGCACGTAGTCTCTATGACGCCCCCGCGAGACTGTCTAAAACCTGCATCGTAGTTCCCATGACGCCCCACAGACCGCCCAAGTAAAACCTGCACGTAGTCTCGCGGTGTCACCAGACTCTCAATCGGACGTATTCTCGTGACGCCCCGCAGACTGCTCCAAAATCTGGACGCAGTTCTGTGGTGCGTCACCGCAGACCGCCCAAACCTGCACGTAGTCTCTATGACGCCCCCGCAGATCAAGCTCAAATCCTGAGACGAGTCTCTGTGATGTCACCACGACTGTCTAAATCCTGGATCGTAGTCTCTGTGACGCCCCCGCAGACCGTCTAAATCCTGACCTAGCCCTGTGATGTCCCCAAGAGACTGTCTAAAACCTGGACGTAGGTCTCTGTGACGCCACCAGACCGTCTGGAATCTTGGACGTAGTCTGGCGTGGATGTCCCCGCGAGACTGTCTAAAACCCGGACGTAGTCTCTGTGATGTCACCGCAGACTGTCTAAACCTGCACAGTCTCTGTGATGCCACCGCAGACTGCCTAAACTCCAGACGTAGTCTCTATGACATCCCTGCAGACTGCTCCTAAAACCTGGACGAGTTCCTGTGATGTCACCAAGACCGTCTAAATCCTGGACGTATTCATGATGTCCCCACAGACTGTCTAAAACCTGATCGAGTTCCTGTGGACGCCCTCAGACTGGACATTTTAACATGGGGGTTAATGGAGACTTTGAATCACTTAGAACCAGCCTCATATGGACGTCTGATGAACTGCAGTCAGTCACAGTTGAATGCTACTTGGATTCGCTGTTCTGTCTGATGATTTAAAAATTTCATGTTTATTTTATTTTACAAACCGGAAGTTGTTTTTATTGTGTCAGACAGCAGGGCAGGGCTGTAATCGAGACCAGTACACACACACAATCGCAGCATCTTCTCGCTGATGACACAAGCGGGTCCTCCTGGGGAGATGCGCTGCGCGTGATCAGTGTCCTTCGTTTACCGCAGACAGACACAGACAGAGAGACAGACAGGCAGATAGAAGTAGACAGACAGACAGACAGCCGGTGTGTCGCGGAGGATGCGCGCGGCCGGCAGCATCAGCAGCAGCTCGTGCGGTGATCGTCGGCTCGGTACTTCGGAGGCGAGCAGCGAGCAGCCAGCGGAGCGCAGAGCGGGACACGATGAGCTGTAACTGGGCACCGAGCTTGTGGGCGGTTGTACACCTGTTGGCTGCTGCACGAGCTCGGTCAAAGCCTTCGACCACACCGGTCACCTGGCTCAGTCAGCTGTGACCCGTGTGTGCGTGTGTGTGTGTGTGTGTGTGTGTGTATAGAGAGAGAGAGAGAGAGAGAGAGAGAGCCCGCGTGCTTCTGTCTGCTCTGCCATAGCAACACGGTGAGTGACGACAGCGGCTCGGGTACCAGCATCTCCATGATGTTGCTGCGCATACGACGACACAGATGCGACGTGCAGACAGAGACCCCCGACCTGAACCGAACTTTACTGATCCGTTAGCAATGAAGCTGACGAGACATACAGAACAGACATATGATGAATAATCACTGTGATTATTGTTCATCATATGTCTGTTCCAATGATCGTCAGAGAATCAATCTGATTTGCAAAATGTTATTTATTTTTCTTAGTTTCTTCTCTGATCAATTTGATTACTGAGCGACCTGGAGTGGGACTCTCTAACTACACACCAGTTCTACAGACGGTGTCTTGTGTGTTCTGTCCAGCTGGTGTTGGGTGAAGTTCTACAGATGGTGTCTTGTGTTTTTGGTCCAGGATCAGTTCGATAATTTGGAGAAACACACCAGCTGCGGAATCGGACTTCCCTGAGAGATACACCAAGCTCCTAAAGGTGGGAGAGCAGAGATCGCAGCTGAGCTACGCCAAACAGACTGTGTACCACATCCAACCATCCAACCATCCATCCATCCATCCATCCATCCATCCATCCAACCAAACATCCAACCATTGACTCATCCACTAACCACCCATACTTACATACATCCAACCAAACATCCATCCAACCATCCATCCAACCAAACATCCATACATCCAACCATACATTCAACCATCCAACCAAACATCCATCCATTCATTGAATCAAACCATCCAAGGATTGCTTCCTTTCCTCCGGGTTGTTGTTCAACAGGTTTAACATGTTGAACCACCCCAGCCGGTCCTATGGACCTGAAGGGTCAAATGTTTCTACCTGACCTCTTTCACCTTATCTCCAAGGCTGAGCTCCTACAGAGACACACCTACAGAGGAAACTCATATTAGCCGCTTGACTCTTTACTTTCTCCTTATCACCACCCAAAGCTCATGAGACACAGAGACAAGTTATACTGTTGTTTTACTGTTTGTTATCTTCTCCTATTTATTGTATATACTTTGTTTAAATTTAAATTAGCATTTTTACTTATTTTATATTTTATATTTTTTTATATTTTATATTTGATATCGGAAGCACCCTGACCAGGGGAAACTACTACATCCCATGTATAACATGTGCTGAATGACAATAAACCTTCAATAAAAATCAACAATAAAAAATGACAATAAAAATCCTTGAATCCTTGAATGATCGTAGGGAGAGTGGTTGAACGCTGCTTTCTGGCTCAGCTGACTCTGAACCACAAAGGTCCAACGCCCTCATAGCAACTAACTCCCAACCCGAGGAATATTCCAACAACATTCTTCTTTGGCTGCAACCGCCCGTAAAAGGAAGGTTGCTATCTGATGAAGTTAACAGAACCAGACGCCAATCCTGAGGTTCTCAAACCGACCTGGCTGTGCCTTGGGATTCGCCTACAACTCTGTAGAGACAAAGGGACAACCTTGGCGGACTCCAACATCGGATCTCTCACAACAACTGCCTCAATAACCAGTACTCACTCAGTACCCCAGGGTGACACATGTAGATGGTCAAATTTCCATGATCTCACCACCCCTGCAAGGGTGGAGAGCTGGTCCACTGTTCCTCAAATTCAGGACGGCTCAGTAGAGTCTAATGGATGAGTCCTTCCAGGATTCCACCCAGAGACTCAGAAGAGTCCTGATACTCTACCATGACTCCTCAGTGTTCCCTTACAGTGACTTGCAGCTTATTTAGTTAGGGACACCCACCCTCCTCCTGCCGGGCACAAGATGTTCACAGGTCCGCCCAGAAGCTGTGGACCTGGTTTCTGGACGAGGTGCTGCTGACTTATCAGGGTCTCTGAACCCCCTGGGACTCACTTGTCTTTGGAGACCCTGAAATTAATTTAGGAAGAAGAGTCTGAAAAGTTTAATTAAACTGATTCAGATTAATGAGATATGTCTTTACCTGTCTGTCTCTACCTGTCTGTCTTCTACCCAATTGTCTGTAGAGCTGTCTAAGAAGTACCACCCAAAAAGAAGCAGAGAGTGATGAGAGCAGGTGAGTTGACATGTTTTCTGTTCTCACCTCGTCTGAGGAAACACTAACTCAGCAGCAGGAAGTCATGATAACACCTAACCCCAGTGTACATAACAGGCAAATTGTGCCCACAGGTGGTGGATATTGATTGGTTGTTGGCAGGTACAATTTGCGTTCGATTGGTTGTTACAGGCACATCTGCTGTCTGGATTGGTTGTTACATGATACACCTGGTGTTTGCATGCTTATGCAACTCTCCGCTGAATGAACTTTCTGTTCAGGAGAGAAGAACTGGCTGAAAACCTGAATACACAGATCGTGCTCAGAGCTGACCAGGTACACCCAGGAGCTGAAGACGGAGGAGGAAGATCGCGAGTCAGCACTCACACACACACACACACACACACACACACACAAATGAATACGCAGATTCACCAGCATGTGTGTTTTTGTGCAGCATTTCCAAGATGGCCGCACAGCAGCACATTGGAGAGCTCCTGGAAACAACTGAGTCTGTGAGTGACCACTGACTTCATGCCCACCAACACACCTGACCTGGACTTATAATCCAACATCATTCAGATGTCAGATGATGTTGTATTTATTGGCTGATTGGTGTTTGTTGTCACTCAGAGTAAACGTCGGTTTGAACGTGACTGTAAGGAGGCAGAGCGAGCGCAACACGTGTCTGACAGAATCGACCTTGACAACAAGACGGACGGAGAGAAGGTGATCCATACCGATCGATATAAACACCGATCATATAAACAAACACTGATCAACTGGTTTAACATCAATGACGCAGAACTCACCTGAACTGTCTTCGTTCATTACCCGTCTGTTCGTCTGTTCTGTTCACGAATACTTGCTCACCGAAGGTAAGGTTCTGTTTAATTCTTTTGCTTTTTGTTATTTAACATGTTTTACAGTGCATTTTGATCAACATGTTTTTACAGTGCATTCACCACATGCTTTCAGGTCTGGCCAGACAGCTCAACAGAAGAAACAAGCTGCTGAAGAGTCCAGGAAAAGACTATGTGACTGTTTAAAACCAGTTCAACTGTGACCAGCACCAGCACTACCACACACTGGTACCAGTTATATACCAGGTAAACCAGCACTGCTTCACACACTGGTACCATGCTATATACCAGGTAAACCAGCACTACCACACACACTGCTGCCAGGTATATACCAGGTAAAACCAGCACTACACACACTGGTACCAGTTATACAACAGGTAAACCAGCACTACCACACACTGGTACCTCAGCTATATACCAGGTAAACTCTCAGCACTGGCCACACACTGGTACCAGGTGGCTACCAGGCAACCAGCACTACCACACACTGCTGCCAGGTATATACTACAGGTAAAACTAGCACTACCACACACTGGTACTAGTTATATACCAGGTAAAACCAGCACTACCACAACACTGGTACTGCTATATACCAGGTAAACCAGCACTGGCCACACACTGGTACCAGTTATATACCAGGTAAACTTCAGCACTGCTTCTCACACACTGGTACCAGTTATATACCAGGTAAAACCAGCATTACCACACACTGCTGCTGTGGTATATACCAGGTAAACTCAGCACTACCAATACACTGGTACCAGTTATATAACACGTGAACCAGCACTACCACACACTGGTACCAGTTATATAAACAAGTAAACCAGCACTACCACACACTGCTGCCAGGTATATACCAGGTAAACTACAGCACTACCACACACTGGTACCAGTTATATACCAGGTAAAACCAGCACTACTACACACACTGGTACCAGTTATATACCAGGTAAACCAGCATTACCACACACTGCTGCCAGGTATATACCAGGTAAACCAGCACTACACACACTGGTACTCAGTTATATACCAGGTAAAATCAGCACTACCACACACTGGTACCAGTTATATACCAAGTAAACCAGCACTACCACACACACTGCAAGCAGGTATATACCAGGTAAACCAGCACTACCACACACTGCAGCCCAGTTATATACCAGGTAAAATCAGCATTACCACACTGCCAGGTATATACCAGGTAAACCAGCACTACCACACACTGGTACCAGTTATATACCACGAAACTACACTACCATACACTGGTACCAGTTATATACCACGGTAAACCAGCATTACCACACACTGGAACCAGTCATTCATTGTAATTCATTGTCATCTATCATTCATTGTAACTGTACAATATGTTTGTGTTGATTTGTTCTGTACATGTGACATCTACTGCATCTATTGTCTGTCCGTCTGCTTTTTTGTAAGGCAAGTTTTTCTCACTGAACTGCTGGTCTAAGGACAGAGGGTGTCACTCCCTGTACAGATTGTAAAGCCCTGGAGGCAAAATGTGTTTGTGACTTGGGCTATACAAATAAATTTTGATTTGATTTCTATTCTGATTTATATACCAGGTAAAACCAGTACTACCACACACTGGTACTGGTTCTTGCCCAGGTAAACCGGCTCAGTGTTCATGTGTTGTCTTCACAGCGATCCAGGACATGGAGGAGCCGGGCGATCGAGCGGGATCTACAGGCACGCGCTCGTCAGCAGAGGCTGAAAGGAAAGTTCTTCCTGTTGTGTCGCTGTCTGGACGCCATGATGGATGCCGCCCGAGGCATCCAGCCCCGGATGGTGAGTGACAACCACTAGATGATGTCACTTTCTGTACGTCTCTGCAAGCTGTGAAGATCAAAGGCCAGAGCTGTAAGCCTCGTGTGCAGGACACCGCAGGTGGTGGAGGTGTACAGTCAGATCTCAACCTCCAGACGTTGAGCTTGAGAGACTACAGCGCCACCACATGAGGCGGAGTATCTCTGGAGTCCAGTTAACACTTGACAACCGGACTGAGGGGCGGAGACACAGCAGGAAGCTGTGGCCGCTCATCCGAAAACAAGGTACACACATTAAAACACACACACTAACTCCACACCTGGCTGTACTGACCACTTCCTCTCTCCAGCTGCTGACCTCCTCCTCCCCCCGCCAGCCTCTCCGCTCCACCCCACGTCACCGGCTACCAGGTGTGGCCAACAGTCCTCAGTCCTCACCACTGGCCTCTAGAGAACCAATCACACAGCATAAATGACCATGACTCCTGGGTCCAGAACCAGGAAGCAGTGTTCAAGTAAGAGTTTCAAGAGGGGTACATTACACGCACACACACACGCATGTATATATGCTGTGCATGTGTTTGAACATCGCGTACATACATACTGCTCGTTAATCACAAACTGTGTTTTCATGTTTCTTCACGCCTCTCTGATTGACAGCTGTCACCAAACTGGTCAGTATCACACCTGTCTGTTCAGACATCACAGGTGTATGCATCCTGTTGATCAATGTGTTGTGTTGTTGTAGGGTTCGAGTCCTGCAGACTGCAGCCATCTTCCTCCTGAACAGAGACAAAAAACTTCAGATGAGGATCAACATCAACCAGGAGATCCAGAGAGAGCGTGAGCAGAGGTATCACATATTATAATGTTATACCAGTCAAAAGTTTGGACACACTCTCTCATTTAGTGGTTTTCCTTCATTTTCATGACTATTTACATTGCAGATTCTCACCGAAGACATCAAAGCAAATGAACACATATGGAATTATGTAGTGAACAAAAAAAGGTGAAATTACTAAAACATATTTAGATTTTAGATTCTTCAAAGTAGCCACCCTTGCTTTGTTGACAGCTGCTACAAACCCTGGCCTTCTTAATGAGCTTACGTGACAGTCACCTGAAATGGTTTTCATCACAGGTGTGCTCTGTCAGGTTAATTTGTAGCCATCTTGCCTTCAATGGGGTTGTAATCATCAGGTGTGTTGTGCAGCAGTCAGGTTGGTACATGACAGCCTATTTCTTTTTCAACTGTTAGAATTCATGGCTATGACAAGAAGCACTCAGCTAAGTAAAGAGAAACGACAGTCCATCATTACTTTAAGACATGAAGGTCAGTCAGTCCGCAGGGCAAAACACTTTGACCAAGAGTCACCCTGCTGGGCTGAGGATAAGTTCATCCGGAAGTCATCAGCCTCAGATGCTCAAGTTAACAGCACCTCAGAGCCTGTGATAAATGCCACCCAAAGTTCTAGTAGCACACATCTCTTGCCATCAACTGTTCAAAGGAGAGTGCGCTAATCGGGCCTTTATGGTCAAATAGCTGCTAGGAAACCACTGCTAAGGAAATGCAACTAGCAGAAGAGATTTGTCTGGGCCATGAAGCACAAGGAATGGACATTAGACCAGTGGAAATCTGTGCTTTGGTCTGATGAGTCCAATTTGAGATTTTGGTTCCAACCTGCTGTGTCTTTGCAGTAACGCAGAAAGGTAACGGATGTTTCATGCATGGTTCCCACGGTGAAGCATGCGGAGGAGGAGGCGTGATGGTGTGGACGTAAGCCGCTGGTGACACTGTTGGGGATTTATTCAAATTGAAGGCACACTGAATCAGCATGGCTACCACAGCATCCTGCAGAGACATGCCATCACTTGTTTTTCATCAGGACAATGACCCCAAACACACTTCCAGGCTGTGTAAGGCTAGTCGACCAAGAAGAAGAGTGATGGAGTGCACTATCAGATGATGGCATCCACAGTCACCTGACCTAAACCCAATCGAGCTAAGGCAAAAGGGCCAAAAGTGCTCAGCATCTCTGGAAACTCTTCAAGACTGTTGAAACCATTTCATCATGAAGCTCATCGTGACAATGCAAATGCCAAGAGTGTGCCAGGCAATCAAAGCAAGAGTGGCTATTTTGAAGAATCAAAATATAAAACATGTTATGAGTAATTTACACTTTTTGTTCACCACATAACTCCATATGTGTTCATTCATAGTTTTGATGTCTTCAGTGTAGAATCTACAATGTAAATAATAATGAAAATAAAGAAAAACATTGAATGAGAAGGTGTGTCCAAACTTTTGACTGGATATGTGTGTGTGTGTGTGTGTGTGTGTGTGTGTGTGTGTGTGTGTGTGTGTATGTATGAGTATATACATGAGTATACACTGCCCGGCCCAAAAAAAAATATTTCCTTGGACTGCTCTTGCTTTTGACTGTGGCACCCATTTGCTGTGCCTTTTTTGATACGCTCTGAATGTCATGACATTTATTTCCATCCACAGTTGCATTAATTTTCTGCCAAGATCTTACATTGAGCTGAGTCTTCTCCACACATCCCAAAGACTTCAATGGGGTTGAGGTCAGGTTTGGACTTGTGGTGGGCAGTCCATATGTTAAAAAGGGTGTCTCATACTCCCTGAACCATTTACAATGTGAGCCAGACGACCGTGATTGTCATCTTGAATATGCCCGTACATCATTGAATAAAGACCTGGTCATTCATTATATTCAGGCAGCTTTAGTTGACCTCATTCTCTGGGGACATAACATTGCAGAACCTAGACCTGACCAACTGCAGTGACCCCAGGTCATAAAACTGGCCCCCACAGACTTGTACGGTGGGCACTAGGCATGATGGGTGCATCACTTCATCCACCTCTATTCTCACCCTGGTGTGCCCAAGATGATGTTTCACCTCTGTCCTTCCAGGTATTAATAATGTTAATAAGTCGGACAGTTCTTAATCAGATTTGAGTATTTTCAGCAAACTCCTTAGTTGTTTTCTTTGCTTGATGCAGGCCAATAATTTGACCGTTCTGAAACTGATTAACATCCTTTCCACGACCACTGGATATGTTTTCTGACATGGTTGTATAAAAAAGGAAATGCTACTCACAGCATCAGCTAGGGTTAAACAATTTGTTGCTAGTTGAAACATATTAATCACTGCAGTAATTATCCAATGGAAGGCTTTTACCGATCTGCTTAGTTGCTGAAGTTCTTGTAATTGGACCTAAACACCTCAGAAACTCTCTTCCCGGAGACTTGGTTACCTTAGATGGGATCACTCTGGCTTCCAGCTCCACCGTAAAGAATCTTGGAGTTGTTTTTGATCAGGATTTGTCCTTTAATGTCCACATAAAACAAATTTCGAGGACTGCATTCTTCCACTTACGCAACATTGCCAAAATCAGACGCATCGTGTCTCAAGCGGATGCAGAAAAACTAGTCCATGCATTTGTTCCTTCTAGGCTGGACTATTGTAACTCTTTGTTATCAGGCTGCTCCAATAAGTCTCTGAGGATTCTGCAGCTAATTCAGAATGCTGCTGCACGTGTTCTGACAGGAACCAAGATCAGAGATCACATCTCTCCCATTTTGGCTTCCTTGCACTGGCTACCTGTTAAGTCTAGAATTGAATTTAAAATTCTTCTCCTTACATACAAAGCTCTTCATGGCCAGGCACCATCGTATCTAAAAGAACTCATAGTACCTTACTACCCCTCTAGACCACTGCGCTCTCAGGATGCTGGGTCTCTTGTGGTTCCTATAGGTTCCAAAAGTAGATTGGGAGCCAGAGCTTTCAGCTATCAAGCTCCTCTTCTGTGGAACAAACTACCATTCTGGGTTCGGGAGGCAGACACAGTCAACACCTTCAAGAGTAGACTGAAGACTTTCCTTTGATAGAGCTTATAGTTAGTGCTGACTCAGGTCATCCCTTAGTTATGCTGCCATAGGACTAGACTGCCGGGGGACTCCCCCCCACCCCCCCGCCTGTCTCTTTCTGGGTTATGCCTAGCCAGGCACGGTAATGGTTGAAGATGCAGTCACATCTCCCTTTACTGAAAACCCTCTCTCTCTCTCTCTCTCTCTCTCTCTCTCTCTCTCTCTCTCTCTCTCAATCTCTCTCTCTCCCCATCACCATTACCGTCAATGCATGTTACTAACTAAACTTCTTCCCCGGAGTTTCTGTGCTTTCTCGTCCAGCAGGTTCTCGTGGATCGTGGCTGCTGCTGTGGTCTGCTGCTGACGTCCACTATATATAGCATCACTGTCATTGTCTGTGTTTGTCTGTGTCCCTCTAACTCTATCACAGGTTCCACTGCTACTGTAATCATTCTATCATTCATTGTAATTCATTGTCATTCTGTCATTCATTGTAATTGTACAATATGTTTGTGTTGATTTGTTCTGTACACGTGACATCCATTGCACGTCTGTCCGTCCTGGGAGAGGGATCCCTCCTCTGTGGCTCTTCCTGAGGTTTCTTCCACCTTTTTTCCCTGTTAAAGGTTTTTTTGTGGGCAAGTTTTTCCTCACTCGAACCGAGGGTCTAAGGACAGAGGGTGTCACTCCCTGTACAGATTGTAAAGCCCTCTGAGGCAAACTGTGTTTTGTGACTTTGGGCTATATAAATAAAATTTGATTTGATTTTGATTTAGTTAAATCCAGGTGGTGACTTTTTTTTTTTTTTTTTGGACGGGCAGTGTATGTATGTATTTGTATGTATCAAAGACTGTTTGAAGACGATGGTCCAAATGAAGAGCAAACACATCTTCATCTTTCACATGAGAAATGTGTTGTCTGGGGTATCATTTAGCTCAGTTGGTAGAGCATCCGCCCCGTGTGTGAAGGCTCAGTCCTTGCTGCGGCAACCCAGGGTTCGAATCAGATCTGCGGCCCTTTCCCACATGTCATTCCTCATCTCCCTCTCTCTCTCCACATTCCTGTCACTCTACAAGCCGTAGAGTCAAAAAGGCCAAAAAAAATCTTAAAAAAAGAAATGTGTTGTGTATTAAATATTGTGTATTGTGTGTGTGTTTTAGAGACGCTCTGTTGAAGATGAGGGAAGTTTATGAACGAAGTCCTCAGATGGGCGATGCCGACAGTTTGGAGCCTCGACTAGATGAAGTGAAACAAAGTCTGCAGAAATTGGAAGAAGAGCTGAGGAGGAACCAGGTCAGGACTATACACAGTACACTCAGTATACACAGTATACAAACACTGTACTACAGATACACAGAAGTACACACAGTACATAACAGCTTTTGACGAAAGGAGATGGTCAGATCAAAGCCAAAAGTCCAACTGAAGACTGTATTTGTGTGTGTGTGTGTGTGTGTGTGTGTTGTGTAGGCGTGGCTGGCGGAGGCTGACAGCAGGTCTGATCACAGCAGCAGGAGACAGAGTGGAGGTTGTGGGTTAAATTCTCAGGCGACGACGCCGGGCAGCAGCAGCCTGAAACAAATGGACAACCGCAGTCCAGCCAGCAGAGAGAGGTACTGACTGATGATTGATTACTGATTATTGATGACGAGTGTTCATCTTCTTCTTCTGACATTTTGTCTACCTGTCTACCTGTCTGTCTCCTCAGTCCTGACGGCAGCTACACTGAAGACCACAGTGCAGAGCTTCATTTTAAATCTCGTAGTTCAGAGTTTGATGACGACTTTGATGATGAAGAACCGTTACCAAGTATCGGCACCTGCAAGTCCCTTTACCCCTTCCAAGGTACGTCACCTGACACACAGGTACACATGAAGGTGATGCTGATGGTGTTGACGCTGTCTGTGTTGTTGTTGGTGGTGGGTTGTTGATGTTGGGGTTGTTGTTGGGATTGATGGTGGTTATGTTGTTGGTGGGTTGTAGATGTTGGTGGGTTGTTGACGTTGGGGTTGATGTTGGTGTTGGGTTTGGGTAAAAATGCAGTGCTCAGGATGAGTTTAAATCCTTTAATTGAACTAGGATAAGTTAATAAGATAATTAAAAGGAAAGAAAGTTTCAGAATGAGTAAATTCAGAATAAAAGATGTTGTGTGGGGTTGTAATAAAAGAAGAGGGGGGTTGATGTTGATGGTTATGTTGTTGGTGGGTTGTTGGTGTTGTTGGTGGGGTTGGTGGGTTGTTGATGTTGGTGGGTTGTTGTTGAGGTTTGTGGGTTGTTGCTGGTGAGGTTGTTGGTGGAGTTGGTGGGTTGTTGATGTTGGGGTTGATGTTTCACTTTGCTTGAGGTGTGAACTTGTTCTTGTTGGTGTCTTGCAGGTCAGAACGAAGGAACCTTGTCTATGGTCGAGGGAGAACTACTTTCTGTGGTGGAGGAAGACAAAGGTGACGGATGGACCAGAGTACGAAGGAACCTGGAGGAGGAGGGATACGTCCCCACCTCCTACATTAAAGTCTTCCTGGACAGCAGCGCCAAAGGTGCCATGACATACATATGACTTTATGTAACCCTGATGACCTCTGTGACCTTTGACCTCTGAATGTCAAGGCGGTTGCTATGGTAACAGTAGCAGCTTGTCTGTGTCTATATGCTCTGCTTGTCTGTGTGCTGAATGCTACCTGCAACCTACTTCCTGTTTTCATACATGTGTGACTCACCTGTAGGGCCCCGCCTCTTCCTCCCCCTGGTCACATGACCAGATGACCTGAAGAGGTCTCACTCCGCTTGTTTTATCAGGATACTTTAGCAGCTAACTCCAGACACGTATCCCAGCATGCATTTCACATCCACCAGCAGCGAGTTCAGAGTAACTTAAACTCAGCAGACTCTTTACCTGGTCTTGTGGTCTGAGGAGGAGGAGGAGCCTGAACTGAAACACCTGTTTATGTTGTATAGATCTGGATCTGCTGCGTCTGTCTGTCTGTCTCACTGAGATCAGTTTACAGGATTCAAACAGGAAACCATCTGTCAAATATCAGCATCACTGATCTTGATCTCTGATAAGATCATCAGGTCAAACATCTTGAAACACTGATCCAGGTTCAGCTACGTCCAGACCAAGTTAGGATGTCTGCACCATCGCAAACTATGATGTCACAGCGATGTCACAGTGATGTCACAGCGATGCCATGTCAAGAAAAACTTTGACAACATAAAGTTCAGTTAACAGTAAAACTCAGCGTCGTTAAGCAGAGCAACAGAGGGTGAATCAGGACACAGTGAAGTCCAGCTCAGTGTCCAGAACCACCATCAGCATTAAGAGCCCAATAAATAGGTCCAATGGAACAAATCCATCAAACAGTCATCAGTCATAAAGCTAACATGGCCTCAAGGCTAATACACAGTAATAATCCACTGTGTGTGTGTAATAATAATAATAATAAAGTTTTATTTTAATGAATCTGCAGAGATTCAGACAAAAGTTCTGGATCTCTGATCTGAACCTGGACCTGAGATAAGATGGAGCAGATCTGAACAGAGGGTAGATCAGCCATCCATGATTTGTTTCTGAAGGAGTGACCAGAGTACACAAAAGTGTGTTGATGGACCGAGCAGCACCTTGTCCAGGCTCAGCTTGTCTCTGGTGTGTGATTTCATAGCCGTGGTTAATTATGAAAGCAGCAGCTGTTGATGAGGCTGTCAGGTATTATGTCAGAATTTATTGGTTGAATGTTGCTGAACATGGACAAACCAGTACTGGCGGTTATCTGCCAGAGAGCCCGAGCCTCGAGAAACAGGAAAGAGACAGAATCATCAGGAACATGAGCTGTATCTGTAACAGAGAGCCATGTTGCCAGGCTGTGCATGGACGACGTAATGGATGGGGCATGGAAAGGACTCGTCTAAATACATGAGGACATGAACATGAGGACTAGTAGCCTCACAGAATATCTGTGACTTACATGTTGAGCTCTGAGAGCATTGTAGAAACCCCCCAAAATCAGTGTACAGGTGGATGTCACGTAGGTAAGACAGGTGTTGATAGAAGAAGGTGATCTCGTTCCAGTTGGCAGGAAGGTTGAACAAAGACGAAGTTCAGCGTTCAGACAACTTGAGAGTGATGGGACAGAGAGTACCTTGACTAATAATCAGGCCTGATAGTGTTTGTGTGTTGTGTTTGCTGCTGCAGAGGAAATAAAGTTCTTGTTTATGATTGTTAAACTTCTTCTCTCAAACCAAATGAAACTTCCCTGTCTTTATTTTACAGCTCAGACTGAAGTCAGACGTAGAAGCTGCTTCATCAAATAAAACATGTTGAACTTGTTTTATGCTCTGCAGTGCCGATTCTAACCACTAGATGTCAGTGTTTATTATTAATGCTGAGTGTAGTCATCAGTGTGACCACCTGTCTCACTCTACCTGCTATAACATATCTACCTGTCTCTCTCTACCTGTCTTTCTCTCCCTACCTGTCTCTCTCTCTCTCTGTCTACCTGTCTGTCTCTCTTTCTACCTGTGTATCTCTCTAACTGTCTCTCTCTCTCTGTCTGTCTTGTAGGCTTTGTGCAGAGTAGTCGGCTAGTCTAGTCACAGTAATCGACCAGTGAGGACATCTCGCCACAGGAAGTGATGTAAAGGAAAGAGCTCTGAGGAAGTCCGGTAACAGCTTTTCATTGGACGGTTTAACTTAAATCAGATATTTGACAGGTCCCGAACCCTGATCAGACGTCAGATCAGAGATCAGATATTAGACAGGTCCCGAACCCTGATCAGACTTCAGATCAGAGATCAGATATTAGACAGGTCCCGAACTCTCTGATCCAGATCGTCATTAATCATCTCTCTCCATAAGATCAGAGTTTTAGTTTTTATTTTGATTTATGTAAATTGAAGAAGTTAATTTTTCATCACAAACTGAATCATTATCATTATTATTATTATTATCATTATTATTATAATTGTTTAACTTTGAACTTTTTATTCTGATGTGAAAGCAGAGAAGCTGTTAGATTTAAACTAAAATGTAAACTGTAAAAAATGTTTGTAAAGATGTTCAGAAAAGAAAAAGGACAATCCTTCCTGTCAGACGAAGACTTTAAAGAGAAACTCAACACCTGTCTCACTGTTGTGATGTCACAGTGTACTGTGTTGATACACTGTGACATCACCATGGTCCGAAGTAAAAGAACACTGCTGTGATGTCACTCTGTACAAGCTGTAAAGTTTAAACTTCACATAGCGTAAAATGTTTAACTTGTTTAAGCTTAAACTTTCATAGGTTAAGTGAAGTTTAAACTTTACAGTTAAGTTTAATCTTTAAACTTTGTGTAAATATAAACTGTAACTGCAGCGGTGTAGCCCTGCCCCCTGTATACCTGCTGACATGAACCCCATCCCCAGATTAACTAGTCCATATTAGTCCCGCCCCCATGCTCTGGCACCGCCCTCGCTTGTTGATCAATGATCATGTTATTGATTGTGTGAAATGTGATACTTGTTTATTTTATAGTGGGAAATTCTCAGTTATTGATTTTTTTATTGAGACGTGAAACTGCTGATCACGCTCTTTTCAACTTCCTGTATGTTAATCTTTCAAAATAAACTACACTCTGAATCAAAGAGTCTGTGATCTGTCTTCATTCAGACTCACTTGTCAGTTGATTAGAGTGTTTCTGAACTGAACTCTGGACTGAAGTGGTTGTGGTGACTCGTGGTGGTCCAACACCAGACTGAAACTCTCAATCATGATTCAGATCTAAAGTTCATTCTTCTCAAAGGTTTCCATTTAAAGTATTTACATTTACATTACATTATCATATTTAGCAGAGGCTTTTATCCAAAGCGCCTTACAGAGAAGGGAACAATTAAGGTACAGTGTGCTAAGAAGTGTTAGTGCAGCAATAAGTGCTATGACAATTCTTAAAGGGTTAGATTTATCATGTCCAGTTGTAGGTAGTGCAAGGAGAGAAAGTCCTCTCTGAAGAGCTGGAGGTCTTCAGAAGGTTTTTAAAGGTAGAGAGGGACGCCCCTGCACTGGAACTGGTAGCGTGTTCTACCACCGACGAAAAAAGTTTGGATTGCCTTGAGTGTAAGTATTTTACTTTTTATTTTAAGTATTTAATGTATCCATGGGCTTCAGGCTCATTTATTGTTTCACAGTAATATTTCTTGTAATAATATGTTAAAGTATTGTAATTCTCACACCACTAACAATGTTAATGTCAAACTAATCAGATTACTTTCAAGTCACCTTCATTGTTACTGGACAGACGTCATATTTGTTCACTTTAATTAATATGGACTGATGCTCATTAACACACAAACAGAAGCAGCAGACGTTTTATTCATCGAGTGGAGTCTCTTTATTTAAATAACAAAGCTGATAAAAACACGTCACATGCAGTCTGTCCAATAATAAAACATGTTTCATATCATCACTGCTGATCATCAGTTATAAAGACTCCACAGAAAACTAGAGTACCAATCTGTTCAAGTACAAAACACAAAGTAGTATACACGCCAACCATAGAAAATATCACTTAATGCTTTAATAAATTCAGTTTTATTGTTTCCTGTCCTCAGCTGGTCCAACACTTAAACAGAATAAAGGATTATCACACACACACGAGTCAAATATCTGTAAAAAAAACGAATCATCACTGAGCTGAACGTCTTCAAACAAAGCAATTTATACACGTTTACAATTATGACTGACCCGCCAAAGGACACGTCAACCTGCCCATAGACACGTCAACTTGCCCATAGACACGTCAACCTGCCAAAGGACATGTCAACTTGCCCATAGACGTGTCAACCTGCCAAAGGACATGTCAACTTGCCCATAGACACATCAACCTGCCAAAGGACATGTCAACTTGCCCATAGACACGTCAACCTGCCACAGGACATGTCAACCTGGCCATGGATACGTCAACCTGCCTATAGACACGTCAACCCACCAAAGGACACGTCAATTTGCCCATAGACACGTCAACCTGCCCATGGATACGTCAGCCCACCAAAGGACACGTCAACCTGCCCATGGACACGTCAACCTGCCTATAGACATGTCAACCCACCAAAGGACACGTCAATTTGCCCATAGACACGTCAACTTGCCCATGGACACGTCAACCTGCCCATGGATACGTCAGCCCACCAAAGGACATGTCAACCTGCCCATGGACACATCAACCTGCCTATAGACACGTCAGCCCACCAAAGGACACGTCAATTTGCCCATAGACACATCAACCCACCAAAGGACACGTCAACCTGCCTATAGACACATTAACCCACCAAAGGACACGTCAACTTGCCCATAGACACGTCAACCTGCCAAAGGACATGTCAACTTGCCCATAGACACGTCAACCTGCCAAAGGACACGTCAACCTGCCCATGGATACGTCAACCCACCAAAGGACACGTCAACCTGCCCATGGACACGTCAACCTGCCTATAGACACATCAAACCGCCAAAGGACACGTCAACCTGCCTATAGACACATCAACCCACCAAAGGACACGTCAACCTGCCTATAGACACATTAACCCACCAAAGGACACGTCAACTTGCCCATAGACACGTCAACCTGCCAAAGGACATGTCAACTTGCCCATAGACACGTCAACCTGCCAAAGGACACGTCAACCTGCCCATGGATACGTCAACCCACCAAAGGACACGTCAACCTGCCCATGGACACGTCAACCTGCCTATAGACACATCAAACCGCCAAAGGACACGTCAACCTGCCTATAGACACATCAACCCACCAAAGGACACGTCAACCTGCCTATAGACACGTCAACCCACCAAAGGACACGTCAACTTGCCCATAGACACGTCAACCCGCCAAAAGACACGTCAACCTGCCTATAGACACATCAACCTGCCAAAGGACACGTCAACCTGCCCATAGGCACGTCAACCTGTCAAAGGACACATCAACCTGCCAAAGGACACTACAACCTGCCTATAGACACATCAACCCACCAAAGGACACGTCAACCTGCCTATAGACACGTCAACCCACCAAAGGACATGTCAACTTGCCCATAGACACATCAACCCGCCAAAAGACACGTCAACCTGCCTATAGACATGTCAACCCGCCAAAGGACACGTCAACCTGCCCATAGACACGTCAACCTGCCTATAGACACGTCAACCCGCCAAAGGACACGTCAACTTGCCCATAGACACGTCAACCTGCTTATAGACACGTCAACCCGCCAAAGGACACGTCAACCTGCCCATAGACACGTCAACCCACCAAAGGACACGTCAACTTGCCCATAGACACGTCAACCCACCAAAAGACACGTCAACCTACCTATAGACACATCAACCCGCCAAAAGACACGTCAACCTGCCTATAGACACGTCAACCCACCAAAGGACACGTCAACCCACCAAAGGACACGTCAACTTGCCCATAGACACATCAACCCACCAAAGGACACGTCAACTTGCCCATAGACACGTCAACCCGCCAAAGGACACGTCAACCTGACTATAGACACATCAACCCGCCAAAGGACACGTCAACCTGCCTATAGACACGTCAACCCACCAAAGGACACGTCAACTTGCCCATAGACACGTCAACCCGCCAAAAGACACGTCAACCTGCCTATAGACACGTCAACCCGCCAAAGGACACGTCAAACTGCCCATAGACACGTCAACCCACCAAAGGACACGTCAACTTGCCCATAGACACGTCAACCCGCCAAAAGACACGTCAACCTGCCTATAGACACGTCAACCCGCCAAAAGACACGTCAACCTGCCTATAGACACGTCAACCTGCCTATAGACACGTCAACCTGCCAAAGGACACGTCAACCCACCAAAGGACACGTCAACTTGCCCATAGACACGTCAACCTGCCAAAGGACACGTCAACCTGACTATAGACACATCAACCCGCCAAAGGACACGTCAACCTGACTATAGACACATCAACCCGCCAAAGGACACGTCAACCTGCCTATAGACACGTCAACCCACCAAAGGACACGTCAACTTGCCCATAGACACGTCAACCCGCCAAAGGACGCGTCAACCTGCCTATAGACACATCAACCCACCAACGGACATGTCAACCTGCCTATAGACACGTCAACCTGCCAAAGGACACGTCAACTTGTCCATAGACACGTCAACCCGCCAAAAGACACGTCAACCTGTCAAAGGACATGTCAACTTTCCCATAGACACGTCAACCTGTCAAAGGACACATCAACCTGCCCATAGACATGTCAATCTGCCAAAGGACACGTCAACCTGCCCATGGACACGTCAACCCACCAAAGGACACATCAACCTGCCAAAGGACACGTCAAACTGCCCATGGACACGTCAACCCACCAAAGGACACATCAACCTGCCCATGGACACGTCAACCCGCCACAGGACACGTCAACCTGCCTATAGACACGTCAACCTGCCAAAGGACACATTAACCTGCCCATAGACACGTCAACCCGTCAAAAGACACGTCAACCTGCCAAAGGACACGTCAACCTGCCCATGGACACGTCAACCTGCCTATAGACACGTCAACCTGCCAAAGGACACATCAACCTGCCCATAGACACGTCAACCTGCCAAAGGACACATCAACCTGCCCATAGACACGTCAACCTGCCAAAGGACACATCAACCTGCCCATAGACACGTCAATCTGCCAAAGGACACGTCAACCTGCCCATGGACACGTCAACCTGCCAAAGGACATGTCAACCTGCAGTGGACACGTCAACCTGCCAAAGGACATGTCAACCTGCAGTGGACACGCTTACTTGTTTGTGCAACACGCCAACCTGTTGTTGACATGGCGACTTATGACTTTAACGTGCAGTTTGTGAAACACGCAGCAGAATCTCTACATGATGTTAAAATGTTTTTGTCGTGACGTTAGCTCAGCGATCTGATTGCACAGGATTTCAGTTTTTTTAGAAACTTTACACCAACCAGCTGAGGAGGATCAGGCGTGACAGGCTGCTGAGGGACTACATCTCCCATGATGTTTGGAGTGTATGTTCATGTGATTCCACATGAGTAGATGGAAGGAAAGGTGTTGGTTAGCCCTGCTAAACCTACAACAGCTGATTTACAAACAGGTGAAATGTTTAATTTGACTGTAGAACTCATGAAACAGTAAAAAAGACGTTTTTATTATTATTATTATTATTATTATTATTATTATTATTACTTCAAAGTTAGAACAGTACGTCTGATTTCAGAAGAAAAAAAATTGATATAAATGTGTAGCATTCTTCTGTGTGCACCACCAAAATAAAACAATCCAGTGTCTTTTATTGTGAAGGGGGACTATTAGCATGGATCACCTTCCAACAACGTCTGTCTGATTTCCATGTTCTGTGTTCATGTGTAGTATGTTGTTTATTGAACAAGTGTACACAGGTGTGACAAAGTGGATTATCCTTTGATGGAATTAAGCTAGCAGTTTCCCTGGTCCAGTGTGATGTCATCTTACTATATGATGTGGTACAGTGTGATGTCATAAAGGACTTGTATCTTACTGTATGATGTGGTACAGTGTGATGTCATAAAGGGCTTGTATCTTACTGTATGATGTGGTACAGTGTGATGTCATAAAGGACTTGTATCTTACTGTATGATGTGGTATAGTGTGATGTCATCTTACTGTATGATGTGGTACAGTATGATGTAATTTTACTGTATGATGTGGTACAGTGTGATGTCATCTTACTGTATGATGTGGTACAGTGTGATGTCATCTTACTGTATGATGTGGTACAATGTGACGTTGTACAGGACTTGGTGGCCGTTGTTCCAGGCGTACAGTGCTCTGTCTCGGGGGTTGTAGTCGAGCATTGACAAGTGGCTGTATTTATTGGTCAGAGGGATGTCGATGTACTCGTAGGTGGAGGAGTTGGTGGAGTAGGCGTAGTACACTTTGGTTCCTCCAGAGTATCCGTTGGTGACATACAGCGTTCCACAGATCATGAAGGCCTCACCGGCGCTGCGTTTGGGGTGGTTGGTGGTCCAGCTTCGGATGATCTGCAGAGTGTTTGGGTTTAACTGACTGAGGACGATGTTTCCTGCGTTCTGATTGGTGGCGTAGACGGCCCACAGCCCACCCTCGTCCACCATGAGGTCAATGTCGGAGTGACCTCCCCACGAGTAATGGTACATGTTGTTGTAGCCGGCAAAGTCGAGCTGTCGGGAGCGGCTGATGAGCGATGTGCTGAAGTCGAACTTGATGATGGTGTGACTCTGAAACTTGTTGAAGTAAATGGACCCGTTATAAACCACCTGACCGGTACCGGACCACGGGTGAGGCAGGCGGTGAGACGTGAAGTTATCCGTCATCATGAAGTCATACATCGACTGATACTCCCTGACAAACCGGTTGTTATGGTAACCATCCATGTACCACACCTGTAAGGGAAGAAAGAACACATGACAGAAACATGTTGTATGTAGTTGTATGTTGTGTGTTGTATGTTGTGTGCTGTATGTAGTTGTATGTTGTTTGTTATATGGAGTTGTATGTTGTGTGTAGTTGTGTGTTGTGCGTTGTATGTAGTTGTATGTTGTGTTCTGTATGTAGTTGTATGTTGTGTGTTGTATGTTATATGTAGTTATATGTTGTGTGTTGTTGATAAACTCACTCTGTTGTCTCCGGGCGGAGCGATCGGGTCGGTCATCCACGATCCAAACCTTGATCCAGACGTCTTGATGGTGATTGGCTCAGATATTCCTGTCAGCTTCCCACAGGCTGAAATAAATAGGAAGTGGCATGAACACATGAAGCTCTGTCTGTCTGCCTGTCTGTCTGCCTGTCTGTCTGTTTTTGTCTCTGTGTCTCTCTGTCTGTCTGTCTGCCTCCCTGTCTGTCTGTTTGTCTGTCTCACCCAGCCTCTGCATGCAGGCCCTCAGTCTGTCCTCCAGGCTCATGACCCGGCTGTGGAGGTCCTGGTAGTCCAGTCCTCCCAGTTGTTCCTGCAGTGCTCCCAGCAGCTCCGTCACATTGGCTGCCTCTTCCTTAAACTGTCGGACCAGCAGAGTGTCTGCCTTGTACGCCTCGAGGACGGGGATGAGAGGACGGAGCTCCTCCATCTTTGATTTGATGGACTGACACAGACAGACAGATAGGCAGATAGGCAGACAGAGACAGACAGACAGACAGACAGGCAGGCAGACAGCAGAGGTCAGTAACAGTTCACCTGATGTTGAACACGAAAGCTGTCCTGACTACTGATTGGTGGTTAAAGGTGTCATGTGACCTGTCAGGTACCTTGTACTGTCTGGCGATGTTGCTCTCATGCCCGTCTTCGACCTGTTTGAACTTGTTCTCCAGACCGGTCAGCTGAACCTCCATCTTCTCCACAAACTGCAGATCTCTCTGAGTCCGCTGGTCCAGAACCTCAATGGACTGACTCATGTTCTGAACCTGGACCACAAACACAGCATGAGACACATACATGAGACACATACATGACACATACATGACACATACATGAGACACATACATGACACATACATGACACATACATGAGACACATACATGAGACATGCATGACACATACATGACACATACAGAGACACATACATGAGACAATACACATGACACATGGGGCATGAGACACATACATGACACATACATGAGACACATACATGAGACACATACATGACACATACATGAGACACATACTTGAGACATACATGAGACACATACATGACACATACATGAGACACATGAGACACATACATGAGACACGAGACACATACATGACACATACATGAGACATACATGACACTTACATGGCACATACATGAGACACATACATGAGACACATACATGACACATGCCATGAGACACATGACACATACATGAGACAGATACATGAGACATACATGACACATACATAACACATACATGAGACACATACATGAGACATACATGACATACATGAGACACATACATGAGACACATACATAACACACATGAGACACATACAACACATACATAGACATACATGAGACATACATGACACATATATAACACATACATGAGACACATACATGAGACACATACATGACATACATGAGACACATACATGAGATACACATACATGACACATAGATGAGACACATACATAACACATACATGAGACACATACATGAGACATACATGACACATATATAACACATACATGAGACACACATGAGACACACATACATGACACATAGATGAGACACATACATACCACATACATGAGACATACATGACACATACATAACACATACATGAGACACATGACACATAATGAGACACATACATGACACATAGATGAGACATATAATACATACATGAGACACATATATGACACATACATGGTACATACATGACACATATACAGAGACATACATGAGACACATACATGACACATATACATAACACATACATGAGACACATACACGATACATGATACATACATGGCACATACATGACACATACATGAGACATACATAGACATACATGACACATACATGGCACATCATGAGACATACATGGCACATACATGAGACATACATGGTACATACATGAGACATACATGGCACATACATGAGACATACATGGCACATACATGAGACATACATGACACATACATGAGACACAAACATGACACACATGGTACATACATGAGACATACATAAGACACATACATGACACATACATAGAGATATCACTCCTGCTAGTAACTCGCAGTAATCATCAGTAGTATTTGCAGTAGCAGTAGTATTGGTACCTTCTCCAGCAGCTGTCGGAGCTGTTTGGTTCTGGCGTCTCTCGAGCAGACGCTCTGCTGAGGAGCGACCACCGTACAAACACATCGACCTTCAGAGTCCTGAGCTGAGCTGGTACACCCTGCCAGCCCTCCTCAGGGGCTGAAGGACCCACCTGTCAGACAGGCAAATATATAAACATATCAGCGCTCAGACAGACAGACAGGAAGTCACTGTTCTCTGTAACTGAAGTGGTTTATATCTTTATTGTTATGTAATCTGAATAATCTAGTCTTGAGCTGAGGAGGAGAAGATAAAATTAGCTGACATGTTCTAAAAGTGCGTTAAAATGACCAAATGATGTGAAACCTCAAAGGATGTGTTAAACACGTACCGCCACACTTCATCTGCTCAGAAATCAGAAAATAAAAACATTTTGGAGTGTCATTAGCTCCGCAGAGCATCCGCCCCATGCACGGTTGTTTTTCTTCGAGCAGGGGCCCAGGGTCAAATCTGACCATGCCCTTGCTGTAAATCATTCCCCATATCTCTCTCCCCACATTCCTCTCATTCTTCAGCTGTCTCTGTCAAAAGCAACGCTTGAGAAAGGCCAAAAAATATCTTTAAAAAGAAAATAAAACCTCGGATCAGAACAAACGCTTGTTCAGATGTTCAACAAACAGATTCTTTATGAATAAAATATTATAATAGAGACCTGAAGACTAACATCTGAAAAGATCTCTGAACACTAAAATATACGCAGAACATATTTGACCTGGCCAAGAATACAGACACAGCTCTGACTTTTGACCGGATAAGGCCCATACTCCATCAGCACCACCCTGTGAGACACTAAGCCCAAGACTTCTCCCAGCATCACTGACAGAGTCGGTCTGGTCTGGGATCGTCAAAGAGTTTCTTGACTACATCGGGTGACCTCTGGACGGAGATATGAGCAAGGCTTCCCTGACTCCTCTTCAGGCTCTGGTGTGTTAGTCGGGTTCAGGAGCTCCTCAAAGTGCTCTTCCACCATCCAACCATATCCCCGGTCAGCGGTTCTCCATCACGGTTGAGTTATCAAAATGTCTGACAGAACTTCCCTTTGAGGCTTGATTGGATGTCCTTCTCGTGGCCTGCAATTCTCTGGTACCTGTCAAACCTGGAAATGCTCCACCAATGACCTTCTGACTAGCTGCTCCAACAATGGAGGTTTGAAGACAACCCACTCAGAAGAAGTTCTTCCAGAGGTGTGAGCTGCAGACCTCATGGACAGTTGGTTCACCGTCACTGCATGTCTGAGTTTGAGGTTTCCTCTCTTCACCCAAACATACAACCGAACAACAGATCTTATTACACGACCACAAAGATGTTCTGGCAATTAAGTCCACTTATGAACGATACTCAAACATGGTGTTTGTTATCCATGACTAGAACAGAAGTCCAATAACAAACACCACTGTGGTTCAGATCAGGCAGGTTGTTCTACCAGGTTTCTTCATCATCAAGTCTTCCCAGTAGATCCTCAGAGTCTAGACTCTCTCACACATGGTGGTGACCTTCTCAAGCCTAGGAAAACTCCAACCCAGCAGGTGTTAGCATGGGGCTGGTGAGTATCACCTTCCCAGGGTTCTGGTTCTGAACCAGTACAGTGTGTGTATAGAGGTGACATTAAATATAATAACTGTACAGGGTGGCCAGTTCAAATCCAGTACGGACCAAAGTAGAAGAGGAGAATGGTAGCTGGAGAAGTGCCAGTTCACTGCAGAGGTGCCTCTTGAGCAAGGCAATCGAACTACTGTGTGTGTGTGTGTGTGTGTGTGTGTGTGAGTGTGTGAAAATGCATGTAAAAAAAAACTTACAATAAAGTTTCTATTCTGTATAATAATCTGTAATAACTGTAATCTCATTGGCACTACTCCACCTCCCACACCAGCTCCGGACGTCAGACTCCACGTCCGCAGGACCGGTCTGCGTTGCCAGAAGTCAGCCTGCCGACATCCACACCTCCACCTGACACCAGCTGGCAGGTATGCAGGAGGTGGACCGACATAATAATAATAACAATAACAATAATAATAATAATAATAATAATAATAATAATAATATAAAATCAAACATGATAAAATATGATCAGAGGATCATCACACACACACACACACACACACACACACACACATACACACACACACATATATATAGGTATATATAATATAGAGTGTAAAGCAGCACGCAGCAGAGCATACAAATAGCATCATATATATTTAAATATATATTTATATATTCACCGTGGTGAACAGAGAGCCGATCAGCAGCAGCTGCAGGACGTTCATCACATTTTCTTCAGACTCCATCAGAGACTCGTTAAGATGATCTTAAGACGACGACGACGACGACGATGATGATGATTATCTGTACGCTGATCTATACAACGCCTCGATCTGATCCTGCTTCCTCCTCCTCCCTCCTCTCTCTGGGCTGTTCCTCCTCCTCCCTCCTCTCTGGCTGTTCCTCCTCCTCCTCTCCTCTCTGCTGTTCCTCCTCCTCCTCCTCCCTTCTTCTAATGGGATCAGTCAAAAAATCAGTCGAGTGGAATCAAAATGCTCACAGTGTTTCTCTGTGTGGGTGATGTGTGCTAATAACTGTGTATATATATATATATATATATATATATATATATATATATATATATATATATATATATGTCACAGGTAGTCTCATTGTAGTCTCATTGTTGTCACAGTGTAGCTTCACAGTGTAGTCACAGTGTAGTCTCATTGTTGTCACAGTGTAGTCTCAGTGTAGTCACAGTAACTGTTATCTCAGTGTAGTCTCGTTGTAGTCTCAGTGTAGTCACAGTGTAGTCCTTCAGTGTGGCCATGTGTAGTCTCATTGTAGTCTCAGTGTGGTCACAGTGTAGTCTCACTGTAGTCTCAGTGTAGTCTCATTGTAGTCTCAGTGTGGTCACAGTGTAGTCTCTTCAGTGTGGCTGCAGTGTAGTCTCATTGTAGTCTCGGTGTAGTCACAGGTAGTTCTGGCTGTAGTCTCATTGTAGTCTCAGTGTGGTCAAAGGTGTAGTCTCATTGTAGTCTCATTGTAGTCTCAGTGTGTGGTCACAGGTAGTCTCAGTGTGGTCACAGTGGGGTAAAGGGGTCTCATTGTTGTCACAGTGTAGTCTCATTGCTGCCACAGTGTAGTCTCATTGTTGTCTCAGTGTAGTCTCATTAAGGTCACAGTGTAGTCTCATTGTTGTTGTCTCAGTGTAGTTTCATTGTTGTCACAGTGAATTTGTGTGTAGTCAGAAACTCTAAAGCTGGTGTTTTCAGCAGCTTGTCTCATAGGTCATGGAGGTGTTTCAGTCAGAGGAGACAAAAACAGAACAAGCCTCTAAATCATCATTTTCCTCATTTGGTCATCATGGAAACACACAATATCCATCTGGTGTGTGTGTGTGTGTGTGTGTGTGTCAGATGGTGCCTGGCAGGCTTCAGAACAAACACAGTCTGTTGACACAAACCAAAGAAGAAGAAATGAGTGTTCAGGAACAGTCTGTTATTTACATAGACACACATTTCATGTCTTTCCTCTGTTTATTCATTGTTCTGTTCATTTGTCATCACGATTGGTTTCATGGTATAGTAGTATTGTCGGCTGACTCTGTTGTGGTGGGTTGCCAGAAATCGTCACTCTGTCTCCACAGACGTGTTGGAAGCCGTGATCACGGTACATCCCGGTCTGAAGCATCGCCTCGAGTAGAACTGACAGAGGTCGCGGAACTGGAGCTCTGAAATAACAGAGAGTGCAGTCAACCCGTCTCTCTGTGCCTTTCTGTCTGTAGTCTGTCTATAGTCTGGGTCTGTCTGCCTGTCTCTCACTCTGTCTCTCAAAGCCTGGCTATTTCTGTTTCCGTACGTCTGGTTTGATGTTCGACAGCAGAGGATGACTGAAACACAGACAGCCTTTAAACAACAACAAACAGACACAGCGTGTCTCTACAGAAACAGCCTGTGTGATGGGACCAAACACACAAAGCAGCAGTCTGTGCTAACATGTAGCTAACAATAAGATAGCGTTCAGGAAGTGCTGATGTGTTGCTAGGCAACAGTGCAATCCAGCTGGAGGAACTAGCCAAAATGTTGGGGGGCTTAGGCTCAGAAAATATTGATAATAGTAACTCAGAAACAGTAAAATAACTTACTTATGTCTGAGCTGCCTTAAGTACCTCAACTCTAGTACTCTTCACTAGTGTACTACTGTACCTGTAACCATGGAAACGGTCCGTGTTTTTGAAGCTCTGTTGTTGGTCTGGAAGCGTGCCGTTCACTCTTTGATCCTCCATGACTGACTCCTGTGACTAACAACAAAACATGGAGACACGTGACGTCACTGGATTGCCTGTTGCTCTCTCTCTCTCTCTCTCTCTCACACACACACACACACACACACACACACACACACGGTTAAACACATGTTGATGATTTTTTGAATAATCATTTAGTAACAAATATGAAACAAACATTTTAATACATTTAAGTTTCATGTTTCTCCTGTTAAACAGAGTTCTATGGTCCTGGTTCGGATCCAGAAGAGCTGCTCTCATCCTGAAGTGAGTTTCTGTCTTCATGAATTTTAAAGGAGACATATTATGCATTTTTTCCACCAGTTCACATACAGGTCCCAAGCTCCTTAATGACATGTCTGTGAAATCCTTTGGTCAAACGGTTTGGTCACGGATGAAGCACAGCAGCCTGTCTGTGCCCTGTCTATGCCCTGTCTGTGCCCTGTCTGTGCCCTGTCTATGCCCCTGTCTGTGCCCCTGTCTGTGCCCCATCTATGCCCTGTCTGTGCCCTGTCTGTGCCCTGTCTATGCCCTGTCTGTGCCCTGTCTGTACCCTGTCTGTACCCTGTCTGTGCCCTGTCTATGCCCTGTCTGTGCCCTGTCTGTACCCTGTCTGTGCCCTGTCTGTACCCTGGGTCTGTACCCTTGTCTGTGTCTCCTCTGTCTGTGCCCTGTCGCTTTTGTGTCTGTCGCCAAAATGCAATGAGCTGCTGCCACTCCGCCCCTCTTCCGTCGCACTTCCGCCTAGCGTGCCGACCTGAGTTCGGCGTCAGGTTGCCATGACAACACGAGCACTGGACATGGCTGCTGGTGAACACATGCCACTGCAACCTGATATGTTCGAGCCAGAGTCTGACCCGGAACATGAAGAGGCCCCAGAAGAAGTAAGAGAACTCGAGGAGGGAACAGGACGCTTGAATGGTGAGTTCATGTAACGTGTTTTTATATCTCTTTGTATGTTTCGGGTTGTTGGTATAGCGCCAGGGCTAATGATGCGCGTGTAGCGCTTACATGCTATTGAAAATACAGGCATATGAATGAGCCAGCACTTTCTCCAGAATCACCAGCCACCAATAGTCACTTTTTAGTTAATGCTACTGGTACTGCCTAGCTGTGTCATGTGACAGAGACAACGCAGACAGTCAAGGAAGCACAACAGACCGGTTCTTACTGAACCTCAACACATAGCGGTTACAACCTCTTTGATTCCCTGGTCTGCAAACTGGACTGTGAGATCCTCAGGATGGGGATCTTAGCACCCCATCCATATGGCAGAGTTCAGGAAAAACTTCGAAGATGAGGTCCAACATAACCTATAAGACAATATAGAGAGAGAAAAAAACAAAGTTAATTATCCAATTTACATAAGTTAAGAGCTCTGTTTTATGTTACTTATTTTTCACTTGTATAACAGATGTTTGCACATTCTTTGACTTATTGCCATTTTTAATAAAAGGTTGTAAAACTTACTGACGGTTGGTTCTACTTTCACTGTCTTAGCTGTTGCTGTTGTTGGGAAGTTCAATCTGAATAGCAGCTCACCAGCTGATGTTGCAGCTTAGGGACGCCCAGCACTTTCACTAAAGTGAACGGCTGCCAGGTAGATTCTAGGGAAGAAAAAAATAAAAGAAATATGATTGAGAGCACAAATATAAATATACATTGTACTCATTCATTAAGTATCATAATCACCTTTATTTGCCAGGTGTGTGTACACAATAATATGACAGTCCATACATACATTGAGAGCAACATAACAGAGTCATATTCCCTTGTGTACACAATAACGGCCAGCAAAGTGATTCTAAAGTTACCCTTGTTAATTGTTTCAGTCCAGAAGCCTGCATGAACAGGCAGCTCACGCCACTAAACCGGATGTAACATCCAGGTGGAGCCTATGGACTGAACTGATGCTGTCCTTACTGTATGTATCTTTGTTTACTTTATGTACCCAGCTCCCAAGACTGATCCAGCTTCAGACTGTGTTGTAAAAACAGCTTACAGAGATATCATTCATCTCTGTACACTGAGCAGGAACAAAAAGTGACTAAAAACTACTGGCGCCATGTTAGTGTGTATCAACCAAGTACTAGCTTTCACACTTCACTTCATCACTTTATTTAGTTTGTACTTATTTTACTATTTGTACTTATTTTATTCCAATTTATGCCAAATCAGTGCGTATAGTTGTATATTGTTGTATATCGTATATACTTCACGTATTAACTGTCATTGTGCATGAAATATTTATTTTGTGTTAGTCTGCCATTTCATCTCTCTCTCAGACATTTCACCACTTTGTATTGCAACTGCAGCACAGCAGCTTCCCTCCGGATATTAAAGCTTCTTGAATCTTGAATCTTGATACAGTTAGCGCAGTCAGTTCCGTCATTTGTTCCTGCTCGTTTGTTCCTGCGCAGTTTGTTCCTGCTCAGTTTGTTCCTGCTCAGTTTGTTCCTGCGCAGTTTGTTCCTGCTCAGTTTGTTCCTGCGCAGTTTACAGAGAGTAAAGTAGACTTGTATGACGGGCCGGTACTGCCTGGCTAACATGCAGCTGTGTGCTAGCTAGCTGTTAGCGTTAGCTCGTGGTAATGTGTAAAGAAACACAGAGCACACTTTACATTTCCATCCTCTGTAGTTGTACTACCTTCTTCCGTGTGAGCTCTTCTGCCGTCCTGTGTGTTTTCTGTGTTCATTGTCTTTGTCCGTGAAACGACTGCATACACACGTTCAGGTCTAGTTTGACAGTGTGGGGACGCCTCCGGTAAAAGTAACCGTAACTTCCGTTCCTTGGTGCTCTCAGGCTGGGCCATTATAGCGACTTGTGCCGTCACGCAGCCAACAGCAGAGTACCGAGCATGCCTCGGTCTGAGCCTTTGCCCAGCCATTCTTCTCCTTGAAGCAGGAACTGTCGGAGCTTCACCTGAGCTCTGTGTTGTCATCACCTGTAGGGCGTGGTGGGTGGAGACTGGGTGTTGGCCTCTGCTGGAGAGCCCAGGAAGTGGATTTGGCCTACAAGTTTTTTGTGATGTCACAACCGTGAGCTGGAATGTGATCACAACCCAGAGACAAGCAGCGAGAGGCGGTTATTGTCTTTAAGACTGGGGGGGGTTTGTACGCACCAAGAATTCAAAGATATTAGTTAGAAGAGCTGGAAAAGTGATTTTTGCATGATATGTCCCCTTTAATTATCAGAGTTAATGAAGTGACTCACTTCTGCTCATATCAAATATTTAGAGTTTATTAACAGGATAATAATATAACAGAATAAAATATAATAATAATATAATATAACAGAATATAATATGTAGATTTAGGCGTTAGTGACTAAAGTTCAACATTTAGTGAAATCTCTGTGTGATTAGTTTAGCTTTAAGCTAAGTGTGAAACATCAACATTAGCTTTCAGGCTAGATGTTTGTCCTGTTTCCAGTCTTTATGCTAAACTAAGCTAACCAGCCAACCTCCAGACAGACTTCTACAGAAACTTCAACCGATTTTTTAAATATTAAACAAGAATCAAAACCATGATTAAAAAGAAATCCTCTGATTGGTCCATGACATCAGCTGTCAGTGGACAAACCAACACTAATCACCAGCCATAAGTCCTCCAGCTTCTGTGATGTCACCAATGTTCATATGTACACTTTCAAAATAAATGTCTGTGAGCTGCCTGTCCTCAGAACGCCCATGACGCACCATCCTCCCCGTCCAACACAGGTCCAACACAGGTCCAACACAGGTTCAACATACAGGTCCAACACAAACTGCTTTGTCCGATGGAGTTCAGGACTCTGGGTCCAGGTTCGAGATCTTGTCGGCGGATTTCAGCAACTGAGAGACTAAACGGAGAGTCTCTGCTTCCCAGCAGCTGACTGCAGACAGACAGGTTACACATTAGAGGCTAAAAAGGTTCTGACATGAGGACGAAGGACCGGCTGAAGACACAGGACTGACTGACTGACTGACTGACTGACTGACTGACTCTCACACTCACACACACACCGGATGGAGGAGTGGGCGTGGCTTGCCGCCTTGTTCAGATACCAGAGGCCACTCTGAGCTGCCAGGTCTCATCGTCATGATGACCTCAGACTCTGCTGCCTTCAGACTGTCGTTCTCCAACCGCAGAGACTCCGCCTCCACCTGACAACAGAGGTTTACACACACACACACACACACACACAGGTTTATACACACACCTGACACATTATGGGGTGCGTCACACTGTCCTCATAATTATAAGATTCAGTCTGTCTCACCTGCAGCCGCTGAAGCTCCGCTCAGTTTAGATACAGACTGCTCTCTGCTTTGACTGCTCGCTTCTGTGAGACAGGTAGAGAGAGAGATAGATACAGGGAGAGAGACAGATACAGGGAAAGAAACAGATACAGAGAGACAGGCAGGCAGAGAGAGACAGATACAGAGAGATAGATACAGAGAGACAGATACAGAGAGACAGATACAGGGAGAGATACAGATACAGAGAGAGAGACAGATACAGAGAGACAGATACAGGGAGAGACAGATACAGAGAGAGAGACAGATACAGAGAGAGAGACAGATACAGGGAGAGACAGATACAGGTAGTGAGAGACAGATACAGAGAGATGACAGTGATACAGAGAGACAGACAGATACAGAGAGACAGATAGATACAGAGAGAGAGAGACAGATACAGGGAGACACACAGTACAGAGAGAGACAGACAGGTACAGAGAGAGACAGATATTAGTAAAGAGAGACAGATACAGAGAGAGTAAACATACAGAGAGAGAGACAGATGCAGGAGAGAGCAGATACAGGAGAGAGACAGATACAGAGAGAGAGAGACAGGACTGGGAGAGAGAGACAGATACAGAGAGAGAGACAGATACAGGTAAAGAGAGACAGATACAGGTAAAGAGAGACAGATACAGGTAAAGAGAGACAGATACAGAGAGAGACACAGATACAGAGAGACAGACAGATACAGAGAGAGAGATACAGGGAGACAGACAGATACAGGGAGACAGATGTGATACAGGAGAGACAGGCTACAGGTAAAGAGAGACAGATACAGGAGAGAGACAGATACAGAGAGAGAAACAGATGGCAGAGAGAGAGAGACAGATACAGCGAGAGAGACAGATATAGGAGAGACAGATACAGGAGAGAGACAGATACAGAGAGAGAGACAGATACAGAGACAGAGACAGATACAGAGAGAGAGAGACACAGGGAGAGACATACAGGTAAAGAGAGACAGATACAGGGAGAGAGACAGATAAGCAGAGAGAGAAACAGATACAGAGACAGACAGCGAGAGAGACAGATACAGGAGAGACAGATACAGGTGGAGAGACAGATACAAAGAGAGAGACAGATACAGAGAGTACAGATACAGAGAGAGACAGATGTGCAAAGACCGATAGATACAGAGAGAGAGACAGATACAGAGAGAGAGACAGATGCAGGTAAAGAGACAGATACAGAGAGAGAGACAGACCCAGAGAGAGACATAAGCAGAGAGAGACAGATACAGAGAGAGAGACAGAGAGAGACAGACTCCAGGAGAGAGACAGATACAGAGAGAGAGAGACAGATACAGAGAGAGACAGACCCAGAGAGAGACAGATACAGAGAGACAGATACAGAGAGAGACAGATACAGAGAGAGACAGATACAGAGAGAGATACAGGTAAAGAGAGACAGATACAGAGAGAGAGAGACAGACCTAGAGAGAGACAGATACAGAGAGAGACAGATACAGAGAGAGACACAGATGGCAGTAAAGAGAGACAGATACAGAGAGAGAGACAGGATACAGAGAGACACAGATGCAGCAGGTAAAGAGAGAGAGATACAGAGAGAGAGACAGATACAGAGAGAGAGAGAGATGGCAGAAGAGAGACAGATACAGAGAGAGAGAGACAGATACAGAGAGACAGACAGGTACAGGTAAAGAGAGAGACAGATACAGAGAGAGACAGACCTGTAGAGAGAGAGGACAGATACAGAGAGACAGATACAGAGAGAGACAGATACAGAGAGAGAGAGATACAGGTAAAGAGAGACAGATACAGAGAGAGACAGACCCAGAGAGAGAGACAGACACAGAGAGAGAGACAGACAGAGAGAGAGAGACAGATGCAGGTAAAGAGAGACAGATACAGAGAGAGACAGATACAGAGAGAGAGACAGATACAGAGAGATACAGATGCAGGTAAAGAGAGACAGATACAGAGAGAGAGACAGATGCAGGTAAAGAGAGACAGATACAGAGAGAGAGAGACAGATACAGAGAGACAGATACAGAGAGACAGACAGGTACAGGTAAAGAGAGACAGGATACAGAGAGAGAGATAGATACAGAGAGAGACAGACCCAGAGAGAGAGAGACAGATACAGAGACAGATACAGAGAGAGACAGATACAGAGAGAGACAGATACAGAGAGAGATACAGGTAGCAGAGACAGATACAGAGAGAGACAGACCCAGAGAGAGACAGATACAGAGAGAGACAGATACAGAGAGAGACATACAGATGGTGTAAAGAGAGAGAGATAGAGAGAGAGAGAGACAGATACAGAGAGAGACAGATACAGAGAGAGAGAGAGATGCAGGTAAAGAGAGACAGATACAGAGAGAGAGACAGATACAGGTAAAGAGAGACAGATACAGAGAGAGAGAGAGACAGATACAGAGAGAGACAGGACAGGTACAGGTAAAGAGGTAGAGCACACAGAGAGAGACAGACCCCAGAGAGAGTAGACAGATACAGAGAGACAGATACAGAGAGAGACAGATACAGAGAGAGAGAGATAGCAGGTAAAGAGAGACAGATACAGAGAGAGACAGACTCCAGAGAGAGAGACAGACAGAGAGAGAGACAGATACAGAGAGAGAGAGACAGATGCAGGTAAAGAGAGACAGATACAGAGAGAGACAGGATACAGAGAGACAGACCCAGAGAGAAGAGACAGATACAGAGAGAGACACAGATGCAGGTAAAGAGAGACAGATACAGAGAGAGAGACAGATAGATACAGGTAAAGACAGACGGATACAGAGAGACAGACAGGTACAGAGAGACAGATACAGGTAAAGACAGATGGATACAGAGAGACAGACAGGTATAGAGACATAGAAATAGCATTAGCATTAGTTGAACAGGTGCTGATGTTGTGTTCAGGGTCTGTTCGGAAATCACACCGCTGGCGAGGTGGGAGGTTCTGCTCAATAGAGTGGACCATGCTCCAGGTCCTGCGCCTCCTTCTCCTCCTGGCGCTCCTCTGAGCAGCTCCTCCACAGCTCCAGCACCTGACAGCCAGGACAAAGGTGCGATGGGTAAAACAAATTCTGATTGGTGGAGATGATGCTAAGCGTGGTGACGGTGAGATGATGCTGCGCCGCAGGATTGGTGGAGATGATGCTGTCGTAAGTGATTGGTTCTCACTCCGTGTTCATTAACTTCTGATCTCCTCTAGCTCCACGATGGTCCTCCTCGACCCACACATTCTCCTCCTTCAACTAACAACAGGAGGAGGCCAGCGCCACACACACACACACACACACACACACACACACACACACACACACACACACACACACACAGTAGGTACAGTGTCTGTTACCTGTTGGATCTGGACTGCTCCTCCCGCTTCCTCCTCCTGACGCAGGATCGTCAGCAAATGGAGGTTTCCATCGCCTCCCTTCATAGTTCTCTCTCCTCCTCCTCCACTTCCTCCTCCTCCTCCATCTCCGCCCCATTTCTCTCTTTCAGGCTTGGAGGAAAACCTGAATGACAGGAGCTTAGCTCAACCACCATATACTCTACACCTTTTAGAATGGACATGGCTGGTTCTGAGGTTCTGGTTCTGGTCGGTCTCACCTGGTCTCCTCCTCGTCCTCGTCCTCTGTGCACAGGGACGACGTGCTGTCTACGCCTGATCGCTCTGCCCCCAGTCTTCTCCTCCTGATTGGACAGATATATTTACTGTGTTATTTCACTGTGACATCATCATTAATACAACATGATGATGTCAGTGATGATGTCACTGTACCTGTAGAGCCAATGAGGGCTGAGAGAAGAAACGGCTCCTGGCTCTCTGGTCAAAGGTCAGCGACTCCAGAGAGAGCTGCTGGACTACAGGAGAGACACAGATGACAGAGAGACAGACAGACAGACAGGCAGGGAGCAGACAGGCAGACAGAGAGACAGACAGACAGAGGAGAAAGACAGACAGAGAGACAGACAGATGACAGACAGGACAGACAGACAGATAGACAGGCAGAGAAACAGACACATGAGAGACAGGCAGACAGAGACAGACAGACAGAGAGGACAGAGAGACAGACAGACAGAGACAGACAGACAGAGAGACAGACAGACAGACAGACAGACAGACAGACAGACAGACAGACAGAGACAGACAGGCAGACAGAGACAGACAGAGAGACAGGACAGACACAGAGAGACAGACAGAGAGACAGACAGACAGACAGGCAGGCAGACAGACAGACAGGCAGACAGACAGACAGAGAGACAGACAGACAGAGAGACAGAGAGACAGACAGGCCGAGAGACAGACAGACAGGCAGACAGGCAGACAGAGATAGACAGACAGACAGACAGGACAGAGAGACAGATGAGAGACAGATGACAGACAGTTATCATACATTTCTTTCTTTCTCTGTCACAGACTGTGTGTGTGTCACAGACTGCACACCATTTACACTTGTCGTGTCTGCCTCGCCCTGGTCTTGGTCCGTTCTGGTTCCTGGGATTCTTCCAACGTGTCCTCAAGGAGAACGGGTTCAACTCCTCAGCCTCCACCTCCTCATCTGAGGGATCAAACTCACGTCATGATACGGATGGAGACAACAACCAGATGAGAGAAAGAACCACAGACTACATCCAGGTTTTGGGATAGCCTGCACCTTTTTACTTTAAAACGAGAACTTAATAACAAGCAGAGTAAACATTTTCGCTTTCCAAATAAAGAACCACTGTCTGTGATGATCGAGTCTGCTGAACTCTTCTGTTTGGAATACGACGCCAGACAGGCAGATAGATACGCAGGTACAGACGCAGACTGCATAGGCAGGCAGGCGGTTCAGTTTCCTGGTGATCGAACATCATCGGGCCCACTGGTCTGTCGTCCTCTGCTGGACTGAACCAGACCCGGAAATAACCGATAGCTTTGAATCACGTGACCGATGTGATCTAACTCTCATTGGCCGCGGTGTCACATGACGTCAGGAGGGAAGCGATACAGTACTTGCGGAAATGTTTTCTGCAAGGAGCCCGGTAAAAACCTCCCACGTGTCCGGTTCCGTTCTGCGGCCCGCTGAGCCTCAGAACTGACCTCGACAGTGTGCCTGCTCCGGTGAGTGTCTGACTGCTCATTTGGGGGTTCTGTTTGTTCTGTTTGTTCTTGTTCGGTTCTTTTTCAATGGGGCTGTGTGAAACTGTTTAAAGCCCTGCAGAGCTGGACCATGTCTCAGGAACTACATGAGGGGGGACCAGGCCCAGTCCACCCAGTCCCCGTCCCAGGCCCAGTCCACCCAGTCCCCGTCCCAGGCCCAGTCCACCCAGTCCTCGTCCCAGGCTAAGTCCCAGTCCCAGCCTGGTTCCAGTTCTTCCAGCGGGCCGACCTCAGCCAGTCAGTCTTCCAGCGGGTCGGGGACTCTCAGCAGCGTGGACACGCTCCCCGTCACTCTGCCACCGTCTCCTGAGGAGCCGGAGCTCTCAGCCCTTGGGGACGCCATGCCGGCGGTCCGAGGCTTCAGGAGCCACGGTGGGTCTATACTGACACCACTGGTTCTGGTACTGGTCTTAGTGCTCTTACAGTTTTACTGATTAATCTTACTAGCCCGTGGTCTTACCAAGGTCCACAGACTGTCTGAGGACCAGTACCCGTTCGGTCGGGACTCAAGTGCAATCATGTTCTGACGCATCCGACGCCAGAGGGTCCAAAAGTTCAGAATCTACAGCAAGAAACACTTCAGATCGCACAGAGTGAGACACCTGGTCTGTCTCTCTGCCTGCCTGCCTGTCTCTGTGTTGACCTGTCTGTCTCTCTGCCTGTCTCTCTCTCTGTTGACCTGTCTGTCTCTCTGTCTGTCTCTCTGCCTGTCTGTCTCTTAATCCGTTTGTTGGTTGACCTGTCTGTCTCTCTGTCTGTCTCTCTGTTGACCTGTCTGTCTCTCTGCCTGTCTGTCTCTCTGTTGACCTGTCTGTCTCTCTGCCTGTCTGTCTCTCTGCCTGCCTGCCTGTCTCTCTGTCTGCCTCTCTGCCTGTCTCTCTCTCTGCCTGCCTGTCTCTCTGCCTGTCTGTCTCTCTGTCTCTCTCTTTGCCTGCCTGTCTCTCTGTCTGTCTGTCTCTCTGCCTGTCTGTCTCTCTGCCTGCCTGTTCTGTTGACCTGTCTGTCTCTCTGTTCGTCTCTCTGCCTGTCTGTCTGTCAGGACGGCTCTGAGGTCTTCGTCGAGGACTTCAGTAATAACGGGACGTTTGTTGATGGCGTCCTGATCGGTAAAGACAGAAGCCTCTGGTAAATAACGCCGCTCGCTTCTGTCCGAGCAACGCAACAAAGGTGAGACAGAAACGCGTACATCATGTGACCACGCGACCAGGTCTCACTCTCTCACTGCCTGGGTCTGCCTGTCTGTCTGCAGCTCTTTGTCTTCATTGACCTGGATGTCAGACGATCAGTCCAGCTTTCACCCAGAGAGCTTCAGGACAACATCTGCTGACTCGGGCGGATTGGCACGTGAGTCTGACCCTCTGCATCACGCTGCCGGCGATGTCGTACTTCCCGCGCCCCTGACCCTGTGTGTGTGTGTGTGTGTGTGCGTGTGTGTGTGTGTGTGTTCATGTGAGGGCAGAGGGTCAAACTACTGAGAGGTCAACATGTAAAAAGTTCGCCGTGAAAATCATCAACAAGAAGAACTTCCAGTCTGAAGGGGTGAGTCAGCATCTGGCTTCTGATTGGCTGAGGCCTCTGCTCTGCCCTCTGATTGGTTAAGTAGCCTTCCTTCTTTCCTCTTCTGTCCTTTCCTGTGACAGATGTAGCACAAGTTAGAAGGTAAACAAAAGAATCACAATGTGTATAGCCTGAACAGTCACACGTGTTTCAGTCATGTGACCTATTTTGTCTGGGTCTAATCACAGACGGCGACACTTAAATGCAAGATGAGATTCTAGATCCTGCAGAGAGTTTCCATCACTGAGCCTGAAACCACAGAAGAACAAACAAGTCGACACGCTGCTCCTTTATGATGGAGGCTAACTGTCCTTGTCTCTTCCTCCTTGTCTCCTCTCACTTTGTCTCTCTGCAGCCTTGTCTCATAAAGACAGAGAGGACTTCTCACGACAGATGACAAAGCATTACATCGTGCTGAGCTGTGAGTTTTCTCGCTCTCTTTCCTCTTAAAACATGTCCAGAGCACTGTCTGTCTCTGTCCCTCTGTCTGTCTGTCCTCTCGTCTGTCTGTCTGTCTTCTGTCATTCATTCCCGTCTGACTGTCTGCCTGTTGATCTGTCTGTCCTCTGTCTGTCTGTTCGTTCGCCTCTGCCCTTTGTCTGTCTGTCTGACTGTCTGTCTCTTTGTCTGTCTGTCTGTCTGTCTGTCTGTCTGCCCTTTGTCTGTCTGACTTTCTGTCTGTCTGCTGTCTGCCTGCCTCTTGCCTGTCTGTCTGTCTGTCTGTCTGTCTCTTTGTCTGCCCGTTTCTCTGTCTATCTGTCTGTCTGTCTCTTTGTCTGTCTGACTTTCTGTCTGTCTGTCTGTCTGCCTGCCTGACTACCTCTCTGCCTGCCTGCCTCTGCCTGGGTCTGTCTCAGGATGGAGGGATATTCCAGAGAGTGAAGTCTCAGCAGCAGTCGGCTGAGTCGTGTCACCAAACTTTATTTCACTAGATGCTTGAGAGCCGCCTCAGGTGAGACAGACATGTTGTTACCATGGTAACTACAGACGACAGGTGACTTGTGGTAAACTGTGTGTGTGTGTGTGTAGTACCTGCATAGTAAGGGGATCATCCACAGAGATCTGAAACCAGAGAACGCCCTGCTGTCTTTACAGGACAACATCTGTCTCATCAAGGTATGCTCCATCACTCCATCACCTCCATCACCTCCATCACCTTTACCTTCATCATCAACATCACCCGTCTGCTCTCAGGTGGACAGACTTCAACCAGTCCCGTATCCTGAGGAGTCTCTGCATATAACTCTATGTGGGACTCCATCTTACCTGGCTCCTGAGGTCTTCACTCAGGCCTCCACCACCGGTTACAGCCTGGCCGTGGACGCATGGAGCCTCGGGGTCCTGCTCTTTGTCTGCAAGTTTGTTCACCAGCACACATCTGCCTGTCCATCTCACCTGTCTGTACCTGTCTGTACTCTGTCTGTCTGTGTAACGTCATGATAATCTGCAGGACGTCCATCACACTAAATGTCACGTTCTGATGACTCTGGTCATCCTGTCTGTACCTGTCTCCCTCTCAGTCTGGGTGGTTACCCTCCATTCCGGCGAGTTTCTTCATCACTCCATCACAGAGCAGATCATCAGAGGAGAGGTTCACCATGGTCCAGTCCAAGTGAGACAAAGCCTCTGACCAGTACTGACTCTGTACTGACCTGGGTACTGACCCAGCACTGTTGTGATTTCACTGTGTCATACTGTAGTCCTCACCCTGTGTTTACATGGCGACAGCGAAGGATGGTCCGAAGCTTCTGGTCGCGTTGGATCCGAGTCAGAGGATGAAGATCGATGAGGCTCTGCAGCACCCCTGGTTACAGGTCAGTCACGGAACCAGGTTCATGTCCAAGACCAGGTCTACACAGGGCTGTGTCCTGGTGCATGCTGGGTAACGTAGTTCCTCTGTGTTCAGGATGAGGAGATGCTGCAGACGGCTCACAGACTCATGTATCCCTCTGATGCTGCTGCAGTCGCTATGGTAACCACCTTCATTCATTCATCTGTTCACCATTGTGTCAGTGAAACTGACCCGCTCCCTCCTTTCTCTGACTCCTCCCCCTCAGCAGGAGGCGGAGTCAGCCACAGGAAGCTCAAGGAGGAAACGAGGACGAGAGGAAGAAGAAGAGGAGGAGCATCCTGCCAAACGGAGCCATGCCCTGCCCACTTCCCCACTGTAGAGGACCAATCACAGTCAACTGCTCCTCTAGTCATGTGACTCCACTCCTGTTCACTACTGAGACTGTAACAAAGTTTGTAATGCTTCTAATAAAGTTTTTATATATTTCACTAAGGCAATGATTCCTGAGTTCATGAGTAAATCGGGACACAAAATGCTCATGAATTTCCTTCTGCCTCAAGCCTCACACTAAATTTAAAGCTCACAGATTCTTTTTAGTGTGACACAATGTGCTTACGTTACAGGCTATGCGTCTCCTGCAAAGCGGAAGAAGATGGAAGTGGGCTTTTGAGTGGACAGTGTTGACATGCAAAAACAGTGAAAATGAGCAAACGCAGCAGCAAAAAAGTAATATCAAGAATATACTATATATGATTACCCGACCAACCGACAGAATACTGGACACTAAAATATCTGGAGCAGCTGCAGCCCAGACCACTTGAGAGAGGAGGTTGTTTCATTGTCATAAGGACGAGAGAGATGGACGATTTCAGCCCTGTCCCTTTCTCTCTGTGTTCCAACTACAGTCAACTTCCTGCTTTCCTGTATTATGCTACATGTTAGCTCAGATATGCTATGTTAGCATTTCATCATCATCATGACAACAGACGAGTGTGTTAATTAAAACAACTTATTTCATTAAAAATCATTTTTACATTTCAAGTGACATCATGTGATCACAGTGCTGACAGCTGATTGGACATCAGCAAACTTCCTGTTCACCTGACACACCTGAGGGTCGTTAGTGGGAAACAGAGTGACCTCAGGGGGCGTGTCCTATGTCTGGAGGAAGGCACCAATAAATGATCAAACTGATCAACCAATTATCAATTCCAAGATTAATGAACAGCGCCAATCATCATCCAGGTGTCTCTTGGCTCGGTCCTCTGTGTGACATCAATCCAGGGCGTCCTTCGTGTGATAAAATAGCAGCCTGAAGCCATGCTAACCCCCGCAGGCGCACAGGACGGCATGCGCTTTGGTCGAACGAGTCACTAACGGCGGTCGACTCTGCTCCTCCAACGCTGCAGCTGAGGACGGTTCGCAGGATGTTTAACTTCCACCCAATCGCTGCAGAAACACACTGAGCATGCTCAGAACCAGCCACCAAACGCCAACTCCAGCCAATCCCCAATGCCTGAACCAATTAGAGCCTCTGACCTGCAAGGGAGCTCAGACGGCAGCAAGTCGGGCCACAGTGATGTCATCGCCAAGTATTGGGTGAAGGGCTGTCGGCCCAAAAACATGACTCCATCTTCTCCAGAGGTCAATGAGCTGAGACAGAGCGCGACCAAACGACCTCGCCCACAGGAGAACCGACTGGAGCTGGGAGGAGCACCTGAGACAGATGGGTGGGAGACAGAGAGACAGACAGGTGGGAGACACAGGACAGATGGAGACAGACATGTAGACAGAGAGAAGATGACTTACTCACACATCTGTCTTAAGCCCCCTTTGTGTGTACATGTACCTCCAGTATAAAGTGTGTGTGTGCCTCCAGTATACAGTGTGTGTGTGTGTGTGTGTGTGCCTCCAGTATAAAGTGTGTGTGTGTGTGTGTGTGTGTGTGTGTGCCTCCAGTATAAAGTGTGTGTGTGTGTGTGTGTGTGTGTGTGTGTGTGTGTGTGTGTGTGTGCCTCCAGTATAAAGTGTGTGTGTGTGTGTGTGTGTGTGTGTGTGTGCGTGTGCCTCCAGTATAGTGTGTGTGTGTGTGTGTACTCTCCAGTATAAAACACTTTGGCAGCAGGCTGTGGTTGGTTTGATGCCAGGCCGTACTGGCCCACTTGGGCTCGCCTCTCTGGTTGCCGTGGATACCAGTGCTCTGGGACATTGTACTTAGTGACCAGGTACTTCAAGATGGCGTCACTGCACACAAACACACACACACACACTGGATGCCATTCTGGTTTTATTTTGGTAGTTCATATCTGTGTGTGTGGTGTGTGTGTGTGTGTAGGTATGTGCGTGTGCGCATGCGCATACCTCTCTGTAAGGACGAACCCGTTGTCCTCCAGAACCGGAACTTTCTGCATCGGGTTCAGCTTCGTGAACTCTGGTGTCCTGTTCTCTCCTGCACACACACACACACACCCCAGAACTTGAGATCGGCATGACGTCACAGTAACGTCGCGCTTTAGTTCGTGACGTCATGACCTTCCATCCTCTCACACCGGGCTGAGGGCGGACAGCAGGCCGACCCTCTGACCTGAAAAACGGTCACGTTACTGCCACATGACGCTGACTGTGTTTAATGATGAGCCGAGTCTTCATCAGCGAACATGATGAATTCAATCACGTGTTTATATTTAATTTAATTTAAATGACCAGCAGATTTCAGGCGGTAAGATAAAACTGTGATTTGTTTACCGAGTTTGGTTAGCCGGGTCAGAAGCTCAAACTGGCCAAAGTTCCCCGGGACAGAGGTCACGACGAACCGAGCTGGAGCCAGAGAGGTTACGACCGACTGACCGTACCGTCAGTACTGACCGCAGTACTGACCGCAGGTCAGACCGGTCTGTCATCAGTTACAGTTAACAGACTGTTAGCCGCCAGTGTTAGCTGTTAGCCTGTTAGCGTGTTACTGACCTCTCCGCAGAGCCGCGTGTGGATCTTGTTGCAGTTGAGCATGTGCACCGCTCGTTATGGGCTGCGACAGCAGGTCCAGGTACACCTCCACCAACCGGCGCGTTGCCATAGAGACTGGATCCGTTATTAACGGTTAAAAAACAAACGTTAAACAAACGGACGACAAAAACCAAACACTAACAGCTGTTTGTCCACTGCACTATAGCTCCCAGCGGTGTGTGTGTGTGTGTGTGTGTGTGTACATTTTATTTCATCATAAGTGAAGGTGTGTGTCTGTTTGAAATTATGATAATTACAATAATCAAACAGTTAAAGTTCAGCCTGCTTCACTTAAATAGAACTCAACAATATTTATATTACTATCACAATTCTTTTACATTAGTAAATAACTTAGTTTGTTTTCTCAGCAGCAGACTGCTTTAAGGGTGTTAAATAAGTTTATATTTGCGTATTTTTATACACTTCCTGTATATTTGCTATAAACTTAGTTTCTGAATCGCGTTCGTTTTTGTGTTTACTTTTCCTGCCTGCCGTATGACTGTAAACTTCTGTCACACATGCGCAGTGGTGACTACATGCTGCCACATTCTGGTTCTGTAGCTTGCTGAAGCTAACAGTCTCTGTCTGGTTCTGTACCGGTCCGGTCCACACCGAGCTGGTCTGTTTCCAGACCCGGTTCAGGCCGTACACACGGTACCGGTTTCCTAATCTGAACCCCGCGCTACCAGGCAGGTTGGAGCAGGTAGCTGTTAGCATCGGCGGCAAGCTTTAGCCAGGATCAAAACAGAGCAATAGCCAGCTGAAGCAATAAGATGGCGACGGAGGAGAAGAAGCAGAGACAGAAAAGCCCGCGTCCTCCTCCGCCGGCAAGGTGAGCCTGCTGACCAGAATCCCGTTCACACACACACACACACACACACACTCAGGAAGCTGGTCTACACTTGTTAGCTGATGTGATCACAAGTCATCACTTAAAACCGATGTCACATTATTTTATTATAATTAATTATTATTATGATTTACAACCCACCTGTGTGTGTGTCTCTGTGTTTCTGTGTGTGTGTCTCTGTGTTTCTGTGTGTGTGTGTCTCTGTGTGTGTGTGTGTCTCTGTGTTTCTGTGTGTGTGTGTCTCTGTGTTTCTGTGTGTGTGTGTCTCTGTGTTTCTGTGTGTGTGTGTCTCTGTGTGTGTGTGTGTGTGTCTCTGTGTGTGTGTGTCTCTGTGTTTCTGTGGCAGTAGGTACCTTGTGTGTGTGTGTGTGTGTCTGTCAGTCTCATCCAGTCAAACTCTAACTACTGTGAAGTTCAATGCTAGCTGGACACACGGTCAGTCTCTTCAGTGAAGTCTAGCCCCAACGGAGAGTGGCTGGCCAGCTCTGTGAGGACACACACACACACACACACACACACACACACACACACACTCTCTCTGTCAGTAACCATGGTAATGTCTGTGTTCAGCTGCAGATAAACTGATAAAGATCTGGGGAGCGTTTGACGGAAAGTTTGAGAAATCTATCGTCGGACACAAACTGGTGAGTCCTGATCCTGGTCCTGATCCTGGTCCTGATCCTGGTCCTGATCCTGATCCTGATCCTGGTTGTGTGTTTCAGGGGATCTCTGATGTGTCCTGGTCTTCAGACTCCAACCTGCTGGTCTCCGCCTCCGATGACAAAACCCTGAAGATCTGGGACAACAACTCTGTAAGACCAAGACCAGAACCAGAACCACCTGATGTGATGAACATGCTGAGTCTCTGTCTCTCTGTCTGTCTCTCTTCAGGGGAAGTGTCTGAAGACTCTGAAGGGTCACAGTAACTATGTCTTCTGCTGTAACTTCAACCCTCAGTCCAACCTGGTGGTCTCTGGATCGGTATGCAGCCTCATACAGACAGAACCGACCCAACCTGCTGAGGTTCTGCCTCATTTAACCTGTCTGTCTGTCTGTGTGTCTGCCTGGCTGTAGTTCGATGAGAGCGTTCGGATCTGGGACGTGAAGACGGGAAAGTGTCTGAAGACTCTGCCGGCTCACTCGGACCCTGTCTCTGCTGTAAGTCCTGACCTCTGACCTGTGTCCTCTGACCTTTGTCCTCAGCTGACCTCTGACCTCTGTCCTCAGCTGACCTTTGTCCTCAGCTGACCTCTGACCTGTGTCCTCAGCTGACCTTTGTCCTCAGCTGACCTCTGACCTGTGTCCTCAGCTGACCTTTGTCCTCAGCTGACCTCTGACCTGTGTCCTCAGCTGACCTTTTGTCCTCAGCTGACCTCTACCTTTGTCCTCTGACCTTTGTCCTCAGCTGACCTCTGACCTGTCCTCAGCTGACCTCTCTGACCTTGTCCTCAGCTGCCCTCTGACCTGTCCTCAGCTGACCTCTGACCTTTGTCCTCTGGACCTCAGCTGACCTCTGCCTTGTCCTCCGGGACCTTGTCCTCAGCTGACCTCTGACCTTTGTCCTCTGACCCTGTGTCCTCAGCTTGACCCTCTCTGACCTGTGTCCTCAGCTGACCTCTTCTGACCTGTGTCCTCTGACCTGTGTCCTCTGGACCTGTGTCCTCAGCTGACCTCTGACCTGTGTCCTCAGCTGATTCCTTCTGACTCAGTCCCCAGCTGACCTCTGACCTGTGTCCTCTGGACCTGTGTCCTCTGGACCTGGGCCCCAGCTGACCTCTGACCTGTGTCTCATTGACCTCTCTGACCAGCCCCAGCTGACCTCTGACCTGTGTTTGTGTTTTCTGTGGTTCACTTCAACAGAGATCGCCTGGCCATCGTCTCCCAGCAGCTGCGTACGGACTCTGGTATGTCTGAAACCATGAACGCTGGATCACAAAAACTCCATGTTGAAGATTAACTGTCTGTCTGTCTGTCTGTCTGTCTGCAGTCGACAGACACGGCATCGTGGACAGTGTCTGAAGATTCTGATTGTGAAAACTCTGCTGAGCTTCAGCTACATTACACGCCACTCCAGCTCCTGTTCTGGCACGCACTACGTGGTCCAATGCTAACCTGGAGCCTGAGCTCAGTCTGGCTAATGCTGAGCTGACAGCAGCCACAGCTGGCAGCTGTCCATCAGGGGTAAACATTAATGTGTTGTTGTCAGCTGACCTGTGACTTTCTCATTTCAGTACAGCTTTATTGGGAAACATATGTTACACTGCCAAAGCAAAGCATAGACAGACGTCTTAACAGAAAATACAGGAATAAAATAGAATATTTGGAAAACTGTGCTTTCACTGTTAAAGGCTTATATTATAGATATGCACATTATAAATAAGGCATATAATAGTGAAATAAAGGGCCTGTATACATATCAGTTAAACATTAATTTGTAAGATAAGAAAATATGTACAAAGTAAATGATGTCCAGCAGAAGGAGATGGTCTATGTCTGTCCTTCCTGTCCACTGATCGCCCCTTCATGGTCACAGCAGTTCACAATCTTGCTGCTATGTTTGCACATTGCTGTACTCAAGCACCCAGCAGGTAGCAAAGTTTCTGGATGTTGGGTCTGGAGGTCTCAAAGTCTTTCTGGGTGTTTGTGATCTGTGGAAGCACGTGGTTCTGGATGTCTGCACAGTTGGTAGGTATGAGTGCAGCCTGTCTCCACCTCGTGTTGTGTGCAGTGGGTGCACAGTCTGTCTTCTCTGGGGACTCCAGGTCTGTCTGTGACGGTTTTTCAATGCGAGGCTGTGCTCACTGAGTCTGTACATAGTCAGGATTTCCTGAGCTTCGATCGGTCACAGTGCTCTGTGTATTTCACACAGTATTTTCTTGTTTAGACCAAATAACATTCCAGTTTGCTGGTTTTTGGTTGATTCTTTCCAGTGTGTCAGGTAGCTTTTGTTTTCTTATACTGGTTTAGACTGATGGACTTGGTTTGGTGGCTCTGCTTGTGTTTGTGATCGTGGAGTCCAGAACCAGCTGGCTGAGGAGGCATTCTCACAGTCTCTCTGAGGGTGAGGGCTTTTTTATGGAGCCGGGACAGGTCTTTCTTTAAGGTGATCAAATTTAATTGCCTTTGAATATTGACGGTTAGTGGGTATCATTCCCACTTGCTCTGCATGCACGTTTGGTGTTCTCTCTGTTGGACACGGAGGAGGATTTGCAGAATTCTGCATGCAGAGTCTCAGTTTGGTGTTTATCCTATTTTGTAAAATGTTTGGGAGAAGTTGTGCAGCAGATCAAGGTGTTGTTATAACTTCAGTCGGAGACAGCAACATCAGGTCATCTCTGGAACAGTAGGTTTGATCTCGTGTCTGTCTGAGTGATGCCAGGTGCTGCTGGTGACTGCTCTTTGCCAGTTCATTAATGTATATGTTGACGGTGGTTGGGCCTGCTGCATCCCTGCCTAACCCCCCGGCTTTGGGGGAAGAAGTCTGTGTGTGTTTTGCCAATCTTAATGGCGCGCTTGTTGTTTGTGTACATTGAATTTATGATGTTGTGTGTTTTTCCTCCAATCTCACTTTCCAAAGGTTTGTATATAGACTCGTGCAAGCAATAGAATCAAATGCCTTTTGAAATCAACAAAACAGGAGAATAATTTGCTCTTATTTTTGTTTGTTTATGTCAATCAGATGCTGAGGGTAAAAATATGGTCTGTTGTGTGATAATTTGGTAGAAAACCAATTTGGGATTTGCTCAGGACATTATTCTCAGTGAGGAAATGAGTCTGTGGTTGATGATCATACAGAGGATTTTTCCGAGGTTACTGTTGACACAGATACCACGGTAATTATTAAAATAAGTTTGTCGTCACTTCCTCGTAAGCGTGTTATCAACCCTTGGTTCGCAAATATTGAAAATCCCACACTTAGAGACAATGTTAAAGAGTTTTAATGTAGCCATTTGAATTTGAGGTGTGAACTTTATCATTTCATTCAGGATGCTGTCGACACCACAGGCTTTCTTGGTTTCAACTCATTTTATTTTGTCCTGTACTTCTTTTAATGTAACTGGGGAGTCTAGTGAGTTCTGGTAGTCTTTAATGGTTGACTCTAAGCTTTTTAGTTTATCTTGTGTTTTTGTGTCTCTCTCAGATGACGACAATCCTCCAGTGTCCTTTGTGAAGTTTTCTCCAAACGGAATACATCCGCTACACTGGACAAGTCAGTCTCACAGCGCTGCTGCTAATGAATGTCAGGCTAATGCTAATGAACATCAAGCTAATGCTAACGTGTTAGCTCACTCTGCAGCCTTCTGTTTACAAAGTACACTGAAGCTCTGGGACTACAGTAAGGGAAGGTACTGTCTATAACCTGTCTGTAACCCGTCTGTCTGTCTGTAACCTGTCTGTCTGTCTGTCTGTCTGTAACCTGTCTGTCTGTAAATCTGTTCATCGTCTGTAACCTGTCTGTCTGTAACCTGTCTGTAACCTGTCTGCTCATAACCTGTCTGTCTGTAACCTGTCTGTCTGTCTGTAACCTGCCTGTCTGTAACCGGGCCCGTCTGTCTGCCCGTACCGTCTGGGTTCGTCTGTCTGTAACTCCGTCTGTCTGTCTGTCTGTCTGTAACCTGTCTGGGTCTGGGTTCGTAACCTGTCTGTCTGTCTGTCTGTAATCTGCCCGTCTGTCTGTAACCTGTCGCCTGTAAAATCGCCTATAACCTGTCTCGTTCGTTCGTCTGTAACCTGTCTGTCTGTCTGTAACCCGTCTCTCCTTCAGTGTTTGAAGACGCAGTACCGCCGCGGGCAATGAGAAGTACTGCATCTTTGCCAACTTCTCCTACAGGAGGAAGTGAGTGTGACATCACAGTGTCTGTCTCAGGTGAGTGTGACATCACAGTGTCTGTCTCCAGGTGAGTGTGTGACATCACAGCAAGTTCGTCTCAGCTGCGTGGTTGACCTCTGACCTGTGTTTCAGTGGATCGTGTCGGGCCTCTGAGGACAGCATGGTTTACATCTGAACCTTCAGACCAAAGAGATTGTCCAGAAGCTTCAAGGACACACAGGTAAGACCAGACACCTGAGACCTGTCCTCACACCTGAGACCTGTCCACTCTGCCCTCTAGTCTCTGACTTGTGTGCCTTCAGATGTTGTCATTCGACCGTGTGTCATCCGACAGAAAACATCACACGCTCAGCCGCTGGAAAACGATAAAACCATCAAACTGTGGAAGAGTGACTGTTAGACCAGAGCCGGGTCCAGAACTGAGCCGGGTCCAGACCCTGACCCTGAGCTACAGACTGATAGTCCACATCAACCTCATCTATCTGAATGCAAACAGAACCAGGACAGTCAGTCCAACACCAAGTGTTTATCTGTTTGATTTAAAGACTGACTTCACTGTTTTTAAGGGACTTCCGTCATCATCACTTCCTCCTTCACATAGACTTTGTGGACAAAATCATTTCTCTCTGACTTTTATTGTGAAATTATTATTATTATTTTGTTTATTTTTATTGGATCATTTTCAAAACACAATCAATAGTTTTAAATATTTAAAATAAAATTAATTTACTTAAAATCATCCACTTCCTGTCCAAACATTAGAAACAAACGTGAACTCGTCCTTTAATTATAATGTCTTGAAGCTCTGACATCACATTTCTGTTGCTGAGCAACAGTTTGAGTGACACGCTCACTGTCATGTGACACGCCAGCTGCCAGTCACTTTGTGTGTTTGTCTGTGCTGCATTCACTGACACTGTCTTGTTGCAGCCAATAAACTTACCTATCAGCTGATGAACAAAGAATATTCTTTTTTTTTTTCAGTTCTTTGTAAATAAAGATTTTGAACAGTGAGCTGTGTGTGTTTGGGTCATTGTCAATTTTTTTCACTTTCAATTTTTTTCCTTAAAATTTTTACTTTTTATGCTTAATGTATTACTAAAGTAATCTGTTACTTTAAGTATTAAAATTTTTTAAACATTTTCAAACTTTAGTTCAATTTCTTTTTCTAATTTTTTTTTCATGAAATTTTTCAAGTTCTCATTCAATGCCATTTTTCGCATCCTTTTAATGGAAAATTGATATTTTTTATACACAAATCTGCCTTTTCTGGAACTTCTTTTTTTTAGATTTTTTAGAAAAATCTGACTTTCTGAAATCAATCCTTTTTTGGTCAGCAAATTGTGATCTTTTTGTAAGACAACTTATTTTTTTTTTTGTCAGAAAATTGCAATCCTTTTTTTCCTGGAAATTTCGATCTTTTTAAAGACAAATCGACTTATTTTCTCTGACTTCTTCTTTGGGAAAATAGATTTTTTTTTTTTTAAAATTACATTTTTTTTTAAATGGAAATTAAAAACTTAAGACCAGACTTTTTCTGAAAATCATTTTTTTAAACTGCAAATTTTTATTTAAATCATACTTCTTTTCAAGAACAATCTTTATTTCAGAAAATTGTGAGACTGAAAATTTCATTCTTTAAAGGAAAATTATGATCTTACAGGAGTTTTTCTGTGAAAGTTTGTTTTGTTTTACACAATATTGCGATCATTTTTTAAAAAATACAAATCTGATTTTTTTTTCAGAAAATTCTTTTAAAAATAATATTTTGATATTTTTGTTACAAAAAACAAATTTTTTTCAAGTGGAATGTAACTTTTAAAGAACTTTTTTTTTTCAGAAAATTCCGCTTGTTTTTTTTTTTTGGAAACTAGCAACCTTAAAGACATCTGATTTTTTTCTGAAACTTCACCTTCTTTTGAAAATTGTGCCTTTTTTTGGAAAATTACGATCTTTTGTAAGAAAAAGGTCTGACTTTTCCAAAGAACTGATCTTTTCACAGAAAATTGATATTTTTTAAAGAACAATCTTAATTTTTTTCAATTTTAAGGAAAATTGTGGATCTTTCTGTGATAGAAAAAATTTGATTGAAATTTTTTTTTGGAAAATTAAAATTTTAAAAAAAGCAATCTTTTTTTGGAGGACTTTTGAGGAAAAATTTGAAACTTCTGCTTTTTTGGAAAATTGTGGATTTTGCTGCAAAAAAACTGTGACCTTTCACGAAAATTGCGATCTTGCGAATTCAAGTAAGAACAGTTTTTTCTGAAATTTATTTAAGGTAAATTGCACTTTTTCAGAAAATTGCAAATTGTGAAATTGTAACTTTTGTAAAGATTTTTCAGAAAATTCTGTTTTGTTTTTAACAAAATAAGATCTTTTTTCTCTTTTTTAAAGACATCTGATTTATTTTCTGAAAATTGTTTTTTCTGGAAAATTACAATCTCTTTTTGAAAAATTATAATCTTCAAAGAAAATCTGAATTTTTAAAGAAATCTTTTAAGGAGAATTGTGGATCTTTTGGAAAATTACACCTTTTCTTTTGAAAAGTAGTATTTTGGAAAAATGTGATCTTTTGTTACAAAACGGATCTTTTTCATAAAATTATGATTTTTTTTTGGAGAAAATTGCAAATTACGTAAATTACAACTTCTTAAGAGTTTTTTCAGAAATTTGTGTTTTTACAGAATATTACATCTTTTAAAAGACAAATCTTTTTTCTGAAAATTTTATTTTTTTGAAAATTGCGATTTTTTGTTATATAAAACTGCAAATTTTCATGGAAAATTGGGCATCTTTAAAGAATAAGCTGAATTTTTAAAATAGATTTTTTTTTTTTTTAAGGAAATTGCGACCTTTCTTGGATAGAAATTTTATCAAATCAGTTTTATTTCCTAAAACTTTCGGTTTGAAAGTGATCTTTTGTTACAAAAACTGCACTTTTTGGAAAAATTTTAAGGTAAATTGCACCTTTTTTCTGAAAATTACGATTTTTTTTTTTTTAGAAAATTGCAAATTATGAAATTACAACTTTCTTCAAGTTTTTTCAGATGTACCCTGTGTTTTTCTGTGTTTTTTAAAATTCTCATTTTTGAAAAATGATCATTTGGAAAAATTGCAATCTTTTTTGTGAAAAAAAAGTGACTTTTTGAAAAATTGTGATTTTTGTTACAAAAAATCTGCATTTTTTTCATGGAAATTACAATTTTTCTTAAGAAAAGTTTCAGAAATTGTTTTTTTAGGACAACTGATCTTTTTTTTAAAGACAACCAGATTTTTTTTTCCCTGAAACTTCTTTTTTTTTTTTAAATTACAATCTTTTTTTGGAAAAATTACAATTTTTCTTTTTGATAAAAAAAGTTATTCTTTTGGAAAATGCAATCTTGTTACAAAACAAATCTTTTTCACGGAAATTGCAAGCCTTTTTAAAGACAATATGTTATTAAAACAATATGAATTTTTGTAAATAAATTTCTAATTTTTTGGAAAATTGCGATCTTTTACCAAAAAGCTGATCTTTTTAAGGAAAATTGCAATCTTTTTAGATTTTTTCTGAATATTCTTGTTTTTTTGGAAAATAATGAAAAAATGAAAAAATTCTGACTGTTTTTGAAAATTGCGATATTTTGTTATGAAAAACTCCAAATTTTTTTTCTTAAGAAAATTGCAAATACTGGAATTGCAACTTTTTAAAAGTTTTTCAGACAACTGATTTTTTTTCTGAAAATTCTTTTTTTTTGGAAAATTGCACCCTTTTTGGAAAAATTACGATCTGTCTTTTTGAAAGAAAAGCTTACTTCTTTTCACGGAAAATTGGCGATCTTTTAACACACAAATCAGATTTTTTTCAAAACTTAGTTTTGAAAATTGTGATCTTTGTTACAAAACTGCATCTTTTTTGAAAAGTTCTTTAAGGTAAATCTGAAATCTTGGAAAATTCATTTTTTTCAGAAAATTTAAAAGACAAATCTGATTTTTTTCTGAGAATTCTCGCTTTTTTGGAAAATAATTATCTTTTTTTTAAATCATGATCTTTTGTGGAAAAAAATACTGTTTTTGAAAATTGCGACCTTTGGTTACAAAAAACTGGTTATCATGGAAAATCATGACTTTTTTAAGAACAGTTTTTTCAGAAAATTCAGCTTTTTCAAGGAAAATTCGCGATCTTTTTAAATTCAAATCTTTTTTCTAAACCCTTTTTTGGAAAAATCTCGATCTTTTGTTACAAAAAAATGATCTTTTTCACGGTGAATTGCGATCTTTTTAAAAGAGCAATCTGAATTTTTAAATTTTTTTTGGAAAAATTACGATCTTTCTTTTTGATTTTTTAAAATAAATTTCTCTTTTTTTTAAGGAAAATTGCGATCTATCTTGATAGAAAATTTATCTTTTCAAGGAAAATTGCAACCTTTATAAAGATAAACTGCTTTTTTTCTGAAACTTCTCATTTTTTTTGAAAATTGTGATTTTTTTTGTTACAAAAACTGATATTTTTCTATGAAAATTGCAATCCTTTAAAGAACAATCTGAATTCTTAATTTTCATTTTAAGGACAATCTTTTTAAGGTAAATTCTGGATTTCTTTCGAAAATTGCAGCTTTTAAGAACAATCAGTTTTTTTAAGTAAAATTAAGCATTCTTTTTAAAAAGACAACCAGATTCTCTTTTAAATAAAACTTCTCATTTTTTGAAAATTGTGATCTTTGTTACAAAAAAACAGCAATCTTTTCAGGGAAAATTATGACCTTTTTTTGTGCATCAGTGACTGTAAAGGCCATTGTAGTCTGGCTGTGTTTGTGTGTGGCTTTTCTTTTCCTTTGTAATCACTCTGTAAATAGGAATGTCTCCATCCCCAAAAAAATGATTGGTGGGAGTGATGCCAGGCTCTAGCCTGTGATTGCATGCAGCAGGAAACCCCAAGAATATATATGTATAAGGGAGCTGGTTACAGTGGGGGACAATCAGCACTTTCTCATCTTCAGAAAATCGAATTTTTTAAAGAAAATTCAAATTTTTTACGGAAGTGTGATTTTACTTTGACAGAAAAAATCTGTTTTGTTTAGAAATTGTGATCTTCTGTTACAAAAATGCTATCTTTTGCCAGAAAATTTCGACCCTTTAATCACAAATCTGACTTCTTTTCTGCTATCTTTTTTTCCAAAATCTGAGACCTTTTTATTAAGAACAATCAGTTTTCATAGAAAATTGCAATCTTTTTAAAAGACAAATCAGATTTTTTTTTCTGAAAATTGGGATTCTCTTTGTAATAATCTTAATAATGATCTTTTTTTTAATAATTTTTTTTTTTTTTTTTACAAAAAATTGCAATCTTTTTTCATGGAAAATTGTGACTTTTTTTCAAGAAAAATCTGAAGCTTTTAAAGAAAAGTTTTTGTTTAAAACACTTAAACAAAAAGAGTGTTTTTTCACTGAAAATTTCAATCCTTTTTAAGGTAAATTGTGACTTTTGGGGGGGACTAATTGCAACCTCTCTTCTTGAAGAAAGATGTCAAAAACGGTGATCTTTAGTTACAAAAATGCAATCTTTTTTCACAGAAAACTTACATTTCTTTTAAAAACAATCAGTTTCTTTGCTTTCTCAAAATCTGACTTTTTGGGAAAATTTGTATTTTCTTTTAAATGACAAATTGCCCATTTTTAACGGAAAATTGAGATCTTTATTTGAAAAAAATTCTGACTTGGGAAAATTGCAATGTTTCTTTGCTTATTAAAAACGTTGTATTTTTTTTTTTTAACAAAAATTGCAATCTTTCTCAGAAAACTTTTGATCTTTTTTCAATACAAATTCGTTTTATTTGTAAGAGTTTTTTGTCAGAATTTTCTTTTTTTTTTTTTACAGAGAATGCGATCTTTTAGGAAATAATTGCAACTCTTTTTGAAAGAAAACTGAGAGATTCTTTTCACAGAAAAAGACTAATCTGAATCTTTTTAAAGAATTCTTATGAAAAAGTGCAACCTTTCTCTTTCTTAATCTAACTTTGTTTAAAATGGATCTTTTGTTACAAGAAAACATTTTTTTCATTTTTTCAGAAAATTGCTACTTTTTTTTTAAGAACAGTTTTTTTTTTTTCAGAAAATTCTCAATTTTGGGAGAAAATTGTGACCTTTCAGAAAATTGCACCTTTTTTGCTGGAAAATTTCAACCTTTTCTTAAAAGACAAATATGACTTTTTTCCTGAAAATCTGACTTTTAGAAAAAAAATTGTGATTTTTTTAAATGAAAATTGCTTTTTTTTTTTTTTACGGAAAAATTTAACTTTTTTTTTCTGAAGATTCTTATTTTGGGGGGAAAATTGCCATTTTTTTTTTTATAATTGCAATCATTTTCTGAAAGAAAAATTCTGACTTTTTTCAGAAAGATTTACAAAAATGCAAATCTGAAAATTCTGAAAATTCTCATTTTACGGAAAATTGTGATCTTTTTTATAGATCAATCTGACCTCTTACAGACAATTAATTTTTTCAGAAAAATATCAATCTTTTTTTTACAAAAAGTTTCGATCTCTTTTCAATGAAAATTACATCTTTTAAGATAAATCTGACTTTCCAAAGAAAATTCTTGTGATCTTTTTTCTTCAATTTTTATTCAGATTTTTACGTTAAATTCTTTTTCTTTTTTTTTATAAAACAAAACTAAAAGCCATAAAACATGGTGTTGAGAGGATGTGACGGACACCACAGAAGAAGAAATTGTTTAAACTCCAAGCATCTTTTTAAATAAATAAAACGTATTTATTTGAATTCCTTCGCCTCAAGGTCCACAATGACACATGAACAAACACAAAAATTCCATCATCTTTATTAACAAAGCAAATAAAACAGACGACGCTCTCTTTTTTTGAAAAATTGAAGTGAAAAATTGAAAGTGAAAAATAGTTTTAAAAACTTTGTAAATATTCTTGAAACATTTGAAAGAGAAAAAATCAAAATGAATTCAAGTGATCAGTGTTTAAATAGACAGTAAGGGAAAAGATGTCTTTAATTTAAGAAACGTTATTGATCACGTTGAACATGGAATTACTTCTCCGCATTTAACCCATCCAGGTTGGCAACCTGCTGGAAATTTCATTTCTATCCTTGGCGTTACTGCTCACCAAACGAAATGGTCCTAACATAACAGATGCCAGTGCAGTGGGTGCTGGTGCGGTCCTGTTGCAGAGAGGGTGGAAGGATGGTATTGATCAAACTGTTGCTTACTTTTCCAAAAGTTTAACTTAAACACCAGACAAATTATTCCACCACTGGGAGAAAGAAACCTCTTGCTCTGTTGTTAGCCCCACAGCACTTTGAGGTTTGCGTTGATCTACTTCTACCTGTACCCTCTTGGTTTTTCTGTCCCGCATGTTCAATCACAAACTGTTACTACAAGACTTCAACTTTGATATCTGGACATAAGAAGGGTCTGAAATGTGTTAGCTGGGATGCTTGTCTAAGCTGTAGATCACAGCTAGACAGTATGTATGTAACCTTAACGTCAAGCCAGGGGCTTGTAATTTAACGGAGGAGTGTTACGCTTCGACGCTGGCTGCCGCTAGTATGCTCTTTGTGTCTTATAGGTAAAACCAGCTGTGTGATCCCTTGTCGGTGACTTGCCCTTTTGAGCCAGGACCGCCTCCCCTGAGTGCTGTGTCCTGTCGCTCTGTTGAGGTGGCTGTGGTTCGACAATCTGAGTCCTCAATCAACCCCAGCTGAAGTTTAAATACACTGTGTCCCCGCAGTTCCAGGCGTAAGCTTGTGCTTTCTGTATGCTCTGCAAGCCTCTCGTAGTTGGTAGATTGTGTTTGAAAACTGTGGAGGTTGATGGAGAAACTTTATTGGGACTGGGCTAGGTTTAGTTACCTTTACACGGATTACATTGAGAGTATTTTTCTGTTAGAGGCATTGGTTAGCTGTGTTGTTGTAGGCTGTTTTCTGGTTTTCGCAACAGGTTCAGACTGGGTGAGGTTTTTTATTTCTCGCTTTGTTTTCAGCTGGACGATAGGCTCCTGTTTAGGATTCTCTTTTTGTTATACTTGTTTGTTCTTTTAAACAGCACTGCATGCCTCAGGCTCCCATTTGCCTCTATCTCCTTTTGTTAAGAAAAAATTAAACTCCTGAGAACCATTTCATTTCCTATCCTTATCTTATGTTACTGCTCACCAAACGAGCCAGGTCGTAACAACATGCACGGGGTCACACACTCAAATAGACAGATGCCAGATTCACCGGAGCGGTCACAGCGCCCGGGAACCGCCAACTTTGGGGTTATTGGACGACCCATTCTACCACTGAGCCATGGTGGCTTTATTGACCCACATTTTTAAAAAATGTGGAATGGAAAAAGTGGAATGAAAAATGTTTTTTTTTTTTTTTTTTTGAGGTAATCTGAAATTTTATGGAAATTTGAAAGAAAACTGGGAATGAAAATCAAATGAAAATGAATGCAAAAGAATAGAAAAATAATTCTAAAAATGAATGAAAAATTGAAGAATTGAATGAAAAACTGAAAAATTAATGAAAAAAATGAAATATGAATGAATCTTTGAATGAATGAAAAGTTGTTACTAAAAAAGCTTTTTATGTAAACAACTTTATTTAAATTGTAATTGTTATTTCTTGATGAACTTCCATGAGTTGATTAATTTTCCTTCCTTTCCTTGCTAAAACTGGAAATTATAAAGTCAAAAATAAAACACAATAATAAAATCATTTCAATTTAATTAATTTTGAAAAAATCAAACTAAAACAAAAATAAATAAATATTCCAAATTATATAAATTTCAAAAGAATAAATAAAATGCTTTTATTCAACTTTTCAGAAAACAAAACAAACAAAACATTTATTTCTTCAGTTCAAATAAGTTTTTCACATGCGGCCCCATCATCCTCCATACATTTGTTACAGAAGTTTTATACTTTAAATTTTCTTCATTGATGAAAATGAAAATTTGTAAATAAAAAGTTCATTTAATTAACTTACCAGAAAACATTTTTTCTTTTTGCTCAACGAGAAACACAA
>CM053985.1:26743697-26838654 GCA_028641955.1 Protonibea diacanthus
TGAGCTCACAGATGTTCAGACTCAGATCAACCAGGACCAAACCAGGCCCAGGTTCAGGATCAGGTCCCGATCCAGAATCAGGGAGTCTGGGCTGTCAGCTTTGATGATGTCATGAGGCGGTCTTACCTCACTGCGTCCTCCTGCTGACTCTGCTGTCTGAAGGCGGTTCTCCTCAGACCTCCGGTCCCCCTCCCCTCCCCTGGGCCCGGCTCCTTGCGGTGGGGCTGGTTCAGGGACAGAAACTCGGGCCGGTTCAGGACGTTGTCCCGGTCTCTGGTCCGGCACCGGGCCTGGTTGCCGGGCATGGTGGAGGTTCTGGTGGTGAGACGGTGTGCAGGACTGAGGCGGATCAGAACTCTGAGTCTCTGAGACTCTCTGAGAGACTTGCTATAAATAAACCAGCTGGCCTTCTTCTTCTACTGTCAGCTGTTCAGAGAGAGAGACTGGAAAAACACTGAACACACACACACACACACACACACACACACACACACACACTCTAACAGAGGTCAGAGGTCAGTTAACTGCTTGTGATGCGTTCAGGTCACATCAGAATTTTAAGTATGAGGAGAAATATATTTCCCATGATGCATCATGTTGGATGCAGAGACCCAGAATTTGTCCAACAGTAAAACAATCCATGCTAAGCTAAGCTAACCCAGAACACATGACAGACTAACCCCTTCAGCTAATGTAGCGAACTGCTAATTAGCTGCTGCCAACTGAATCTGCTGTTAGCATGCTGGAATGGCTTTGATAAGTAGCAGTAGAGCTAAAGCTAATATAATAAAGCTAATACAGCTAACACTGGGGATCAAGTTGGTTTGAGGCTAGTGCTAATGTAGCTAACTGCTAACATAAGTCAATGTTATGGACCTCACTACTTTAACATAGCTAACAGATAATATAAGCTAATGTTAGCTCAGGTAGTGTATTGAAATGAACAAAAGAAAAAGATGTGTCTGACACTGTCCAAGTGCATTCTGGGAAATGTAGGCCTCAGTGTTAGGCTGTCTCCCCCCCTATTCATATAGAATATCATCTGCTGCTAAACTGGACCAGACTGGACCCGGTCCAGGCTAAATACAGACACACACTCAGCTGTCAGCTGACATGTCAGTCTGCTAACTGTAGCTGCCATTAGCCCGTTAGCTGAGTTAGCCCTGCTCCTAACTGTTGGCATGACAGCTCCATAAAGAATGAACAGCAGAGCTAACAGAGAGGTATTTATCTGGTCATGTGACAATTTGATTTAACTGAAATTAAATTTAAATTAAGTGACATAAAATATTTATTTTGATGTCAAATCAAAATAAGGGGGGAACCTTTGGTACCGTGTCATGTGTTCCTACACGGACCACGGACACACCGTTGCTATTGGATGCGGCGTAGCTCCGCGGTGCCCCACAGCTAACGATGCTAACGATGCTAGCGGAGCTACATGTTGTCAGACGATATGAAACGTCACAGTTTATACCGTGACATCGGGACGGTTTGATGTAGTGACGTCACAGCGGCGGTAAAATCGTCAGTGACGTGTTTGTATGAGGAGCTAACAGCAGCTAGCAGCAGGATTAGCTGTGATTAGCCGTTAGCTTGCAGGCGGCTAACTGACGTTAGCTTCTCCGGTAGTTTTAACGTCGGGAAACGAAAAGAAGTACGGGAGCCGACAGGGCCACGAGGAGGGGGTCAGAAACGAACCGGAACCGAACCTGAACTGCACCCAGCGCGGATTAACCCGGGTCCAGCTCTCTGACCTGACCGGGTTCTGCTGGAGGAGCTTCAGGTAATCATGACTGAAATGGACCTGGACCTGAGGCGGTCCAGACTGGACCACACCAGGCCCGCCTTGTTCTGGAGGTTTCACACCACGCTGTGGCGACATGTCGGACTGTGACCTGCCAGCTGTAGAGGAAGCTCCCGGTCCACCGGGTCACAGTCGCCCCCCCCTGGCAGAGAAGGCCCTGTCAGAACCGTTCTGCCGGTTGCGGTACCGGGACACGTCCCTGCTGGTCTGGCAGCAGCAGCAGCAGGAGCTTCAGGCGGCGCCGCCCTCCACCTACCTCAACCGGAGCCAGTCGGCCTGGTACAGCAGCTTCGGGAACCAGGCGGTGCTGATCCGAGACAAGAGGGGCCTCGAGGACACAGAGGGACGGTCCAAGATCTGCAGCATCATGTAGACCAGAACCAGAACGGACGGAGATCAGGCTGAAGTCTGCAGCTTGACTGGAACTGACATACTGCAGAACTCATCTGGATCAGAACTGGTCCTGGTTCAGAACTTTTAAAGAGTGTTGAACAGAGCCGTGGTTGCAGTAAACAGCTCTGGTTGTATAGAACCCTACGGACAAATGAGCTGATGTCAGTCTGACAGGATGCGTTCATACAGTCAGAGGTTCTTTAAAGGTTCTTTAAAGGTTCTTTAAAAACTCAAAGTTTTAGAAAATTTTAAAGTTTAGTTGAAATATAATTTAAAATAATGTGACATCATGATGATGTCACGTGAACGTGACTCGGCTCTGGAGCAGTTAGGATTCGAACCAGTGACTAGCTGATGACCTAACGACCTTCAAACCTGTTTTTATGTTTTTGTGTCAATAAAGATTTTTAATTAACAAAGCTTCTTTATTTAAACGTTAATAAACGATCTCTCGGCCATATATGGTCACTTGGCTGTCGCCAGAAATGACAATATAAGGACGAGAGCCTGTAACCTTTATCTTCGTTAACGTCTCATTAATCATTACGTTAGCATGCTGCTGTTAGCCGTTACCTGCACAGGTGAGAGAATGAGTCGAGTCATCAGGTCACTTTATGTGTTTATTTATGAAAACAAAGGAACTCAGAAAATAAGGATCCCATATCAGTAATTACATCAAATAATTCACTTGTTGGTTTGTCCTCGCTTCGTCCTGTCTCTCTCTCTCTCTCTCTGTCTGTCTCTCTTCCTGTCTCACTCTCTTCCTGTCTCTCTACTCTATCGAGCGGAGTTCGATCTAAACCTCAGACAGCTACTATACAGCTACTATACAGTGCTCAAACATACGGAAGAAAGAACGTACGGCCGGAGTGCATGCAGATACACAAAATCACTTTTTTCTCTTTTCTTATTAAAATACAAAAATTAACTATTCAAAGCTCGACCAACTAAAACAAACAGAGGGGTTACCGCGGCAACGGGCTGTCCGTCTGTCACCTGTCTGTCCGAGTCATACGATGTTAAAAAATGAACACGTTTGAATTGTCGTAACAACCGACCGTCGCTGTGACAACTCAGCGTCTCAGAGATTCAGAGACACGGCGCGACCGTCCCGTGTCCCGCTAACCCTGAATGCATCGTCCACCAGTAACTCAGACAGCTGAGGCTTCGACCAATCACAGAGGAGGGGGAGGAGGAGGAGGCGGGGTCTGATGGGCTAAAAAGTCCACAGAGGTCAAAGGTCAGACAGACAGGTAGACAGACAGACAGGTCAGTCACATGATTGATCTGTTCAACAGAAACACAATGGAGATGCAAAAAAGAAATCTGACCCCGCCCCCTCCAACCAGCCAATCAGAGCCGAGCCTGGACCTGTCCAATGAGTGAGCTGCATCCAAACGTGAGGAAACTTCCAGACCTGCAGTCAGCGGCTTGTCTCCAGCAGCCAATCAGATGAGGACAAGGTTGTGACATCACCACTAAGACGAGCTGACAAGGCTCTCAGCCACTCAGATCAAAGTTTATTAAAAAGATTAAAATAATAAGAGTGGATTAAAATGAGATAAAAGCAGCTGACATCAGGTCAGAGCTCGTCACATTGAGCGGCGAGGGGGGCGGGGCCATGTCTGAGCGGCAAGGGGGCAGGGCTGTTACAGTATGAGTGGTATACTTTGAGGGGGCGTGGCTTATTGTGGCATCAGGGGCAGGGACAGCGTACAAAGACATTTTATATCGAGAACTTTATAAAGACACAAACGTTTCAGCACAACCTGAAAATCAAAGAAAATGTAGTGTAAAAAAAAGGAGCCAGTGCCGCTCGTGGGGGGCGGGGTCAGAGCCTGGCATGGTGACCCCACCCCCCTCGCTGATGACCCCAGGGACTGACGGGTCCGGTTGTTGGTTTGAGTTTCAGGACCAGCAGAGGGCGTGTTCTGCTCTCAGAGGGTATCAGCTGCAGAGACCTGCTGACAGTGAAGGTAACACGAGGCGTTCAAAGACACGAAGCAGTCTGACTCGTTTCTCTCTGCAGCAGCCACAGCCTGCAGCATGTCTCTGGCAGCTGATTGGTGGATATTTAACATAATTGAGGTCTGTACAAAGAACCTGATTGGTCTAAATGCTCACTGATGGTCTGACTGATCGATTTATGAAAACATGATCGGACTAAAAACCCACTGAGATCTCCTGCTCCTGCTCCTGCTCCTCCTCCTCCTCCTGCTCCTGCTCCTCCTCCTGCTCCTCCTCTCCCATGATTCTCTATAGATGCTTCTGGAATGTTTGCAGAGGTCAGGGGTCACAGCCGGCCGTCCATTAAGAAGAAGAAGAAGAAGAAGAAGAAGAAGAAGAAGAAGAAGAAGACCTCCATGGCAGAGTGTTCAGAGAAGAATGACAACTTCCAGACAGACAGACAGGTGTACAGACAGACAGGTGGACTGCCTGTCTCACTTCTTCTTCTTCTCTTGCAGGAAGTCGTTGTTTTCTTCTTCTCCACTTCCTGTTTGCATTCCTCCAGAAAAACAAACAAACAAACAAACAAAAAAAAAAAAAACGACACTAGGAGCTAAAAAACAGGTCAGCCTATTTACATACAGTCTCCAAGTCTGGGCGTGTGAGTGTGTGTGTTTTATATATATATATTTAATGTGGGTGTGTGTGTGTGTATGTATGTGTGTGTGTGTGTGTGTGTGTGTGTGTGTGTGTGTGTGTGTGTTGTGAGGAGTTCAGAGTGTGTATCTCTGTCTTTTGTTTGTGTTTGTTCAAGATGGAAGTTTACATGGATCTGTGTGTGTGTGTGTGTGTGTGTGTGTGTGGATAAACCTCTGTGTGTGTGTTCAGTAACATGTCTGTGTGTGTGTGTGTGTGTGTGTGTGTGTGTGTGTGTTCAGTCTGTGTCGGAGGAAGAGGAGGTTCCTGTTGAGGAGCTGTCATCAGAGGAGGAAGAGGAGCTGCCACTCAAACGACTAGCCCCGCCTCCTGAAGCCCCGCCTCCCGCTGCCTTCTCTGTGGAGAGAGACAGGTAGAGAGAGAGGGACAGGTAGAGAGAGAGGGACAGGTAGAGAGAGAGGGACAGGTAGAGAGAGAGAGACAGGTAGAGAGAGAGGGACAGGTAGAGAGAGAGGGACCGGTAGAGAGAGAGGGACAGGTTAGTGAGGTCATAACTGAGGCATGCTGCTCTACTCGATCAGGATGAGAAGTTTCTCTATGAACAATAACGACTACATTTCCCATCATGCCCCATGCTGCTGCTGGACCATGTACGTTTCAGTATAGATTGAGTAAATAAGCGTTTCAGGAGTGTTATGTGAGCATTATATGAACGTTACAGGAAGTATTATGGGAGTGTTATGTGAGCATTTTAGGAAGAATGTTTTCCCTCCAGACTTAAACATGTAGAAACTGTAAATATGTAAATCTGATGTAATGAACTCTGATTGGAATGTTCTGATTGGAAGCTGGGCGGAGTCTGTTCTGAAATGGGTCATCACGGTTCATCGGATAGAACGGCCTCCTCGCGTACAGAACACGTCATCCGTGCCGGGTGGAGTTAAAGTTTTAACGTGGAGCTTACTGTTTCAGGTGTGGATACTTACGCAGTAGCTTCCGTTGCTTCTTCTGCAGACAGGACTTGACGTAGCGCTCCAGCTCTCGGAGTGTCGATGGTTTGAGGGTCTCGAAGTCGATCTCGATCTCGTCGGGGTTCGAGTCCCTCAGCGATGGCTCTCTGGACTGGATGATGTGGACGACGCGGCCCAGCTTCTCCCCCGGCAGCCGGTTTATATCCAGACTCAGCTGTCGCTTCTCGTCATATGACATTGGCAGGGACGACTCCTCGCCGTCGTCTCCGTTGGCCGAACCACCACCGGACGCCTTGGTGCCTTTCTTAGGTTGCCTGGAAACACAGAGTCGCTCTGGTTGGTCAAACTCTGGATCTTTGACTCCCAGAGGACGGGAACTGACTGAATCGTACCTGGTGGCGGTCACCGTGCTGTTGGCTTTCCTGGCCGGCGCTTTCTTCTGATTGGCTGGTTTGGGCTGCTGAGCGGCGGCCTTGGGCTTCTTCTCTTCCTCCATCTTGCCCTTGTTCCCTTTGTCTTTGTCCTTGTCTTTCTTCTTCTCCTTGTCTTTCTTCTCTTTCTTCTTCTTTGGCTTGCTGACCGGAGCCTGGGACAGGACAGCCAGCTGCTCGTGCACCGCCTTCAACTGGTGGAATACACTAATTATCAGTACCTACAACCTGATCAACACCTGGGGACGCCTTCAGCCCGTCACTTAGTCTACAAATGATCTACAATGACATCATTATGTTTAACAGTGTCTCTACATTCATTAAATCTACAATGATATTAAAAAAGAAGAAAACCAGGATGTTCTTGACCTGTGATTGGTCGGCAGCACCAACCTGCTCCTGTAGCTCAGCCAATCTCGTGGCTCGCTCCTCCTCTGAGTCAGACGATTCGTCGGAGGAGGAGTTGTTGCTGCTGTCAGAGGAGGCGGTGCTTTTACTGACCACTGGCGTTGTAGATGGGACCGACGCCTCCAGGCCCTCATCGGGGATCTTAGCGAAACGCATCTCGAACACGTCCTGAGGAAGCACAGAGGTTATCGACTGAAGTGACCTGAAGGTTCTGAAAGTCACAGGAGGTTCTGGAGTTGGGACGTACCTGCAGCTTGCGGGCCATGGCCACCACCTCGTGGTCTGGAGGGTTGTACTTGTAACAGTTGGAGAACATTAACCTGACGTCAGTCGCAAAACTCTGAGGGTCGCTGTACTCGCCTTTATCCATCTTTTTCTGTTGGGAGGAAAACAAACAGTCAGCTTGTCTGAAACAAACCTACAACCTGCAGACAAGAAGGTACAGGTAAACAGGTATGCTCTACGTGTGGTGGACCAGTTGATGGCAATACATTAAGCAACTCATCAACAAGACTAGACTGCAGTCGAAGCAGTATGTCAAATGTCTCCACAAGTAAGAAACTCAGGAGTCCCAGCTGACCTCCTCTGATCACCTCAGTTACCTGGTCAGGCCTCACCTGACTCAACAAATGTTACCTCCACCAATGAACGACACCTGTACACCCGTGCACTCATGGCAATCCAAACTTTTTTTAAATCAAGTTTTTATTTGACAGCTGAAGAGTGACAGGAATGTGGGAGATGTGATTGTGAGGTGGGAATGACATGCAGCAAAGGGCTGCAGGTCGAATTCGAACCCTGGGCCGCCGCTGAGCCTTCGTACACGGGGCGGATGCTCTACCAACTGAGCTAACCGTCACCCCAGGACAGTCCAAACTTTTCTGTCTGTTGTTCCCCGTTGGTGGAACGTCCTACCAGATCAGGGGCGTCCCTCTCTACCTTCACAGACCTCCTGAAGACCTCCAGCTCTGCAGAGAGGACCTCCTCTACAACACTACCAACACCTGGACATGACACACCTGTCCCCTCTAACTGGACCTTAGTTCTGTGTGAGTAGAACTTATTGCTGCACTAACACTGGACGGGTCCTGCTGGTCCACTCAGGGGTCGGTTCTCCTGACTGACTGTTCGTGGCGTGTTGTGAGGTCATGGCAGTGTGTTTTGTGCGTGACGATGTCATTACCCGGACGGTGCTGAGGTCCATGGGGTGTTTGATGATGTCATGGTAGTCGTGCAGCTCGAGCGCCTCGGCGTCCACCGGCTTGTAAAAGGGCCAGGCGTAGGCGGCATGTTTCTTCGAGAGCATCTCCTTCAAGATGGCGTCGCAGTGTTTCATCTGCTCACCGAGCTTGCCGCCTTTCCTCCCGGCTCCGCCTCCGCCGGCTCCCACGTCACCTCCTGCCACCTCCTCGCCCGTCTCCCTCCGGGTCTTGGCAGGGCGGGCTGCGGCCTCACGGCGGGAAGAGCCCAGTTTGGGCGGTTTGGTGTCCTGAGCAGACGGAGAATCTGCACGACCCGCGGAGATGGCCGACGTGGTTGGAGTGGTGGTGTCGGCTTTCCTCTTCACACCTTTCTTCTGTTAGGACAGACAGGTGAGAGACAGACAGGTAGACAGGAGAAGAGAGAGACAGGTAGACAGGTGAAGAGAAGTGGAGAGAGAGACAGGTAGACAAGTGAAGACAGACAGAAAAGTATATTTTGGGTCATGTGATGCACTTCCACACCACACGTCTGTTACCTTGACGACGGGCAGTGCAGACGGCATCATGGTTGCCGGGGGCTGCGGAGCAGAGACAGGGGGCGTGGTCTGGACAGGTGTGGGCGTGGTCGAGATGACAGGTGTCTGAGAGGGGGAGGGAGAGGGGTAGGAGGGGGGAGGGGAGGCTGATGACTCCGCCTGCTGACTCACTGAAAGTCACGCACACAGAGTACTGTTAGTAGTAGCACATAGTACCTATTACTTAGTACTGTAGTATTACTGCAGTACTCACCTGTGGTGGCAGCAGCGGGCTGTTTGCTCTTGTTCTTGCCTTTAGGAGCCGGAGGCAGCAGAGCGACTTCTTCCTGAGGCATCTGAGCAACTTTCTGCAGGAAGATCTTCTCTAAAGCCTGAGCCATGAGGACGATGTCATCTGTGGGCTGAAATACACAGAGTACACGCTTCAGATACTTCATACTGTACTACAAACAGACAAACATACTTCATACTGTACTGCAAACAGACAAACATACTTCATACTGTACTGCAAACAGACACAGGTGAACATGTACCTTGTTGTAAATGTAACAGTTGGTGAACATGGTGTTGAAGTCCTGCATGGCCTCACTGGCGCTCCAGTAATAATTGTTCTCCAGACGTTTCTTGATGGTTCCCATGTCCATCGGGTTCTTGATCACTTTGTGGTAGTCCTGGAAACATGGATGAGGTTAGCTTAGCTTAATATTAAGACTGAAAACAGCTACCTTATCTCTGTCTAAAGCTCAGTGACGTGTGCGTTGGCTTACTGCCAGGCAGAGTTTGATGGCGTCGACAGGTTGGTAGAACGGCCAGGCGAACTGATGCTTCCACAGAGTCTTCACCACCACGTTCTGCATGTACTGCAGCTGGTTGGTCTTTCTGATGGACACAAACAAACAAGAACCATGTGACAGCTTCATGAATCACTCATTGTGTTTGTTTACTAGCAGATCTTGACCTCTCCAATATGGCCGGAGAGATTTATCAGAACATATTGGGCATGAAATTAATCAAGAACCAGAACGTGGTCTATGACAGACCAGGTAAGGTACATAAAGGATAAATTCCACCAGGTATGGCTGTGACACAATCTGTGTTTCAAACCTACCACAACCTCTGCACAAAAGGTGTGGACCACTGTGAGGTGCTTCTTACCTGCCAGGTTTGGTGGGGTTGGTGACCTCAGGTGGGGGCGGGTTGGTGAGGGTGGGGGGGCTGGGGGGCGCAGCCTCAGGGGCGTCCGACATGGTGGACGACGGTGACGCAGCAATGCACCGTGGGACGGCAGTGTCCGACCTGAAGGTGAAAAAACAACTCCCTCTGTGGTATGAGGGTGTGTGTGTGTGGGCACACAGGTGTGTGTTAGTGTGTGTTCAGTTCAGGTGTTGTTGGTGTTGATGTTTCAGCTCGATGTTTCCCCCGACGAGACAAACTCCCATCGCACGACCTGAAGAAGAGGAGATGCTTCATTAGTGTCTGACACAACAGTTTATATGAATAAATATATCAGTTAAAATTTAATAACATTCATCATTTGGAATAATTTAATCTCTTTGGTTCTGTAAACATGTTCTGGTCTTTTCTGGGTTTGTCACCTTAAATTTTAACAAACAGATGCAACAGAGCGACAGACCAGCAGCGAGTGACAAGACAGTAAGACGATGGCTTTAAACTGTTTGACTGACGTAAAGGAGCTAACATGAAGGAGCTAACGTGAAGGAGCTAACGTAAAGGAGCTAACATGAAGGAGCTAACGTGAAGGAGCTAACGTAAAGGAGCTAACGTAAAGGAGCTAACATGAAGGAGCTAACGTGAAGGAGCTAAAGTGAAGGAACTAAAGTGAAGGAGCTAACGTCACGAACACAACCCGACGTCACGAACACAACCCGACATCACGAACACAACCCGACGTCACAAACACAGCCCGACGTGATGAACCAGTCAGTAAAACGATGAGTTTAAGGAACCATCATAACCACTGTCAGCTAATATAGCTGGAGCTAGGAGCTAAGATCAGAGGCCAGTGTTCAACATTGACTGAAAAATCTAAAGGTTGTCCATCATAAACAACCTGACCGCCTGCACCTGTGAACCACCTGACCGCCTGCACCTGTGAACCACCTGACCGCCTGCACCTGTGAACCACCTGACCGCCTGCACCTGTGAACCACCTGTCCAGCACACAGGATGAACTGATGATGATGAAGGACAAACATTTATCTGATTCATGTCTGTTTATTAAACGTCTCGTTATGATTATTATGATGACCTCTGGATCACATGAAATTACCTGTCAAGCATCACCTGTCTATCTGAACCTCTAACTGACCAATCAGGACTCATAACAAACCTGAAGTATGAAATTCAATGAATGACAGTGAATGCATCAGGTGCCACACGTCATTTACCTGCAGCAGGTGTTCAGCAGACAGTCAATGACATCATCAGACATGTAATTATCCTGATATCTGAGTGGCAGATGATGAAATATTTAAATGAGTTAGTACGGAAGACCCAAGTGCTCAAACAGATTATTAAATATTAAATTAATTATCCTGTTATAACAACATCGTTTGACAACAAAATGATGATGTCATAACATTGTGACATCACTACACTGTATGATGCAACATAAACATCATGTAATAAGATGTTTGAGCGCTCGGGGCTTCCGTACTTAATGACTAAATTATTTCAAACATTTCATGAACTCTGACAGGAGTCTGTAAATTACAGAAACACCTGAACACACCATGTTTGCTTCATGAACTAATTAATAAACTCATTAACTTAAACAATCAACTAATTAATCAGTCCACGTCATCAGGACGCTTTATGACGTCTGAGGTATGATTTATGATGTCATCAGTGAACACACAGCCACATGTTTCAATCACAACCATCAGAACCAGGTCCTCTCTGGACCACCAGAACCCGACCTTCATGCATCAACACCGGGACCAGAACCCGCATCAAACCTGGACGGTCCGGTCGAGCTCGGTTCTGTGTTTACTCACAGTCCAGTTACAGTACCAACGAACCGGAACCCCTAGCTGCCTGTCAGAACCAATCGAACCCGTCCTCCACACGGCCCGGATCAGGATCCGGTCCCGGTCGTGCAGGGATCAACAGATGTTACTGTGCCTGCCTGCATGTTGCTGCGGTTCAGTGGCTAACGACCGAGCTAACGGCTAACAGACACCGCAGCGACCAACTAACTCCACCGAACCGGTCCACAGCACCGCCATCCGGGCTCACACGCGCGGAACCGCTCGTTGTGCGCGGTAGGAGCAGTGAAAGCCCGCGCTAACCGTGCGGGCTGCTCAGGTGTGGACGTTTTCCAGCTGCCGAAACATCCCGTTTATCTCCTTTAAAAAGATGGCGGGCAGGAGAGCAGCTAGGCGGCTAGCTAACGAAGCTAACTGACTTACCGGAGCCGTAAAACGACATTAAATGTGTTTGTGGCGCGAGCGGACGGGCTCGAGCGTGCGTTGGAGGGAATAGGTCGACGTTAGTTCGCTCGTGAGCCGCACATCAGGGGGATTACCGGGGCTACCGGTCCGATCCGTGCAGATGTTACCGCTCCGTGTTTGGCTAGCTAACGAGCCGTTAGCCTGTTAGCTGAGCTTTGTCTGAAGGCGCCGAGCGGCCAGCCAGGCTCCGACACTCTCTGCACCCTCCGGGGGAGCCCTCCCCTCCGTCTACCCGCCAACCCTCCCCGCTACCGGCCACAGAGGTGTGTTTACTTTGGGTTCGGGTCCTCCGGTACGTCCAGCGGCGGTCCGGTCCGTTTTCAGGAAGATCTTTATTTAGCGGAGTAGCATAATAGATGAGTTATCAGCTGTCTACCGTGTGCGCAGACGCAGTGGTGAACAGCATCGTGGATGTTGTTGTGATCGGATTGGCTGGCCGTGTGGCTAACGCGCTGTGATTGGCTGTCAGGTGTTTAAGGGGCTTTGATTTGGTGCTGGGACTTTGGGGGGCTGTGATTGGCCGGTGAGTTAGTTGAAGCGCAGTGATTGGCTGAGGCACTGAAGGGGGCGCTCTGATTGGCTGGTGAGTGTTGCGTGTTGCAGAATGGCGCCCTCACTCGAACTCAATTTCCCAGCATGCAGCGTGGCAGCAGAGAGCTCGAGGCCCACTCTGCTGTGCAGGTGAGACTTAAACCACACCAAACCAAACCAACCATATATATATATATATATATATATATATATATATATATATATATATATATATATATATATATATATATAAACATGGAGACACATTTGGACAAAATATAATAATTTATTGTTTATAAAGTTTAAACAGCTGAAGAGTTTCAATTATAATAAAAAAAAATTTAAATAAATAATACTTAAAATAACACACGATGACACAGACTGTCTAAAACCTTGACGTAGTATTCTGTATTCTCGTGCTAAGCTACGCTAAGTTTCCCCCTGTTTACAGGCTTTGTGCTAAGCTAGGCTAACAGTCATACTAATAGTAAACAGACAGACACAGTCTGATTATCAAGAAGCTTTATTGTTGTTATCAGAGTGAATATCATCATCATCATCATCATCATCATCATCATCATCAGTCCGGTTGCTATGGGCCTGTGTGCTGGACTGCAGGAGGCTGTTAACATGCAGCTGAGCCGAGCAGACAGACAGACAAGAGGACAGACAGGTAGAGGAGAAGACAGACAGACAGACAGACAGACAGAGGTAGGTCGGACAGAAAGGTAGTCAAACTGGGAGCAGAGAGGTAGACAGGTGGACAGGTATTGAGGTAGGGGAACAGACAGAGAGACAGTTAGAGACAGACAGACAGGTGCGGAGAGACAGACAGGTGGGGACAGGTAGCTATTGTGTTATTTACATACAGGTAGGCCGATGCGATAGAAAGCTTATTGGCTGTCTTCCAGAGGCTCCGCCCCCCTCTCATCTGTGTCGGCCAATCCCCTGTGAGTAGGTGCGGTCTCTGCAGGCTGAGGGGAGGGGTGTGAGGAGGAGGTGGAGGAGGAGGAGGAGGAGGAGGAGGTGGAGGACAGGGAGAGGGGGAGGTCCGGGGGTTGTTCAGTCTGTAGCCTCCCTCCTCCGTCTGCTTCGCTTCCCATCACCGCCTCCTCCGCCTGACCTCCTCCTCCTCCTCCCCCACGGGACCCAGCGAACTGCAAGTGAGGTAGGAGGGTGGCCGATGCCTCCTTCTCCCTCTCTCTCTCCCCTCCTGGTGCCTCCCTCTCGCGGCGCTCAGTGTACAGCGGGGCCTCCAGGCCGAGGTAGGAGGAGCCGAGCTGCCGCAGGTCCAGCTCGAAGGGACTGCCGCTGGGCTGCACCGCTGCGTCTCCTCCCTGACCTCCTCCTGCTCCTCCTCCTGCTCCTCCCCTCTTACCCTTGCGGGGGTGGGAGGAGGCAGGGAGGCTGTCAGGGAGCAGAGACTGGATCTTTGGCAGCCAACGTTTACGAACCCGACGAGCGTTAGTGCACATGTCAGCCGCAATGACGTTCATCTCACTCTCCTTAAAGTTAGGAGCAAAGTTCTGACAGTACACTGAGAAGGAGCAGGAGGAGGAGACAGAGGAGGAGAGGGAGGAGGAGGAGGAGGAAGAAGTCACAATAATTTCAAAATAAAGTACAAAGACATGAATCACATCTGAGCTAATGTGTAGCTAACATGTTAGCATATCTAAATACAGGAAGTTGACCAAAGCTTACTCAACTGTGATTGGAGCACAGAGTGAAAAGGGGCGGGACTTAATGGAGTGTACCTGAGAAACTCACACCTGCTTCTTATTCTGACATTTCTTCCATGTTTTTTTTCTTTGGCATGCAACTCCTCACGCAGTTTTGGTCACACATACACAAAAAAGGTATCAAAATGACCAGCTCGGCCGGGGGACACAGGCTGCAACTTTTTTAAACATTTTGCCAAATGGTTTTCGAATTATTTGGCAAAAATTTCCCTCAATGCTACCTTATGGAGAGGCTAGAGTGGGTAACATCATAGAATGGAAAGGGAGAGAAACATTTGTCAAAAACTACATTTGCAAACGGCACTTGTGGCCACAAATGTCACTCTACAGAAATAATTTCTACATAGAAACGTAGGAAAATTCGTGGGCTACGCAGCGATATCACTGCTGAAGCTGTCAGACCTATAGTTTTGGCAGGAGACGCAGTGATGCGCCAGGATTACCCACCGACAGCCCCATCTACTCCCATGTAAACTGGAGAGGAGAAATTTCCCAAAGGAGCACGGGGCACCTGTTCTTTCTCTCTCTCCCCAGGTCACATTTTTTAACTTTACACACTGAAATTCGGCATTTACATGGTCGACAAGATGAGGATGCTCACGGTCATTTGGGCTTTTTGATACGACCTACCGTTTGGCATTAGTGTCCACTAGTTGGAGGGGGTTCATTTAGAGATTTTCTGTGTCTCAGCAGTCACTCACACACAGACAGAGCACAGCTGCAGTTAATTACTCTGACCTGCAGCTGACCCTGGTTGCTTGGCAACCTCAAGCCTGCCTTTGACTAACTTTGTCGCTGTGCTGCTGCAGTGTCAATAATAATGTATGTCAGACACACTCTACATTTATTTAGACAGACAGGAAACAGGAAGTGTTAGCTCTCTGTGCTACAGCTTGTTTTTTAGCTTCTATTAGCTCAAATATAGTCAAAGGGTCCATTAGCAGTTAGCACTTCCTCTTAGCAGTGTGTGTGTGTGTGTGTGTGTGTGTGTGTCTGTGCGTGTGTGTGTCTTACGTTTCACTGTGTTTAACACTCGGTTGTCCAGAGGCTTTCGGCTTGGATCATTGGTTGAGGAGCGGATTCCTGTCCCGCAGCTATTGGCCAGAGTGTTTCTATGGAAACCATGAAAACCCAATCAGCTCCTACACAGCTTTAGATTAACCTTCTGGGACACAGCCTGATGATGTCACATGATGTCTGATGAGGTCACATGATGTGTGATGATATCACAATGTGTCTAAATATTTCCCCCTGCTTCCAGTCTTCATGCTAAGCTAGGCTAACCAGGGCGAGGACCTCTCTCACCTGTCGAAGAACGTAGCCAGCAGTCTCCTGAGCAGCACTTTGTGTTTTACTCCGGCACACAGGTGACAGTTCATCAGCTGACCTCGTGTCATGAACACACCTGAACCTGAACACACACACACACAGACAATAAGACGAACAACCTCCTTAATGATCCTGTTGCCATGACAACACATTAGTGACTTAAAGAACAGGAAGACAAGCTGTGTCTAAAGTACTTCCTGTAGGCAGTCAGGTGTTGTGTCATCCTACCTGCCACCAGCTCCACCTTCTCTCCCGGGTCTCCCTCTGTGTAGAGCGACGGGTGGCAGCGATACCCGATCTGACTGATCAGACTGGCTGGGAGCGCCATATTGTCCCGACCAACCAGCACACAGGGCCGACGCTCATTAGCCAATGGAAGGGAGAGCATCTCCATCTTCTCTTGGACTGGAAACAGAGAGGCAGGGTGTTAACAAGGACGTCTAACAACCTGTGGAGTGTCAGTCAAATCCTGAAGTCTAGACCAGCAGACAGCAGGTTGCACTCAGAGGAAAATGTCCCTGGAGTGGACTTTTCTGGACTTCCAGAACACATTTTGTTCACTCATGGCCTCAAAACTAATGATGAATACTTCAGACATAGTGCTAAGAGGGCTAGCAGCTCTGCATTGTGATTAGTTCAAATCCAGGGAAAAGTCCACAGTCTCATTGGATAAGTGTTCATTAACTAAACAAGAACGTGTCTGACCCTTACTCACCTCCTCTGTCTGAATCCTTTCACCAGGTGAACTAGGTGATCTGAACTAATGAACAACTCAACATCTGTCTTATGTTTCTTTCACACCCAGACCGGACCAAACTGCCTGGACAACATCATGCAGTTACAATAGCTGCTCGTCTAGGGGCACTATTGCTCAAAAAATAAGCACTGACCAGGAAGAAGAAAACCCAGCTCATGATTGGCTTTCTGATCTTTGGTTCTCTGGATAGTCCACTTGCTTTCCTGCTGTAAGCAAACAGCACCAGGGTTCACTTTGCAAGTGGACCGAGACCCACGTTTTCAGGAGTTCAGATGAGCTTTCACACCGGCCCAAATGAACTGGACTATCCGAGGAAACAAACTCTGGTCCGTTTAAAGCGGATCAAACAGCTCTGAGTCAGTCAGGTCCTATCGTCGCTGTCTAATGGTCCAGACTACCAGGACTGGACATCATTCATTGGTTAAACACAAACCTCAAACTACAATTTCAGTTCAGCTTCAATCAAACAGTAAAGACACACAAATTGATTCTAGTGTCAACATTAGGAGGACACACAAATACATCCATCTCTCTGCTTATCCGGGGTCGGGTCACGGTGGCAACTCCTCCTGGAGTACAGACGGACTATATAATCCCTCCAGCAGGTTCCCCTCTGGGGTCTTCTGCCAGCTGGACGTGCTTATACGGCACCAAAGGAAGAAGCTCAAGACGATCCTGATCCGACGTCTGAACAAATACCTTTTTGTTGGTATTCTTAAGTTTATCTGTTCTGGTTCCAGAGTTCCTAGAACTTCCTAGAAACATGGAACTAGGTGTTTTGAAGGATACACTCAGTATGTAAGTGGTTCTGATCACCTGTCCATCCTAGTCTGTCCTCTAAACCTTCTCTGAGTCTATGAATTAGATCACAGATGGGACATGACTTACTGTACGGGTTACCGGGATGTCCATAGATGTGCTGGTAGAGTCCGGGATGGACCGTATTCCCGTAGTAATCCTCCTCCAGCTCCTCCTCGGTTGGGGGGTGAGACGGAGGCGAATCTGTTGGAAGGCTGGAGCCTCCTGGACTGGAGCGCCCCCCGCCTGCCAGCAGGTAGGACTGCAGCCCTGGAACCAAACCTCCACCTGCGCCCAGGTAACATAGAGCGCTGTTTCTGGACTGGAGGTCACCGGCAATGTCGACTCTGAGGACAATAACACAGAGCTTAAAGTCGGAGACAGATGACCACATCCAATATCCTCAATGTCCATATCCATTCATGTCTCTTCTGATTGGGTCTGAATGTCCTCATGTCTCTACTGATTGGGTCTGACTGTTCTTATGTCTCTTTCGAATGGGTCTTACTGTCCTTATGTCTCTTCTGATTGGGTCTGACTGTCCTCATGTCTCTTCTGATTTGGTCTTACTGTCCTCATGTCTCTTCTGATTGGGTCTGAGTGTCCTCATGTCTCTCCTGATTGGGTCTTACTGTCCTTATGTTTCTTCTGATTGGGTCTGACTGTCCTCATGTCTATTCTGATTGGGTCTGGCTGTTCTTATGTCTTTACTGTTTGTGTCCGACTGTCCTCATCAAATTAAATCAAATCAAATCAGATTTTATTTATATAGCCCAAAGTCACAAACACAGTTTGCCTCAGAGGGCTTTACAATCTGTACATGGAGTGACACCCTCTGTCCTTAGACCCTCAGTTCGAGTGAGGAAAAACTTGCCCACAAAAAACCCTTTAACAGGGAAAAAAGGTGGAAGAATGCAGACTAGTTTTTATACATCCGCTTGAGACACAATGCGTCTGATTTTGTCAATGTTATGTAAGTGGAAGAAGCCAGTCCTTGAAATTTATTTTATGTGGACATTAAAGGACAAATCCTGATCAAAAACAACTCCAAGATTCTTTACAGTGGAGCTGGAAGCCAGAGTGATCTCATCTAAAGGAACCAAGTCTCTAGAAAGAGAGTTTCTGAGGTGTTTGTGTCCAATTACAAGAACTTCAGTTTGGTCTGAATTTAACATCAGAAAATTGTAGGTCATCCAACTTTTTATATCCTTAAGGCATGCTTGGAGTTTAGTTAACTGATTGGTTTCATCAGGCTTGATCGACAAATATAATTGGGTGTCATCAGCATAACAATGAAAATTAATGGAGTGATTCCTAATAATGTTCCCTAGAGGAAGCATATATAAACTGAATAGAAGTGGTCCTAGTACAGAACCTTGTGGAACACCGTGACAAACTTTGGTGTGCATGGAGGATTCATCATTGACGTGAACAAACTGAGATCGATCTAAGAAATATGACTTAAACCAGCTTAGGGCGGTTCCTTTGATACCAACTTGATGCTCCAGTTTATGTAAAAGAATTTGATGGTCAATGGTGTCAAATGCGGCACTAAGATTTAACAGGACAAGTACAGAGATGAGTCCTTTGTCTGATGCCATTAGGAGGTCATTTGTGACTTTGACTAGTGCGGTCTCTGTGCTATGATGCACTCTAAATCCTGACTGAAAATCCTCAAATAAACTGTTCTTATGGAGAAAGTCACACAGCTGATTGGCTACAGCTTTCTCAAGTATCTTAGAGAGAAATGGAAGGTTTGATATCGGTCTGTAATTGGCTAAAACCTCTGGATCTAGAGTGGGCTTTTTAAGAAGAGGTTTAATTACAGCTACTTTAAAGGACTGTGGTACATATCCTGATAATAAAGACAGATTAATCATATCCAATAAAGAAGGGCTGACTAGAGGTAAGACATCCTTGACCAGCCTGGTTGGGATGTTGTCTAAGAGACAGGTTGACGGCTTAGATGAAGAAATTATTGAAGTTATTTGATGAAGGTCGATGGGAGAAAAACAGTCTAAATATATATCAGGTTTTACAGCTGTTTCCAAGATTGCTGTATCAGAATGCAGATCAGTGCCTGTCGAAGGCAAGGCGTGATGAATTTTGTCTCTAATAGTTATAATTTTATCATTAAAGAAGCTCATGAAGTCATTACTAGTTAGACCTAAAGGAATAGATGGGTCAATAGAGCTGCGGTTCTCTGTTAGCCTGGCTACAGTGCTGAAGAGAAACCTGGGGTTGTTCTTATTTTCCTCTATTAATGAAGAGTAATAGGCTGTTCTGGCATTACGGAGAGCCTTCCTGTAAGTTTTAAGATTATCCTGCCAGACTAAATGAGATTCTTCCAGTTTGGTGGTACGCCATTTACGTTCAGATTTACGTGCCTCTTGCTTTAATTTGCGAGTCTGCTGGCTATACCATGGTGCTAACCTCCTCTGTTTAATTATCTTCTTTTTCAGAGGTGCAATAGAGTTGAGAGTTGTCTGTAATGAGCCTGTAGTACTGTCAACAAGATGATCTATTTGTGAGGGGCTAAATGTTTCTACTGATTGGGTCAGGTTTCATGTCTCTTCTTTTCTTTTTTTTTTAATATTATTTTTTTTGGCCTTTCCAAACTTTATTTTGATAGAGACAGCTGAAGAGTGACGAGAAATGTGGGGAGAGACAGAGAGAGAGAGAGAGAGAGAGAGAGAGAGAGAGAGAGAGAGAAAGACGGGGAATGACATGCAGGAAAGAGCCACAGGTCGGGTTCAAACCCTGGGTTTCCACAGCGAGGACTGAGCCTTCACATGTCTCTTGTGATTGGGTCTGACTATCCTCAGGTCTCTTTAATGTTACGAGTGTTGTTTGTATCTCTGTGGAATGATTCACATCAAGTCATGCAGAAAAGCTCCGGCAGAGATGAAACAAGAAGTCTGCCAGCTTGCCAACATGGACGTAAACAATGCAGGAAAGACAGTGAACATGGATACACACTATGTCACCTTTAATTAACTCATGTTGGGCTTGTTTTTCAGATCAGTCATGTTCTTTGTTGGTCAATGTACAGCAGCAAACTTTAGGCATCAGAAGTGTTCTGATTTCTGTTTGTAGTCCAACTAGTTTCACATTTCAGACGACTTCTTTTCAGCACTCATACGCAGATATCTGTTTATCAGCCTCAAACATGAAGTTTCTAATCTGACTACAGAAAAAGTCTTGGCCTGATATCTGTAATCTGTTGTCAGATATCAGCTGGCTACATAGAAGCACTGCAGGGAAGGTCGTGATGATCACATGATCCATGACATGAACCTGCAGACCTGGAGCTTCAAAGTTAAACTCAGATTATACAGACCACCATCATGCCCCAAACTGGTCACTCAGATCTGAACTCCTGTTTGTCATCACCTGGCCTCCTCTCCTCCTCCTGCTCCTGTTCCTCCACCGTTCTCCTCTGCAGGAGGAGTGTCAGCTCTCTCCTGTTTGATCCTGCTGACGGCCAACAGCAGCTCCTCTGGGCTCATGGCCGGCTGGTCTGGACTGGACTCCTGCAGCTGGGGGGCGCTGTGGTGCTGCTGCTGCTGCTGCTGCTGTTGGACCATTGGGGTGTCGAAGCCGCCAAGCTCGTCCACTGAGGTTGTCTGTAAAACATCAACGTGTTTAAATAAAGTTAAAGAAACATGATGAAGAGTTCCAGAGGAGCTGATGTCGTGCCAGAACCGGAGCTTTAGTTAGCATCATGGATCCTGTTAGTTACTGAACTAATTTAAAGCTAAAAAATAACATATAACTACCGTTAACCAGTAACTCTGCATGCACCTCTGTGGGTGTGGCCTAACCCACCTGTGAGTCACAGCACAGAGGTGACGATGAGGAAGAGGCCTTCATCATCATAAGCTCCATGCCTCGCTCCACGATGTTCTGGATCTGCAGGTAGCCGGCGGTGTACATGAGCACCAGCTGCTCGCTGGCGGCCATGCTGAGGCGTCCCGTGTAGCAGAAGGACAGAATCTGCTGAAAACACGTCGGCGTCACGGAGGACGGCAGCTCGAACACTGCCTGCGAGGAGGACGAGGACGAGGAGTCAGCCGCAGAGCTGAACAGGTCTCTGAAGTAGAGTGAGGAGGCGGCGAGGACAGCCCGGTGCGCCTTGAAGGCCTGACCCTGCACCAGGATGGAGACGTCACAGTAGTGACCCAGCAGCCGCTGCTCGTTCAGGCTGCCCAGAACGCTGCTGCCAAAGTCGGGGATCTCCACCTGCAGCAGACCCTCCGACATGGTGGACGCCGTCAGTCCAGAGGACGATGGGACAGGAAGTGATTTAGGGTTTGGACCGGCTGAAAGGAAACAGGTCCGTATTTAACAGAGTTTAAGTGTCAGGGATCCTGAAGATGTCGCCTCCAGAACAGACCAGATCCATGATGGGGGGGACAAATTAGGGAAGGCAGAGGTCAGGGGGAGATGTCAAGGTTGGAGGTGATGAGTCAGAGAAGGACAGGCAGGAGGCGGAGTCTGGAGATCATCAGAACGAAGGTCAGTTCAGCTACACAAAGAGAGGAGGAAAGGAGGGGAGGAGAGGAGGAAAGGAGGGGAGAGGAGAGGAAAGGAGAGGAGGGAAGGGGAGGGGAGGAGAGAGGATTACCTCTCATACATGTTTTGGACGTGATGATGTTTCATTCTGTGTCATCGTTCATTTGTTTTTATGTTAATTTATATTTTAATTAATATTTTTCTGACTTTTTTTTGCATTTTCACTCATTTATCTTGTAAGTAAACATTAGGATGTGTTTCTATGCAGATGATACCATCCAGAACCAGAACTCCAGAATTATTTCATCATATAAAGTTTGTTTTAAAACAATAATAAACTTATAATGGAAATAATAAAACATGATCAGACAGTTTCAGCCTCTCAGAGATTTTGTTTGTATAAATAAAGTTTTGGATTATTTTTTATTAAAGTTAATTTATTAGATATATTTTGTTATTTTTACCAATAATTTTTTAAAACTTGTTTTATATTTTAATTTATTTATCTGATTTTTCTTTCTGTAGATTATTTTGTTATTATGTTTTTCTCATATTTATTAAACATTTTCTAAATATTTTAAACATATTAATTATAATTTTACAAACATTTTCTGGATATTTTACTGGTATATTTATGACCTTCAGCTTCATTATAAATGTATACAAACTGTTTTGAAGGAAAAATCTGAAAACATCAAACAGAAGAACATTTCTTCTTTGCATATTCTTTAAACAACAACAACAACAATAAATAAATAACTATACTCATACATTTAAATATATGTTCCAGCTATACGTTAAGATGCATTTCTATGCAGATGATACCATTCTGAACCAGAATTCCAGAGTCTCTTTTCATCATATAAAGTTTGTTTTAAAACTCTGAACTATTTGAAAAGTTCTGATCCAAATCTAGTTTAGTCTGGCCCAGTTCCATCTCTGGTGTTTTTGTTTGTATCAATAAAGTTTCTTTCTCATTTCAAAACAACTTAAAACTCTGTAGACCGGATCAGTACATTTAGACCACTGGAGAACTTCTATACTCAGAGTCACTCTGATACAAACAGAACCAGAACCTGGACTTTCAATCAGAACCATCAGAACCAACAGAACCATGAAAACGTTAGATTTAAATGAAACAGTCGTCAAGGTTAACAACAGAACCTGGTTCTGGATTGGGACGGTCTGGTTTCCAGTAAACTGTGTGTGTGACATCACAGTGAACACACACACACACACACACACACACACACACACACACACACACACACACACACACACACATCATGTTAATCAGTCTGATCCTGAATCAGCAGTACAGTACAGTCCAGCCCAGTACATCAGAGTACAGTACAGTCCAGGACAGCCCGGCACAGTAACACTTACAGTCTAGTACAGTCACACAGAGTCCAGCAGAGTCCGGTCCAGGTGAGTTCAGTCTGTCTGAGAGTTCAGCTCAGTTCAGGGTTATTATTGTTTACAGTGCAGCAGACAGACAGACAGACAGACAGACAGACAGACAGACAGACGGGTGGCAGACAGACAGGCTGTACAGATACAGTTAGAAGAAGATGGATGTGAGACAGACAGACAGGCGAGCACACAGACAGACAGACATACAGACAGGCACACAGACAGCTCCTCACCTCCTCTCTGCTCCTCTTCTCCTCCATGCAGGAGCAGCAGGAGGACGGTGGCGGGCTGGGAGAGGTTTTCTTCTTCTTCTTCTTCTTCTTCTCCTCCGCTCAGTCAACGCATCGTCTGGTGTGTCACAGGAGGGGGGGAGGAGGAGGATGTAGGGGTGAGGAGGGGGGAGGTAGAGACACAGCAGACAGCCAAGGAGGAGGAGGAGGAGGAGGAGGAAGAGAAGGGAGGAGGAGGAGTCATCTGAGGACAGCAAGGGAGCTAATGCGGCTAACTGCCCTGCAGAGGACGAGAGAGGGGCGGGCGAGCATGCATTACACTGCTCATCTATAGGAGAGAGAGAGAGAGACAGGGGAGAGAGAGAGACAGGGGAGAGAGAGAGACACTGCAAGGTTGAAGATGAACAAGACAAATATAAACACATACACACACATCCGTGTGTGTGTGTATCAGTGTGTATATGTATAAGTGTGTGTGTGTGTGTGTGTGTGTGTGTGTGTGTGTGTGTGTGTGTATGTGTGTGTGTGTGTGTGTGTGTGTGGCATGACTTGGCCAAATGCACAGCGCTGCATTGCAGTGCCGAGGCTGAGTTGGCATGCCGAGTACATAGCGTGCATACTGCGACTGTGTGCCAGCCTCTCACACACACACACACACACACACACACACACACACTGAGCAGCTTTTTGCTGCCTCAGCTTCCATCATCACTGATAGTTCAGAAGAGTTTCAAATAGACAGACAGACAGACAGACAGATGGGTAAGACTGACAGACGGGTTTGTGTCTGTCTGGTGGGTGGATGTTGGTGGTGGTGGTGGAGGAGGAAGTGGGAGGGGTGAGGCCATATAAGGTCTTTTACAGTAGCTGCTGCTGTTAGTGGCTCATGCTGCCTTCAGGAACACTTTAACGTCCCCATGTGGAACAAAGAGCTGTGTTGAGGGTCAGAGGTCCAGGTCCCCACATGTGAGCTAAGTCTACGTGTGTGTGTGTGAGGGGTTAGGACGTCCAGACTCTGGTTCTGGTTCTGTCAGACTGCAGACCTCTAAATATGTAAATGAGCAGGGCGAGGCTGGCGTGGACTTAACAAACATGGCTGAGGTCAACGATGCTACAGATGCACGCTAGCACACTACGCAACAAACCTGTCTGCACATTACTGTTTATATGTACATCATCTGTCTGTCTGTGAACTTTATTAACTTCTTTATTGATCCTCTGATGTGTCATGTGGCGCCACCATCAGGTCGACACCTGCAGAACTACAGACAGTCCCATCAGCCTCATCTGGACTTTGTCTTTCCTGCTAAGTAGCTAATATTAACATGCTTACATGCTAAACTTACATGAACATTAGCATGTTAGCATTGTAACTGATGCCCTTGTTCACACCTGGTGTCACCATGGTGATCAGCTCTCAGTACTTCAGTTCACACCTGGTGTCACATGCTAACATGTGATCATGTTCTGTATGTTAATGAACATTCATTGTTTGAGTTTCAAAATAATACAGGAAACAAATGTTTGACTGTCATAAGACAAACTGCTACAAAGCTAATTTACTTGCAGCTAAAGTAGCCGCTAACTGCTGCTCCCTGTAGCTGCCGTTAGCTAGTTAGCCTAGCAGCTAGCTGTCCTGTCTTCTTAAAGTTTAAATAAGCTTCACAAATTAATAGCAGCTACCGTTAGCAGTTACACGTTCGTCAGTACACGTCACCTTCAGCAGTTCACACAAGTTCACACAGTGAGACTTAGAGCAACATTATTTATTCAGATTATTTACATCTCATTAACATCATTAATCAGACAACACAAAAACTAAAATATACGAAGAACTTCGGGAGGAGGGACGGTGCGTTCAGGGACTGGCAGATAAAAAAATGGCATCAGATTCACGTCACTCCATCATGAAATAAATAAGAGTTTACATGATGACACCTGAAACACTGAGAGCTACGGAGGACAAGCAAAGACCAAATGTTCTAATTAAAAATCTGAAATATTTAAATTAAAATAATAACAAAAAGAAAACGACTGAAAAACTTGTTTTAATTTTACTCAATTTAAAAGACTTTTTTGTTTTTTTCCTTTTGACATTGTAACACTGATTTTAAACGATCGTTTATCTGAGTAAACTGAGAAGCAGAATTTTTTTTTCATGTTTTAATTTAACAGAAAAGTTTGACCAGCTCGAGTTTTAATTCAAAATATTTGAAACTTTTTGTTCAACGATGTTCAGACATGACGTCACTGTGATGTCATCAGCTGAAAGATGACATCATCATAAAAACTTTTTGTCGTGTTGGTGACTTCAAACTTCAACTGTCCTGGAAAATCCTTGAAAAGTTTGAAATAATGTTCCTTACAAGGCCTGGAATGGTTTTAAATGTTAATAACAAAACAAACTGTCTCATGATGTCAGCTGGAGTCAATTAAACTAATTAACTGACTGTCCACCCCACAATGCACTGCAGGACGACAGCTCCGCCCACAACGACCTCAATAACAAACAGGACGTCAAAACACTGATCAGCTGATCAATAACAACCAATCAGACTGCAGAGATCCATCAGGACGGGGTCATGTTTCACAGTTAAAACACACACACAAACACACACAAACACACACAAACACACACACACAGTATGTGTCGAGGACAGGGGGCGTGGCCTGAGAGGACAGGTGTGTCGTCTGTCGTTTGGCACAAAGTGAACACAGCAGAACCGGTCTGGTCTGGTCCGGTTCAGTCTCAGTGAGTCCACATGGTCCGGTTCTGGTCACAGACTGTGACGGCTCAACAGAACCTGTGTGAACTGGTCTGACTAAATCAGTCCAGTCCGGTCCGGTCCGGTCCGGGTCAGACGTGGAGGCGGGCGTAGCGGAGCTTCCACCTCCTGGAGCGGACTTTGAAGAAGAAGAAGAGGAGCATGAGGAAGAGGCAGGAGGAGACGTAGAGGAGCACACACAGAGACATGTCCACGCTGTTGAAGCCCAGACCCAGAATCCAGACTCCTCCTGCTCCTCCTCCTGCTGCTTCTCCTTTACCACCTCCTCCACCCACAACCTCCCCTTTCTCCTCCTCCCTCTTTGCCTCAGGTCGAAGCTCTGACTGCTCCTCAGCTTTCCTCTCCACCTCTTTCCCCTCTGCTCCTCCTCCCTCTCCTCCTGCTCCTCCTCCTCCTCTTGCTCCTCTGTGCTCCTCCTGGCCAAGATCAGGATCAGGAGGCGGTGCAAGGAGTTGTGGGGGAGTCAGGGAGTATTTGGGGGAGATGTTGGAGGCTCCGTAGTGTCGTCGGAGGAAGAGGAGCACGTTCTCCTGGTTCCAAACATGGACGCCATTTTTCTCCTCGTGACAAGAAGAGCAGAGGGAGGGGCTCGGCCAGGGAGCTTTAGGAAAGAGGGGGTCATCACTGAGAGAGCCTGAGGGGAGGAGAGGGGGAGGAGAGTGATAGGAGGAGAGAGAGAGAGAGAGTATCAGTATTGTGTATATATATATATATAGCTTGCTAGTTAGCTCCCGTTTTGTTAACTGAACCACTCACCATTAACTAGCTAGCTAATGATTCATGGTTTGTTTTTTAGCTCACATATAGTTAGCTTCCATTAGCAGTTATCTTATTGGCAGTTAGCAGTGTGTGTGTACCAGCCAGTCTGGTGTTGACCCGGTTGTGTTGGTTCCACAGCCACAAGATCTGCTCCTCCTGGTTCTGGACTCGGCCCATGCTGGCGGCGGCTGCCGCCTCGAAGTGTTGGCCGCACTGTTCGCAGCCGAAGAACGTCCTGATGTAACGACGCATCACCTGAAGAACCGGAGCCGCCTCACCGTCCAGACCTGACCACAGACAGACAGGTCAGACCTCACACAGTGTGTTTGTGTGTGTGTGCGTACCTATGTGTGTGTGTGTGTGTGTGTGTACCTGTGTTGTCCAGCACGGTGGGCGTGGCTTCATGTTGGACGGTCAGGACGTGAAACAGAGTCCAGAGGGAACATGGGTAACCTCGAAGCCCCGCCCTGCTGCCCTGGCAACCAACCCAGCGAAGCTCCGCCCCCAGGAAGACACCTGAGATCTGGACAGGAAACAGGAAGTCAGCTGCTGCTCTGTGTGAGTGTGTGTGTGTGTGTGTGTGTGTGTCTCACCGCCATTTTGTTGTCCACCAGATCCAGGATGGCCTGGTATGGGATTCGCTGCAGCGGCATACTGAGCAGCCAATCAGAGAGAGTCTCCATCAGTTTCACCACAGAACCCCCACCTGGATACAACTGACAGACAGACAGACAGACAGGCAGACAGACAGAGAGACAGACAGACAGACACGCAGGCAGACAGACAGGCAGGCAGGCAGGCAGGCAGACAGGCAGACAGGCAGAGAGACAGACAGACAGACACGCAGGCAGACAGACAGGCAGGCAGGCAGGCAGACAGGCAGGCAGACAGACAGACAGACAGGCAGGCAGGCAGGCAGGCAGACAGGCAGGCAGACAGACAGGCAGGCAGGCAGGCAGGCAGGCAGGCAGGCAGACAGACAGACAGACAGACAGACAGGCAGGCAGACAGACAGACAGACAGACAGACAGGCAGGCAGACAGACAGACAGAGAGACAGACAGACAGGCAGGCAGACAGACAGACAGACAGACAGACAGACAGAGAGACAGGCAGACAGACAGACAGGCAGGCAGGCAGGCAGACAGACAGACAGACAGACAGGCAGGCAGGCAGGCAGACAGACAGACAGACAGACAGACAGGCAGGCAGACAGACAGACAGACAGACAGACAGGCAGGCAGACAGACAGACAGAGAGACAGACAGACAGGCAGGCAGACAGACAGACAGACAGACAGACAGACAGACAGAGAGACAGGCAGACAGACAGACAGACAGGCAGGCAGGCAGGCAGACAGACAGACAGACAGGCAGGCAGGCAGGCAGACAGACAGACAGACAGACAGACAGACAGGCAGGCAGGCAGGCAGGCAGGCAGGCAGGCAGACAGGCAGACAGACAGACAGACAGACAGACAGGCAGACAGGCAGGCAGACAGACAGGCAGGCAGACAGACAGGCAGGCAGACAGACAGCTTAGCTCCTCTCCAGGGCATTATGGGTAGCCAGCTCGAACCTCAGCAGGTAAATGAAGTGCTGACCTAGATCAGCTGTGTACACCTTCTCGATCTGCACACACATACACACATACACACATACACACACACACACACACACACACACAGCTTTGCACGACGTAGTCTATGAACTGGGCCGTCGAGCTGGCCGAGCTGGGCCGAGCCGGCCAAGCCGACACTGACCTGTCGAAGTCTCCAGGGTTCTGAGCTCTGTTTGTCTGACAGCCCCACATGGCCTCCAATGGAACTGCTACCAGACTTCTGAACACGCTTGAACACTCCAGGTAACGCTTTCAACAAGGAGGAGAAGAAGAACGCAAACGAAGCTTCTGACTGAAGGAGGAGAGGAGAGGAGAGGAGGAGGAGAGGAGAGGAGGAAGAAGAGGAGGAGAGAGAAGGAGGAGGAGAGGAGAGGAGAGGAGGAAGAAGAGGAGGAGAGGAGGAGGAGGAGAGGAGAGAGGAGAGGAGAGGAGGAGAGGAGGAGGGAGGAGAGGAGAGGAGAGGAGGAGGAGGAGGAGGAGAGGAGAGGAGGAGGAGGAGGAGAGGAGAGGAGGAGGAGGAGGAGGAGGAGGAGAGGAGGAGGAGGAGGAGAGGAGGAGAGGAGGAGGGGAGAGGAGAGAGGAGGAGAGGAGGAGGAGAGGAGAGGAGGAGAGGAGAGGAGGAGGAGAGGAGAGGAGAGGAGGAGGAGGAAGAAGAGGAGAGAGGAGGAGAGGAGGAGAGAGGAGAGGAGAGTGAGAGGAGAGGAGGAGGAGGAGAGGAGGAGAGGAGAGGAGAGGAGGAGGAGGAGGAGGAGGAGGAGGAGAGGAGAGGAGAGAGAGAGTAGAGGAGGAGGAGGAGAGAGGAGGAGGAGAGAGGAGGAGAGGAGGAGGAGAGGAGAGGAGGGAGGGAGAGGAGAGGAGAGGAGGAGGAGAGGAGAGGAGGGAGGAGGAGGAGGAGGAGGAGAGGAGGAGGGAGGAGGAGGGAGTGAGAGGAGAGAGAGAGAGAGAGGAGGAGAGGAGAGGAGAGGAGGAGAGGAGAGGAGGAGGAGGGAGAGGAGAGGAGGAGGAGAGGAGAGGAGAGGAGGAGGAGGAGGAGGAGGAGAGGAGGAGGAGCAGAGGAGGAGGAGGAGGAGGAGGAGAGGAGAGGAGGAGGAGGAGAGGAGGAGAGGAGGAGGAGGAGAGAGGAGGAGGAGAGGAGGAGGAAGGAGAGGGAGGGGGAAGAAGAGGAGGAGGAGGAGGAGGAGGAGGAGGAGGAGGGGGAAGAAGAGGAGGAGGAGAGGAGGAGGAGGAGGAGAGGAGGAAGAAGGAGGAGGAGAGGAGGAGGAAGAAGGAGGAAGAAGAGGAGGAGGAGAGGAGAGGAGGAGGAGAGGAGAGGAGGAGGAGGGTAAGAAGGAGGGAAGAAGAGGAGAGGAGAGGAGGAGAAGAAGGAGGAAGAAGAGGAGGAGGAGAGAGGAGGAGAGGGAGAGGAGGAGAGGAGAGGAGGAGGAGAGGGAGAGGAGAGGAGGAGGAGAGGAGGAGGAGGAGAGGAGAGGAGGAGGAGGGAGAGGGGAGAGGAGGAGGAGGAGGAGGAGGAGGAGAGGAGGAGGAGGAGGAGGAGGAGAGGGGAGGAGGAGGAGGGAGGAGGAGAGGAGAGAGGAGGAGAGGAGGAGGGGAGAGGAGAGGAGAGGAGGAGGAGGAGGAGGAGGAGGAGAGGAGAGGAGGAGGAGGAGGAGGAGAGGAGAGGAGGAGGAGGAGAGAGGAGGAGAGGAGAGGAGGAGGAGGAGAGGAGAGGAAGGAGAGGAGGGGGAAGAAGAGGAGGAGGAGGAGGGGGAAGAAGAGGAGGAGGAGGAGGAGGAGGAGGAGGAGGAGGGTAAAAGAAGGAGGAGGAGAGGAGGAGGAAGAAGGAGGAAGAAGATGAGGAGGAGAGGAGAGGAGGAGGAAGAAGAGGAGGAGGAGAGGAGGAGAGGAGAGGAGGAGGGAGAGGAGAGGAGGAGGAGGAGAGGAGAGGGAGGAGGAGAGGAGAGGAGGAGGAGGAAGAAGAGGAGGAGGAGGAGAGGAGGGGAAGAGGAGGACAGGGTTGTCTTGAGTGCTGTGCTTATTGCATCATGGTTCTGGTTGTTAGTACTGTCTCACCTGTGCAGGTGTGTGTTGGCGCTCGGGTGCAGCAGGTGGATGGAGGGAAAGGTGAGATGTGCAGAGCGTCCAGCAGAGCAGAGTCAGAGCTCAGAGCTCGCCTCACCTCCACACCTGAGTACTGCAGGAGGTCCAGGATCACCTGACAGACAGACAGGTACAGACAGACAGCTAGTCTCTCCTCTTCAGGTGAACTTCCTGTTCCTTCAGCCTGCCTCACCTCTCGCCCGACGCATTTACTCCTGATCCTCGACGCATGACGGCGATGGAAATGATCCTCGACCTTGACCACGAGAGGGAGGAGCTGCAGAGCCACAGACAGGTAGACAGACAGGCAGGTTTGATTAATCAGGTCTTTGTATCTTCATGCTGGACTCGGTCTGGTTCTGGCCCTGGTACCTGTATGGCTCCAGTGCTACAGCCGATCCGCTGGTCCAGCTTGGTGTGATTCTGCAGGATGTTCACCATCAACTGTCTCACTGACTGATCTGTCTGTCTTGTACCTGGAGACACACAGACAGGTACAGAGAGACTGTGTTGAAGAAGACGCAGTGAGACAGGTGATGTGAGACAGGTGATGTGAATGTGTCTCACCTCTGTAGGTCGCCCTCTGTCTGTCTCTGGACTGTGAGCTTCTGGAAATACTGAAGACAGACATAAAGTGAGTATAAGTACACTGTAGTACTGTAGTACTCTGACTGTAGTACTGCAGTACTGTGTGACGACTTTGAACGTTGGGTAGAACTTGATGCTGAACCTTTACAGACGCTGTGCTTTCTCCTGAGCGCAGTCCAACAATAATCGACACTGACGCACAGGCTGTGCTAGTCTGAGAGACAGACAGGTGGACAGAGACACAGTTAATTGAAATATAAATATACAGTCGTGGCTACCATTAGGTACACCTGTTTGTCTAATCAGCCAATCACGTTGCTGCAGAGAAAGACAGGAAAGAAAAAGGAAGTCTGTAACACCTGTTATAACAGCAGAAGAAGAAGAGACCAACTTCCTGTCAGCTGACAACAGATCAGTAGCAAAATACTGATCATCACAGGTGACCTCAACGAACTGATGAAGAAAAACCAACAGGTAGAGCTCACACCTGCCAGTCCCTTCACAAACAGACGAGGTTTTCAGGTGCCGGCGGTGAGCGGAGCCGTGTTGTGCCAGAACAGGAGCTGGGCGAGTGTTAGCAGTGTAACCGGGCTCAGCAGCCTCTGAGCAGGACGCTGAACAGAGTCAGCACAGAAGGATGACTCTGTGGGGGTGTGTCACCCAGCTGTCTGTCTCTCAGGGTTCAGGAGGGGGCGACAGGTTCTTTGTCTGGCTGTGCTTGTGTGTGTGTGTGTGTGTGTGTGTGTGTGTGTGTGTGTGTTGAAGCAGCAGCTGGTCTCTGTGCGTTGTTCCCTGGGATGGAGACAGAGATGGCTGCAGACAGACAGGCAGGCAGGCAGTGACAGACAGGTTCCTACAAGCTCACTGGGTTAACTATGCTAATAGCCACCTGAACTGGTCTGGTTCGTTCTGGCTCAGGCTGTCACTTCCGGATGAACTCAGGATAAAATACCCGTCTGTCTGTCTCATATCTGGGTCACTGTTAAAGGCCATGAAGCTAATAGGTGCTAACGCATTCGTGATGATGAAGCCAACAGAAATCAGCTGATTGATATTAAAGTGTGTCAAATTAGGTGCACAGGGCACACCGACCAGAACTTCGTGATGACGCCTCAGCCCGCGGGCTCATGAGTGACCTGCAGGTTCTGATACATGTTATAGATGACAGACTGATGCCGAACCGGAGAGGACACGTGACAGAGACAACAAAGACTGACCTGGCGTTCGTCGTTATTCTTCCGTTTAGCGAGAGGAATGAGAATCGGTCCGGTACTTTGACGTCCTGGCCAGAGCCTTCCATGTGCTGGAGTACTGGATGCAGTGTCCGCACCAGGACGAGAACTGGACCAGCCAGGCCGAGGACGAGCAGACGCTGGGCTTCAGGCCGCCGCTGCTCAGGATCACCAGCGCGGGTCCTCCTCTGTGCCAGACGGGCTGAGGCGGCCACACACCCGGGACGAGCCACAGAGCGACCGTGCCGCTTCTGAACCAGAGCCGGAGCATCACCAGGTCCTCCGGGGACAGACTGGGACTGAGAGCAGGCGGTCAGAGAGCGGACGGTTCGAGCCGAACTCAGGCAGAGAGAGCTGGGGAGACATGAGCGCTGCTCGGTTAACAGCTAACACGTGTGTTTACAGCAGAGAGTGGGACAGAGGAGAGACGTCCCACTCTGACCCGGACCGTGAACACAGCGCCCCACACACACACACACACACACACACACACACACACACACACACACACACACACACACACACACGAACTGAATTAAACTTTATTAACACACATTGAAACACAAAGATTATGAAATCAAACACCGATCACAGTCAATGATTAACTGATCGGTTTGGTTATATGGTAACGGCTGCTTTGCGCTATAGTGAGTCTCTGTCCTAACACACGATCTCTGATTGACGCGCGGGCTGACGTCACAGCCGTGCTGCGTTCACGTGTGCTCAGAAATCTGATGTCGACTGCAACTGGATCAGCTGCTTATAAATGGTTCCAGAAGTGAGCTTCGTCTCCAAGTCCCCATGTTCAACTGGTACAGCAGAAATAACGACGTTTACAGCCCATAAAAACTGTTTGTTCCTGATGCTCATCTGTCTCACAGTCCCTGAACGCAGCTCCTCCTTTGAACTCATAAAACAAAAATACGATTTAAATAAACATTAAAATTAAAATAAATAAATGTAATTTCAGACGGGAGTGGCGTTTATTTTTAATGAAATCTCCGGTTGAACTGTTTGTTTTTCTCTACGTCACGTTTAGCGTCCTGTTCCCATAGCAACGGAGCAGCTCGACACCGGAGGACACGGAAACACAGGTGAGACGAAATTAACGGAATAATACCGACAGACAGGCAGCAGACAGACAGACAGGCAGACAGACTGGACAGTGACAGGCAGGAGAGACAGACACAGGCAGGCAGGCAGACAGGCAGAGAGAGACAGATGTGACAGGCAGGCAGGCAGACAGACAGACAGGACAGCCAGGCAGGCAGAGAGACAGACAGGCAGGCAGACAGACAGAGAGAGAGAAACAGGCAGGCAGACAGACAGGCAGACAGACAGACAGAGCAGTCAGGGCAGAGAGAGAGAGAGACAGACAGACAGGCAGATAGACAGACAGACTGACAGGACAGGCAGGCAGGCAGACAGACAGACAGGCAGGCAGACAGACAGACAGTCCGGACAGACAGGCAGGCAGAGAGACAGACAGACAGAGACAGGCAGGCAGAGAGAGACAGACAGACAGGCAGGCAGACAGAGAGACAGACAGACAGGCAGGCAGGCAGAGAGACAGACAGACAGGCAGACAGACAGGCAGGCAGAGAGACAGACAGACAGACAGGCAGGCAGACAGACAGGCAGGCAGAAAGACAGACAGGCAGACAGACAGAGCAGGCAGAAAGACAGGCAGACAGACAGACAGACAGGCAGGCAGAAAGACAGACAGGCAGGCAGACAGACAGGCAGGCAGAAAGACAGACAGGCAGGCAGGCAGAGAGACAGACAGACAGACAGACAGACAGACAGACAGGCAGGCAGAGAGACAGACAGACAGGCAGGCAGGCAGACAGGCAGAGAGATGACAGACAGGCAGGCAGGCAGACAGACAGACAGACAGCCAGCAGGCAGGCAGACAGACAGACAGACAGGCAGACAGACCGACAGACAGGCAGGCAGAGAGACAGACAGACAGACAGACAGACAGGTAGGCAGAGAGACAGGCAGGCAGGCAGACAGGCAGAGAGACAGAGACAGACAGGCAGGCAGCAGACAGACAGACAGACAGCCAGGCAGGCAGAGAGACAGACAGGCAGGCAGACAGGACAGAGAGAGAGAAACAGCAGGCAGACAGACAGGCAGACAGACAGACAGACAGTCAGGCAGAGAGAGAGAGAGAGACAGATGACAGGCAGATAGGCCAGACAGACCGACAGGGCCAGGCAGGCAGGCAGACAGACACAGACAGGCAGGCAGACAGACAGACAGTCCGACAGACAGGCAGGCAGGAGAGACAGACAGATGAGAGACAGGCAGGTGAGAGAGAGATAGACAGACAGGCAGGCAGACAGGAGAGACAGACAGACAGCAGGCAGGCAGAGAGACAGACAGACAGACAGACAGACAGACAGGCAGGCAGAGAGACAGACAGACAGACAGACAGGCAGGCAGACAGACAGCAGGCAGAAAGACAGACAGGCGACAGACAGGCAGGCAGAAAGACAGGCAGACAGACAGACAGACAGGCAGGCAGAAAGACAGACAGGCAGGCAGAAAGACAGACAGACAGACAGGCAGGCAGTTGTTTATTTTCAGTTTGCAGCATTTTTCAAAATCTGACTGAAACATGTTTGTTTACTAACATCACATGCTGCAGTCCACAGTGATGTCACATATTAATATCTGCTCTTCATCGTCAGTCTTATCAGTCTTCGTCAGTCTCAGAGGGAACATGTCTTCACCGAGGGTGGGCGTGGTCAGAGACTCCATGATGACCAATCCGCTGCTCATCAAGGTAAACGAGTCACATGACCACCTCACAGCTGGAGGGCTTTTGTTGTGAAGGAGCTTTTATTGTGAAAATATTTTATTTATCACACAGACACGCCCCTTTATAGTTTTTGTGACATCATGATGAACCGCAGTGTAAAACAGCTGATGAACAGCAGAGGACAGCACAGACTCATGATGATGATGAAGATGATGTCCACTTCCTGTCCCCTTCTTCTCTTCCTCAGACGTCTCTGGGTCACTGCAGGTCCAGAGGTTTGTCCTGTCCTGATCCAGATTTCACTTTTGGAACCAGCAGCAGCTCACTCAAAGACGGAGGCGTGGCTGAAGGTAAGCCCCGCCCACTAGCACGTAGCCTTAGCATCTGGTTTGACAGCTGATGCGTCTGTCAGATAAACTCGGTGCTGTCTCTGTCAGAACCAGAACCTTGGTGTGACCGCGTCACGTGCACGCTCCTGGTGTTCACGTGTGCAGGTTCATGTGTTTGAGATGTAACAACAGTCAGCTGGCACCTCCTGTTAGCGTGATGGAAAAATGCCTAGAGGCAACACACACACACACATATTATAAATATTAAATATTCTGAATCAAATCTTTATTTTGTCACACGATGACTACATCTCCCAGCAGTCCCCACAGGACTTGTTGTGGAGGTGGCAGTGAGGCATGCTGGGAGATGCAGTGTTCTGACCGAGTGCTGTCGTGTCAGTCCTGTCCAGTTGGCAGGTTCAGTCAAGATGTGGAGACTCGGCTCGGCCGGTCGCTCCGGACTTCGTGTCTCTGAACCGGGACGCCGTGAAGTCAGGCCTGGTGACGTCCAAAGAACTGACTCAGTACCGCGCCCAGAGGGGTGGGGCCAGGACACAAAGCCCCGCCCCCAAACAGCAGAGGGCGCCACGGAGCGCAACGATCCCCGACATCACATTCGGAGTCACGACGAGGTCAGACAGACGTCCACAGAGCTGATCGTCGATTATTGATTAGTGATGATTCATCATGTGTTACTGATCATCTGTTGTCCGTCAGGGCGTCGTCTCCTCTGTCCGACCTCCTCTCTCATCAGTACGCTCGGCGCTGGCTCGACGATCAGCTGAGCAGGAATCAAACCGACAACCAGCCACAGAGGGTGAGTGTGTTTGTGCATATATCAATGTGGGGACATCTGTTCACAAGGCACATTGTGGGGACTCAACTGTGTGTGTGTGTGTGTGTGCAGATCAAACCTGGGTGTATCCCCGACACTCGGACCAGCCTGTTACGGAGGAGCAGACCTTTGCCCGTCACACACACTTCATTCAAACTGTCTCGCTTCACTCAGGTACTGACCCGGTTCACTGGGTCCAGTTAAAGTTAGCGCTGTGTGTGTTGTGAAGCTGAGGTATGGTTCAGTTTGATGTTCACCTCCTCTCCTTCTCTCCTCTCCCCCTCAGGTTCCTCCTGCTCTCGACACCTTCAGGGATGAGGAGGCTCGTCTCCGGGCGTTCAGGGCTCATCAGTCAGACGGCGTGTCCAGGAGAGGAGCTGACGGTCTGGGCTCGTACAGTCTGGACTGACCTGATGAACTGTTAAATAAAAACAAACGTTTGTGACGACTCATCAGATTTATTCTTTTATTCTGCTGACGACGCTGTGATTTATTATTATTAACATTTATTTAACATTTCAACAAATTCTGTTTAAAACTGCTGCTACTATGCTAAGCTAGTTAGCTTCATGAACATCAAGCTGAGTCACTGCAGCTAAGTACATTAAGTATTTGCTATCCAGCTAGCTTTGACTTAATACAGTGTCTCAGCCTTAGCTAAAGAATTAGCCAGCCATGCTAGCGCCCCAGCTAGCTTGTTAGCCTTTAGCTGTGTAGCTGAGCTGTGGTTCAGTTTGTAGTTTCATTTTGTAGTTCTTTAATATTTTGCATATTGTTTACATGTAATGATAGCTTATCTTAGCTTAGCTTAGCTACCGCTGAAGAATTCATAAACTATGATATAATATAAAATAATATAATGTAATATATATATAATATTGAAACGGGACATAAACATTAATACTTTACATTTTATATTTATATTAATTTTTATTTAATTTTATTTTAATTTTATTTTTATTTAACATTTAATGTTATTGTATTAATATAAATATCTATTGAAATAATTATTGTTTTTAATTAATTGAATTAATTAAGTTCATGAAGACAGATAGAGGTAAAACAAACAAACCTGCCTGCCTGTATAAATCAGCTGATTGATCATTTATCTGAATCAATAATCATGTTTTAACTTTTTAGACTTTTTATTATTATTATTATTATTATTATTATTATTATTATTGTATTATCTCCTGAAGTGACGTCACAATCAAAGTAAAGTTTGACGTCACACCTCCTAGTGTCATGTTTCTTCTCATTGTCTCACTGAACAAACTCACCTGAGTCGGAGGAAGGAGATGGAGGTTTCTGCCTCCAGGTTCCGCATTGACTCTCTGCTCTCCCTCAGGCCGCCCGGCGCGCTCCTCTCCCGGGTAGACCCTCCGGACTTCAGCCCGGACAGCAGCAGCGGCTGCTCGGCGCCTCCTTCGCCGCAAAGAGAGCGTGTTCCCCGGCTGGAGTCAGCTCTGCTGCCCGCTCACCTGCAGCAGCTCCAGCCCCGCACCGTCAGCTCCTCTTTTCTGATCCGGGATATCTTAGCGGACTGTCGGCCTTACTCTGACCCGGGACAGGGCTTCTCTGCCATGGGACAACCTGAGCTGGAACCCGAACCGTTCCAGTCCGGACAGGAAGAAGACTATCAGGATAAAACCCCAGAGTCCAGAGGTAGGAGAACAGGAAGTCCCAAAACCATCAAAATGAATTAAAAAGTAATTTTATTTATTAAAAATATATCTATATCTATCTATATAAAAAAGAAACTTTTTATATTTTTTATATATTTAATGTTTTAATCAGAATATAATTTTATCTGATTTTATTTGTTTTAAAGATTAAAATTTATTCACAAAATAAAATAAAATCATTAAACTGAAGATTTAATTTGATTTAAGCTCCACACACACACACACACCACACACACACACACACACACACACACACACACACACACACACACACACACACACACACACACACACACCACACACAGCCTGTGTTGTTTTTAATAAATTAATATAAACATAAACATGATTTAACTCTGAATGTTTGTTTGTTGCTCATTAATTATTTTGATTATTCAGATTTTTAATCATTGTTTGAAACATTTTAATCAAAATATAAAAACTTTATTTAAATGAGTCATGTGACCCCTGACCACTCAGATCAGAACACAGTCCACCTGGGCTGCAGATCGATCAGCTGACTGATGTGATGTCATGTGTACCTGTCAATCATCAGGTCAGGGCGGGGCCTCAGCTCCTGTGAAGCGGCCTCGTAAAGCTCGCACGGCGTTCAGCGAGCAGCAGCTGTCGAGGTTGGAGCAAAGCTTCCAGCAGCAGAAGTATCTGAACGTTCAGGACCGGCTGCAGCTCGCCGCCTCTCTGCAGCTCAGTGACACTCAGGTCAAGACCTGGTACCAGAACCGCAGGTGAGCCATCACAGGGTTGCGGGCACACGTGTACATGCTGATGTGTGTCCGTGATGTCACATGTTTCCTGTTTCCTGTCAGGACGAAGTGGAAGCGTCAGTCTTCAGTCGGTCTGCTGGCTGAAGCTGGCAGGATATTCCTGCCCGCGCACTTCCTGTACCCTCCTACCCCGCCCACACTGGACCTCTACCTGTACTCAGGCCACGCCCACCACCACCAAGCCCCACCCCTGCCACCCCGTGTCCTGACGCTCGGTGAACCACGCCCACGCTGACACCGTGATGAAGATCAGCAGCTCGTTAATGTTTGGACACGTGATTGGTCGAGCAGATATGATGTCACCTGTGATGTCCTTTAAAAACAGGAAGTGATGATGTCATCAAACTAAACTGTTGACTTTTTTAATGTTTGTTTTTAAAGTTTTTAAAATTTTCAATAAATCTGAAAAAAGTTTGTTTGATGAGTCTTCAAGACAGCTTTATGAGTCTTTATGAGTCTGACATTAAGACTCAGACACAAACTGCAGTTCCTCTAACGTCCACTTGAGGCTGGTTCCAGAAGTGAGTCAGTCTCCATAAGTCCCCATGTTCAAATGTCCAACTTCACAGCAGAAATAAACATGTTTACAGCCTGGTACAAAAAACAGTTTTGGTCTCTATAGCTAATTTCCCCGTTCATGACAACTGTACTGAGGGTGAATTTATATACAACTCACCTGTTCACATTATATTAAGGCTTAAAGCTATGCAGGATTAAGACTACAAACATGGCCGCCACCATCGCTCCGCTCCATACGCTCTTTGAAATAAATTTTAGAGAAACTTTCAGGAGTAAAATATTTTTTATTTGTTTTATTGTTTCGTTAGAAATCATTAAATATCAAACAAACAGTTTATTAATGAAACAATAAAAACGTTTTTCACACACAGTCCTCCAGAATGAATCGACCAATCAGAGCACAGTCTGACTTAAAGAGGCGATGAATGATTTTAAATGTGTTCATCAGACTTTTCCAGGACTTTTCCAGCACTTCCTGTAAGTAACTCCTGAGTGTCTGATCTGACCTGAAGGTGACACAATCATGACTCCTCTTCCTCTCCTGACTGACCAATCATTGTCATCTTCTTCTTCATCTTCTTCTTCTTCTTGGCGTCTCCTCCCTCCAACCCGCTGGAGAACTCGGACCGGAACAATCGGACCTCCCTCTGACCTGGAGAGAACCTGAGGACAGAAACTAAAATCAACTACGATTCCCATGGTGCATTTCACCAGCAGAACAGAACCGTGCTGGGCCAGGTCAAGCACAGAGATCAATCCGCCGCTCAAAATTGCCTCGACACTGACCAGCACCCAAAGGATTGTGGGATACACACACCTGTAATTATGTCTCTATTGACCATAGTGTGTGTGTGTGTGTGTGTGTGTGTGTGTGTGTGTGTGTGTGTGTGTGTGTGGTCGCACCGTGTCCAGACAGGCCTGCTGTGAGGATCAGCTGTTAACAACAAACATGTAAACATGAGCTGAGACTGAAGGGAGTCTTAATGAAGAGTGTGCATGTGTGTGGGTGTGGGTGTGTGTGTGTGCGCGCGCGTGTGTGTGTGTCAGTCATCTCAGCGGGGAGTGTGTCTTAATGAGGAGACAGACATGTCAGACACACACACACACACACACACACGTGTTGCAGGTGAGCAGCTCTCTGATTGGTCGATTAGAACAGTTTTTAATTACAAGAAAAAGATTTACTTTGTTGATGCTCAGAGAGAAAAATACTGAGCATTTAGCTTAGAGTTAGCTTAGAGTTAGCTGGAAGAAGAGCAGAAACCCTCACCTCTTTGGTCCGGGTCTGCTCTGTGTTGTGGTCTGGCTGCTGGGCGCCTGGTTCTGGTTCTTGACAAGACTCCTGGCCTCGTTCTTGTTGCGGTTCTTGTTCCCGGGTCCTGGAGGCCCTGCGACGCTCAGGCCCTGCGGAGCGTCTCTGAGGCCGAAGCTCTTGGCGGTGTGTCCCAGGTGGAGTGAGCGGATGTGGAAGATGTGTTTGAGGTGGGCAGGGTAAGTGGTGTACGCCCGCAGGAAGGACTGCAGAGCTGATGACATCACAGTGACATCACGGGGTCACATGTTAACCAACAAAGGAAGTGAGCAGATTAAAAAACGTAAACACGCTGACAGGGACAAACCTTTCTTTGCTGACTGAACCGACTGAGTGTCGGTGTGAACAAAGTTCTCAAACTCCGTCTGAAGAACTGTCGCTCGCTCTCTGGTCTCCTGCTCCAGAGCTTTGGACGAACTCTGTCAGACAGACAGACAGACAGAGTTAATATAATCCAAATTATCCCTGGGTTCCTCTTAAAGAACCCTGGAACCAACTTAAAGACCCCAAAAACCCCTGATCTCCACAATGAACCCAGAAAACTCCATCAAAGGTTCCGGAAATCCCAGAAGGACCCTTAAAACACCTGGTCCTGGAACAGACCACTGGCACTAAAAAACCCTGGATATCTCCTAAAAGTACACCATAAAGAACCTTTGAACCCAACTCAGAAGGTTCTTGGAACCCCCATGTCATCCTCTGAATCCCTCATAGGCAGCTCAAATGGCCTCACAGTCAACTGATACCACAATGAAAACCTCTGAAACCCCTCAAAGACACCTGGAACATACAAATATAGCACTGGGACACCCTGAAGAACCGTTGAAGCCACAACAAAAACCCCTGGCTCCTTAGCACCAACAAAAAGACCACTTGAACCGCCCTAAGAACACCTGAACTCTCAAAAATCTCTCAGTGGAACCTTCAGGGCCCCAGAAGCCACTCCACCAGGAAAACCCTTCAAAGGTTCCTGAAACCCCCTCAAGGACCCTTAAAACACGAATTCTCCTAAAGACACACAGGCCAATTTAACTCTGGAGGTGCAGCCAAAGCTGGGTCCAGAACCATCAGTGGAGGCTTTGGGGTCATTATGAGTGAGTTACTAAATTGTAATTAATAAAGCAAAACAAACTAACTAGCAGCGTGGTCAGCCCGTCTTGTTCAGGTGCCTCTGCAGCAGGTCAACGGCCTTCGGGTGTCTTTTGTTGAATTTCACAATAAAATGCAGCTTTTCAGTAATAATTAGAATCTAAATACTGCTTCAGGATCAGAAGTGAACAAGCTGAAGACAGCAGCGTTTAAATAAAAAAAAACCCTTATCAGAGGTTCTTGAAATCCCCTAGGGACCCTTAAAACACATCAACCACCCCTGGAACAGACTGTTAGTACTAAGAACCCCCTGGGTATCTCAAGTGCAGTACAACTCCCTATAAGCACACTGTTACACTCTTCAAGTACTGTGGGGTTCCTTCAGAGATAAAATACCTAGAAAGACTTGAGGTACCCCATAAAGAACCTGCCGAGGTTCTGCTGAGTCCCTTTTAGGCAGTCCCAGAATGGCCTCATAGAAGACTGGTGCCTGTGAGAAACCCTCAAAGAGACCCTGATGACCAAGAACCCCGTAAAATACCCCAGGCAACTCCTGGAACTACTAACACCAACAAAAAGTTTAAACTTTAGTATACCGGTAACCCCTTAAAAAGCCCTCCTAAAACTTCCTCAAAGTATGATGGAACCTTTAAACACTCACTCAAGGACCAACCAAGAACCCTGATCAAAGGTATCTAATCTTGGTTGGTTCTGAGGGATCCTTGAAGACCCTTGCAGACCACTGGAACCTCTTCAAAAACCCCTGATACCTTCACAGAACCTGAAGTCCGAACAAAAAGGATCCACCTCAAGGACCTCTGCAAACACCTCAGAACCACTGAGACCTCGAGTTCGGTCTGAGGGGCCCAGGTGTGGGAACTTACCTTGCTGTGGTATTTGCCCCGCCCCTTGTAGGTGTCGTCCATCATCAGACTGGACAGGATATCCTGCAGCTTCATGTCTGATAGGCTGAAACATAACAAGACCCGCCCCCACCAGTCAAAACTCAAATACTCCAGAACAGATCAGTGTGGTGCTATACTGTGGATCTGACACGTGTATTATCGCTGGGATTGGTTGTGATGGCTGTCAGTCAACACACCTGATGTTGTGATTGGCCAGCTCGTTGATGAAGGCGGTCTCAGCAGGGGTCAGGAAAATCAGACTGCTTCCTCCTCCTCCGATACGAGCTGTCCGACCGACACGGTGAACGTACTCTGCTGCCGCCATCGGAGGAGTGTACTGAAACACAGAGTGATGTTTGAAACACACCTGGTGCTGCTTGACCCGAAAATACCCCACACAGACCCACTGGTCACTTAATGATTACCTGAACAATCCAGGTAACCTGAGGGAGGTCCAGACCTCGAGCTGCTACGTCCTGAAACACATTTTTTATGTTAACACAAAACAAATGAAAGACACAAAGTATCATGAACTCAGGATGCTCTGGTTCTGTTGAATCCCAGAAGGTACCAACCGTGCAGAGCAGGACTCCGGACTGAGACCCTGAAAACTGCTGGAAGACCTCCGAGCGCTCCTGGTGGAGAAAACAAACACATACTGACTGACTGCCAGCTAAACACGAGGAGAGGTACGTCAGACAGAAGATGGCGATGTCTTACCTCCTGCTTCATGTTGCCATGGAGACGCATAAAACTGATCCAAGGCTTCTGATTGGTCGAGGGCCCCAAGAGGACGGAGGTGAAGAGAGAGTGGAGGAACTCGACAGCCTCGCAGCTCGAGACAAAGACGATGACTTTGTTCTTCTGAGAAAACTGAATAACAATGATAAGAAACTGTCAACCAACCAAGAGTCTGTCAACCAACCAACCAGGAGTCTGTCAACCAATCAACCAAGAGTCTGTCAACCAACCAACCAGGAGTCTGTCAACCAACCAGGAGCCTGTCAACCAACCAGGAGTCTCTCAACCAACCAACCAACCAGAAGTCTGTCAACCAACCAACCCGGAGTCTGTCAACCATCCAACCCGGAGTCTGTCAACCAATCAACCAAGAGTCTGTCAACCAACCAACCAGGAGTCTGTCAGCCAATCAACCAAGAGTCTGTCAACCAACCAACCAACCAACCAACCAGGAGTCTGTCAACCAACCAACCAGGAGTCTGTCAACCAACCAACCAGGAGTCTGCCAACCAACAAAGGGTCTGTCAACCAACCAAGAGTCTGTTGACCATCTTAGTTTAGCTTGCTAACACACTAAACTAAGATAGTAAACATGGTAAACATTGTACCTGCTAAACATCAACATGTTAGTATTGTCATCATCATGGTTTCTGTGGGTCTGGGTCACCATGGTAACAGCAGGTGTGAACTGGACCTAAAACAGGTCGTCATTGTTACCTTGCATTTGTCCAGTATGAAAGCAGCCAGACACACCAGTCTGACCTTACTGGGAACCACCACCACAAACTGCTTCAGAGCCTCCGGCACAGCAAAGCTCTCTGATTGGCTGGCCACGCTGGGGTCAGAGGTCACAGTCGAGCTGGCTGTGAGGTCAGAGGAGGCGGGGCCTGACACATGGATGCTGACTGGGTTGTGAAGACAAACGTCTGCTAACCGAGTCACACCTGAAACACAACATAACGGTTCATCCACCAGAGCGCATCAGTTAGCAGTTAGCTGAATTAGCTATTTCAGCAAATAGCTAATAGTGCTAAGTGCTAATGATGCTTACACTTAATATAGAGAATATAAGTCACTTTGTGTTTTTACCTTGTGTGAGTGTCGCTGACAGCAGCACGTTCTGTCGGCTCAGTCCGTTAGAGTTCAAACTGTTTAATATGATGGTCAGATCCTTCTCAAAACCCAGGTCCAAGGTCCTGAATACATACACACACACAAGGTCTAAACTGAGCTGTGAATACTAACCACTAAAGTAACTTGTTTTTTTGTTTACCGGTCGGCCTCGTCCAGGATCAGCCAGCGGACAGCACTGAAGGCGATGCTCAGAGTGTTTCTGATGTGATCCACCAGACGGCCCGGTGTCGAGATCAGGATGTTGATGCCTTTACGGAGCCTGAAGACAGTCCAGAGGTCCACAGTTAGTCCCACAGTTAGTCCCACAGTTAGTCCCACAGTTAATCTCATAGTTAGTACACAGTTAATCTCATAGTTAGTCCACAGTTAATCTCATAATCAGTCCACAGTTAATCTCATAATCAGTCCACAGTTAATCTCATAGTTAGTCCACAGTTAATCTCATAATCAGTCCACAGTTAATCCCATAGTTAGTCCACAGTTAATCTCATAATCAGTCCACAGTTAATTTCATAGTTAGTCCACAGTTAATCTCATAGTTAGTCCACAGTTAATTTCATAGTTAGTCACACAGTTAATCTCATAATCAGTCCACAGTCAGTCCTACAGTTATTCCCACAGTCAGTCAGAAGAAGGTCTTGTACCTGGCCTTCTCTGCTTTCCTCTTCTCTCCTCCCATCAGTACACCTGGAACAATCCAGGTAAACGGCTGCAAAGAGAAACATCATCACTTCCTGCAGCTCTTTCACAATAAAAGTCTTCCTGTTGTCTGTTAATAAGTTGTTATTAACTTCCCCCTCAGCCCTCTTCTGTTTCAACGTGACATGTTCAAACATTAACAATACAAAATATGACCAACATCTGACTTCATGCTCAATTCTGATTGGTGCATGCAGTTGAAAGGGGCGGTGCATAAGATAACTAGGCCAATAAAAAACAGACAAATTATGTCATATTTGTGTTACCTTCAGGAGCTTCTGGAAGATCAGAAACGTCTGCTGGGCGAGCTGATGGACAGACAGACAGACAGACAGTTCAGTGTAACTCACATTAAAGGTCATGTTCATGTTGTCTCCATGTTGTCTCCATGTTTTCTTCATGTGTTTCTGTCTGCTGGTTTTACCTCTCTGGTGGGGACGATGACAACAGCTAGAGGGCCGTCGGACCTGCTGACCTTCGGCTGGACCGCCTGCAGACTCTGGACCACGGGAACGGCGTAGGACAGCGTCTTACCTGCAGAGACAGTCAAGTGTGAACCATAAGAGACAGACAGACAGACAGACAGACAGACAGACAGACAGGCAGACAGACAGACAGACAGGCAGACAGGCAGGCAGGCAGACAGACAGACAGGCAGGCAGACAGACAGGCAGGCAGGCAGGCAGGCAGACAGACAGGCAGGCAGACAGACAGACAGGCAGACAGAGCGGTACAGGTCAACCACCAGAGGACATTAGAGGGACTCACCTGATCCGGTTTGAGATCGAACCACAGCATCCCGACCTGACAGAAGAACCGGGATGGTCTGCTTCTGAACACTGAACACACACACACACACACACACACACACACACAATGATTATTACACATTCAAACACGCATGTGACCGTTTACTTGTGTTTGTGCGTGTGTGTGTATAAACTCACCTGGTCACTGTGGAAACATTCAGCACCTTGCTCAGTGTTGCCACCTGTTGGACACAAGTCAACCAATCAGAACACAGAACAGACAGATCACACACACACACACACACATACCGATGAGCCAAACATTAGAAGAACATCACAAGAACATTAGAAGAACATCAGGAGAACATTAGGAGAACATTAGAAGAACATTACAGGAACATTACCAGGTGTGGATGCAGGTTGAGGTCTGAAAACGAGTCGCTGGTGAAGATCTTCTCCTTTAACTGAGAAACATCAGGTCTGAAGAAGAAGAAGATGTGATGACACGTCGTTATGATATGAACCAATCAGAGGAGGAGGAGCTGTTTGGCCTATCAGAGGAAGCCATTGTGTACCTGTGGATCTCTGGGATCTCTGGATTGTGTTTGAACAGGGATGACGTCTTGATGCTCCGTCCTGTGTCCTTCACTCCATCCTTCTTCTTCTGTGGTGTCTTCCTGTTTGTCTGCTGGAACACGCCACCATCATCAACCAATCACATCACTCAAGGACCAAGGATACACCTGTTTGGTGGAGCAGGTTTACCTGAGCGTCTGCAGACTCCTCCTCCTCATCGAGCCTCTTCTTCTTCTTCTCTTCCTCTGACAACGTCAACTTCCTCTTCTCTGCTTGCTGCTTCCTCTGGAGGATCAACACAAAGAAACAGGTCAGAACATCTGGAGAGCAAACAGGTCAGAACATCTGGAGAGCAAACAGGTCAGAACATCTGGAGAACAAACAGGTCAGAACATCTGGAGAGCAAACGGGTCAGGTTCCGGTTCTTCAGAGATTCAGAGACCTCTGGCCTGGCCTGTGACTCTCACCCTGGCTGATCTGGGCGGTGCCGCAGGACGTGACGAGGAGAAACTGGTGCTGATGTTCAGACACAGCTGGTCATCCGGTGATGACATCATCGACGCACCTGACCCAGGTGAGACACACAGAAAAGGAGCTGATTTAACACTGACCACGGCTGTGTGTTGGTCACGTGTGTAGCATGTCACGTGCGCAGATTTACGTAAACCACGTGACTGAAGCTTGGGCAGTTTGAATTAGAGAGCGGAAATGACATCACAACAACTAATTAAACTAATGCCGAAACAGAGTGACGCTGATGACGTGCTCACGTGCTCTGTTTGCTTCATTTCCCGCGTTTCACCGTCTGACACGTGGCCTGGCCACGTAGTGAGACGTCACAGCTAGCACGGTTAGCATCGTTAGCGTTGACTTTAAAAAGTGACGAGGCACAGAGGATACACAGAGGAACATGTGACGTCATAGCATTAAAGACGACACACACACACACACACACACACACACACACACACACACACACGTCGCGCAGCAGCTGACGCTAACCTCGTGCTAACAGCAGCTGTTTCCGGTGAGCTGACTTTCAGATTAAAGTGATGAATGAATATTAAATTAATGAAATGTCGAGAATCAAAATAAAAGCAGAGCTCACCGTGAGACTCACACACGCGGGGGAAGACTTCCTTCTACGTCACTGAAGCTCCGCCTCCTTCACAGCTGATTTTGTACACATGCGCAGTAACATAACTTCTTTATTTCTGATTTGATTGGAGAACGAACACACACACACACACACACACACACACACACACACTCTTGTTTATTCTTTATAGTTACTTTTTTAGTTTCAGGATGTGAAAACAGAACCAGAACCAGAGTCCAGAACCTTCTGAGGTTAAAGCTTCAAACATGAAGAGTTTCAACGGACTACAAAGACCAGCAGACTGTGCGGCTCGATGAACAGACGTTTGAGTCTCTGCAGGAGACGAACACGAACCGTCCGTCAGCTCATCAGCAGCTGTCACGTCCCATTTCTTTCCCGCTCCGCTTCCTGTTGTGGACAGGAAGTTTAAAAATAGAGCTGTCAATCAAAGTGAGAGTCCGACACCTCTGGGACTGAAAGAGACGCTGAGAAGGATTAATTATAAACATTTAACGAATCAGTCCACAGAGCTTCAACCGACACACATTTAAACACGAAGGACCACTAATCTGAGACAAACATTAATATTCATGAAGACACTGTCTGTCTGTCTGTCTGTCTGCCTCAGACTTTAAGGTTTTAGACAGTCTGTGGGGACGTCACGGAAACTACGTCCAGGTTTTAGACAGTCTGCGTGGACGTCTCAGAGACTACGTCCAGGTTTTAGACAGTCTGTGGGGATGTCATAGAGACTACGTCCAGGTTTTAGACAGTCTGCGTGGACGTCACAGAGACTACGTCCAGGTTTTAGACAGTCTGTGGGGACGTCACAGAGACTACGTCCAGGTTTTAGACAGTCTGCAGGGATGTCATGGAGACTACGTCCAGGTTTTAGACAGTCACAGATATGACGTCCAGATTTTTTGCTGTCACAGTCGTAGTTTTGTGTTTCCATCGTCTCGTCCTCGTTGGACGTTATAAAATAATTAAAGTTGAAATATTTAATAAATAATTTCCTGTGTGTGTAAAAGGTGAACTCGTCTGATCAGTTTATAAAGTCTGCCTGAGGCGACATTCACACACATATGCATGCCTACATTACAAACAAGGGACTCTCAGTGAAGATCACCAAGTGAGGACAAAAAATTAAAATATTAAATCTAATTTAACGACCTGATCATCACGATGCTGCAACGAATCAGCTGTTTTATTAGGACGTTATTCCTCCACCTTAGCCTACATGTTACATCAACGTTACATCAACGTTACATCAACATTATACTATATTTCATACATCTTATACATCATACATCAATCTGTTGTCCAGTACAGTACCTTCGAGGTCACTGATCAACAGCATGTTTACCTGTTTGATGCTAATTAACATAAACATTTTATTTGTTCTTAAACATTCTGAATAAACGATGAGAGACAGTCAGTCCACTTCCTGTCTGTCCAGGTGAGTCACTCAGTTGTCAGTCGGCTCTCCAGAGCTTCAAACACAGAGTGAGGATCCTGATCAGCATCAACGTGAAGTCCATCTGGATACACAGACTACACACACACACACACACACAGGATGATGTCAATCAAACAGGAAGTAGAGCTGTTGTTGGGGACTATTTCCAGTGGTGGATTAATATGTGTGTGTGTGTGTGTGTGTGTGTGTGTACCTGTAGGGCTGCAGTGTGTGTCCTGTACTGGCTTAGTGTGTGTGTCACTGTGTGTGTGCTGTCCTCGGGCCTCATCCTCAGTCGGTTCTGGACCTCGGAGTTCGGAGCGGGTCGAGTCACAGCGTGGAACCTGCGGGAGGAAATGACATCACAGCTGTGACACAAGCTGTGTGTGTCTGAGGCGCTCAGGTGCACAGACGGCGTACTGACCTCCGTCCACTGAGCGGGTCAGTCGCTCTGAGACTGACTCTGTCCACACACACGTCATCAGTCAACTCCAGGAAGAAGACTCTGAGGAGACAGCAGAGGTCAGAGGTCACCATGAGGTCACCATGAGGTCACCATGAGGTCACCATGAGGTCACCATGAGGTCACCATCATCAGTCAGCTGTCGGGTCGGGTCAGTACCTGTTGGGTTGGTGCTGGCTCTCCTTCAGGCTCTTGGCCTGCTGCAGGTCTCGGGGGAAGCCGTGGAGGACCCAGCCTCTGCAGCTGCAGTCCACTCTGCTCAGACGCTCCTCCAGAACCTGCAGAACCAACGAGTCCGGGACTGGACCGGTCCACAGCAATCAGCAATCAGTAATCAGTAACCAGTCGTCATGTCAGGCTCAGTTTGTGTCTGTACAGGTGTGATAGCTTACCTGGCCTCCCGTCATCCAGGTAAGGCTTGATCTCTTCTCCCAGAGCTGAACCAGCAGCTGCTACAGACCTCAACAACTGACCACAACACACTGACAGACAGACAGGTGACAGACAGGCAGACAGGTGACAGACAGACAGGTGATAGACAGACAGACAGGTGACAGATAGACAGGTGATAGACAGGTGACAGACAGACAGGTGATAGACAGACAGACAGGTGATAGACAGGCAGACAGATGACAGACAGGCAGACAGGTGACAGACAGGCAGACCGGTGACAGACAGACAGGTGACAGACAGACAGACAGGTGATAGACAGACAGACATGTGACAGACAGGCAGACAGGTGACAGACAGACAGACAGGTGATAGACAGACAGACATGTGACAGACAGGCAGACAGGTGACAGACAGGCAGACAGGTGACAGACAGACAGACAGACAGACAGACAGACAGACAGACAGGTGACAGACAGACAGGTGATAGACAGGCAGACAGGTGACAGACAGGCAGACAGGTGACAGACAGACAGGTGACAGACAGGCAGACAGGTGACAGACAGACAGGTGATAGACAGGCAGACAGGTGACAGACAGGCAGACAGGTGACAGACAGACAGGTGACAGGCAGGCAGACAGGTGACAGACAGGTGACAGACAGACAGACAGACAGACAGACAGACAGACAGGTGACAGACAGACAGGTGATAGACAGACAGGTGATAGACAGACAGACAGGTGACAGACAGACAGGTGATAGACAGGCAGACAGGTGACAGACAGACAGACAGACAGACAGACAGACAGACAGACAGGTGACAGACAGACAGGTGATAGACAGGCAGACAGGTGACAGACAGGCAGACAGGTGACAGACAGACAGGTGACAGACAGGCAGACAGGTGACAGACAGGTGACAGACAGACAGACAGACAGACAGGTGACAGACAGACAGACAGACAGGTGACAGACAGACAGACAGACAGGTGACAGACAGACAGACAGTTCAGTTAGCTGCACAGCTGACCGAGCTAACCACAGTTAACAGTAATGACACGAGCTAACAGCAGCTACAGTCGGCAGCAGAGAGTTGAAGCTTCACTGGTCAGATGTCACACACTCAGGTGTGTTTTTCTGTGTGTGTGTGTGTGTGTGTGTGTGTGTGTGTGTGTGTGTGTGTGTATATACCGTCCACCATCTTGTATTTCTCTGACAGCAGTCTGGCCTGATGACTCTTCCCCGACCCCGGCGGACCCAACAGGAGGATTCTGGGAGTTCTGGAGCAACGACGAGTCCGGATGAAAGCCAGCACTGAGACACACACACACACACACACAGCATGACATCATCAGAGGGAAGCTCTGTTGAAGTGAGGAGATCATGTGACCACAAACAGGAAGTGCGTGTACCTTGTTGGTACACGTCTGCATGTGGTTGGTCACAGCTGACAACCTTCAGGACGTGCTGATAGGTCGATCTCAGACCTGTGACCTCACAGCGGTACCGCTGCAGATCAGCCAATCGCTGCTCATCTGACGGGCTCTGCTCCGCCTCCAGACGCTGAGCGACGGCGTCGTCGTCCGGCCAGATGAAGGTGTGATGGTACGAGTCTGCAGACAGGAAGTGATGTCACAAACAGACTGTAGCAGTGAAGAGAGAACACGCTAACATCATGTAAAGAACTGACCTCCTGTCAGCGGGTCGACCAGCTTCCCCTGAGAGCGCTCCATCAACACACCGTCAGGAGCCTCCAGCATCACTGCACACACACACACACACACACACACACAGTGACAGGATGTGGTGTTTAAACACACACACACACACACACAGTGACAGGATGTGGTGTTTAAACACACACACACACACACAGTGACAGGATGTGGTGTTTAAACACACACACACACACACAATCTCTGAGCACAGACTCACCTACATGTTCAGGTATAACTCCGGCCTGCTGCAGACTCAGAGCCTGAAGACGAGTCTGAGGAATTCCCTCCAACACCCAGCCCTGAAACACACAGACAGGTGAGAGACAGACAGACAGACAGACAGGTGACAGGCAGACAGACAGGTGTCAGACAGACAGGTGACAGGCAGACAGGTGACAGACAAACAGACAGACAGGTGACAGGCAGACAGACAGGCAGACAGGTGTCAGACAGACAGGTGACAGGCAGACAGACAGACAGGTGACAGACAGGCAGACAGACAGGTGACAGGCAGACAGACAGACAGGTGACAGGCAGACAGGTGACAGACAGGCAGACAGACAAAGTATTTAATGTGACAGGAGGAGGCGGGTCCTGATGAGAGCTGTCAATCATCCACAGTGTGTAATGAGTTTAGCCTGCGGCCATAAAAAACAGCCATTAGCTGATCAAAGCAGCTGCTGATCACACACACACACACACACACACACACACACACACTTTGTTGAAACACTGATCTACATAAAGCGGTCACATGATCAGTCCAATCAGTCTGCATGTAAGCCAGTGTCTGAAACTATGACGACTAAATAAACTCCAGCAACAACCTAAAGGAGCACCAGACAGCTGTAGTCATAGTCGTGGTTATAGTTGTTGTAGTCGTGGTTGTAGTTGTTGTAGTCGTGGTTGTAGTTGTTGTAGTCGTGGTTGTAGTTGTTGTAGTCGTGGTTATAGTTGTTGTAGTCGTGGTTATAGTTGTTGTAGTCGTGGTTGTAGGTTAAGGTACAGTGTGATAAGAAGTGTTAGTGCAGCAATAAGTGCTATGACAATTCTTAAAGGGTTAGATTTATCATGTCCAGTTGTAGGTAGTGCAAGGAGAGAAGGAGAGGAAGTCCTCTCTGAAGAGCTGGAGGTCTTCAGACAGACAGACAGAGAGACAGACAGACAGAGAGACAGACAGAGAGACAGACAGGCAGACAGAGAGACAGACAGACAGAGAGACTGACAGAGAGACAGACAGAGAGACAGACAGACAGACAGACAGGCAGACAGGCAGAGAGACAGACAGACAGAGAGACTGACAGAGAGACAGACAGAGAGACAGACAGGCAGAGAGACAGACAGACAGAGAGACTGACAGAGAGACAGACAGAGAGACAGACAGACAGACACAGAGACTGACAGAGAGACAGACAGAGAGACAGACAGACAGGCAGACAGGCAGAGAGAAGTGATGGAGGTCTCACCCGGTTGAAGCAGTCAATCTGGTTCAGTCTGTGTTTGATCAGGTCGACCAGCAGCTCAACAGGAAGTTCCTGAACACATGACGTCAGCTGACTAATGTAAACGTTGTTTATACATTATATATACGTTAACACTAACCTGGAACTGATCTGTGTGTGTGTGTGTGTGTGTACCTGCTCTGTGTGCACATGTTGGCGTGCCCGTGCACTCAGCTCTGATTGGTCCTGCAGTAAATCGTCTGTGGTCACATGGACAGCTCTCAGCTCGGCGCTCAGCTTCTTAGCCTGAAGAAGAACAGGAAATGATGTCATGAACGTGTCACTCATACAGGAAGTAAGGTTCATAGATGACTGCAGCAGCCCTCACAGTCACAGACTGAAGCACTCCGCTCAGAAGAGAGGAAGACTTTGATTGGATGTAAAATTAGTACATGGACAGAGGACAGATGGACAGAGGACAGATGGACAGAGGACAGAGGACAGATGGACAGATGGACAGAGGACAGATGGACAGAGAACAGAGGACAGATGGACAGAGGACAGATGGACAGAGGACAGATGGACAGATGGACAGAGAACAGATGGACAGAGGACAGATGGACAGAGAACAGAGGACAGATGGACAAATGGACAGAGGACAGATGGACAGAGAACAGAGGACAGATGGACAGAGAACAGAGGACAGATGGACAGATGGACAGAGGACAGATGGACAGAGAACAGAGGACAGATGGACAGAGGACAGATGGACAGAGAACAGAGGACAGATGGACAGGGGACAGATGGACAGAGAACAGAGGACAGATGGACAGAGAACAGAGGACAGAGGACAGATGGACAGGTGATGATACTCACCACAGTGTGTTTACCTGCAGCAGGAGGTCCGAGCACCATCACCCTGTGGACTGACAGACAGAGACAGACAGAGACAGACAGACAGACAGACACAGAGACAGACAGACAGAGAGACAGACAGACAGACACAGAGACAGACAGACACAGAGACAGACAGACAGACACAGAGACAGGCAGACAAAGAGACAGACAGACAGACACAGAGACAGGCAGACAAAGAGACAGACAGACAGACACAGAGACAGGCAGACAAAGAGACAGACAGACAGACAGACAGAGAGACAGACAGACAGACACAGAGACAGGCAGACAGACAGACACACAGACAGACAGACAGAGAGACAGACAGAGAGACACAGAGACAGACAGACAGACACAGAGACAGACAGGTTTAATATAGTCTGACAGTGGAGTCACAGCTCCACCTGGCTGTGACTCCATGGCTCCACCTGATGGAGTCCTGGCTGCATTCAGGTGCACTGACTCACTGTCGGAGCTGCTCCTCCTCAGCAGGCTGATCAGGTGACTGATCGGATCTTCAGGTTGATCGATCACCAGACTGGTCACCAAGGTCTGACACACACAGTCACACACACACACAGTCAGTGAGGTTCACCTGGTTACCGGGTTAAACAGCAGACCGGGTCTTTCTTACCTGGACCAGGTGCAGCACGTTGTGTTTGTCCGCGTACACGTTCATCTGCGGGGAGATCCTCAGCGGCCTCACCGTCTCATCCATCCCGGAGGACCGTGAACTCACCGCGGGCAGTCCACAAGTTCGTTAAATGTTCGTGAAATGTTTCCTGATGCTCGCTGAGTCTTTCCCGCCTCAGCTCGACGCAGGTAGAGACAGTTCCGGTGTCAAACAAACCGGATAAACTGACAAACTGGAGCGTTAACGGGCCGTTACCAACAAACATTAGGCTGTTGCTAAGGGCCAACGTCATCAGCGCGCATGCGCGGAGGTTTAACGAGAGGCGGTAAAAATAAATAAAAGATGTTTAACTTATTTAAAGGTTAATTAAAACGTAAACAGGAAGCAGAAACAACAACGAACAAACATTGTATACAAGAAAATAAAAAGAATTATTAAATTACTAGACTTCCGGTCTTCATGATATTCAAAATAAGAGTAATGAGCTGCAGTTAGAACGTTAGCTCTGTGTTTGCTAGCTAACTTTACATATCTGTGACTTAGCATTAAAGGCTAATGCTAATGAAGGTGAACGCTAGCTAAATATCAGCCAACTGGCTACATGTTAGCACAAAGGCTAAACACACTGAAAACTACAATGTGTAGTTCTGTTTACCTGTATTGTAGTACCTTTAGTATTTCTACTTACCTAAATGTACTATAACTAAAGGACGTACTGCAGTACTTTTACCATCGAAACACTCTGTGTAGTTAGGATTATTTACAAGATGGTTTCCTGCTCTGCTGACAGCTGTCAGTCAAAAAGTAAAGCGCCGTCTTGTCCTAGCATCGCTAATATTAGCAAATTTATGAAGACCAGAAAAATGTTTGCAAGTTTATTTTGAAGTTTAATGTTTGGAGACAAACGTCACAGGAACCTTGAGAGAACGTTTGTAGTCTTTATTGATTTCTCATGTTCACAGTTTAACATTCGTCTCTTCAAACAGACGGGTCCTTCAGAGGACATCTGTCCTTCAGAGGACGTCTGTCCGTCTGTCGTCACTGTAAACTGATCCCGGACAGGTCAGAGCACAGTTAGCCACAGTTAGCCTAGCTTAGCATCAAGCCTGAAAGCAACAGTTTAACAAAACTAATCTGCAAAGCGAGGCTGAACCCGTCCTGGACCTGAACTCAGGTCTGTGATGGACTCTGTGATGGACAGTGGACTTGAACCTGAAGAAACATTCACATGAGTTTACAGACACACTAATCGATCACTCGTCACATGATTAAGGCTGATTACTGTGGCGTTGCCCTGATGTGTTCTCATCGACCTTCGCGAGGTTCCTGTTTCAAAGTAAAAGCCCTGTGTTTTAGCAGCTTGTTGAGGCGTTTGAAGAGAGTTTGGTTTGAGGATCCTGATGAGGAACGCCACATGACGCTCTGAGCAGCTGTTTGCTAACATGTTAGCCACAGCTACCTCATGACCTGATGACGCGTCGGCTACGATTGCTCTGTAACTTGTCAATCGATTAAATTCCTGAAGGTGGTGTCCTGAAAAAGTCCGCTCTCGTAGTGTCTTGATGCCGGTGTAGCACCACCTGATGTGTTTGAACGGTTAGCGATGCGGCTAGCTGCAGAGGACATTAAGGCAGTTTCAAGTTACAGCTAGTGTTCACAATTAACGTAGCTGCTGTTAGTTTCTTAAAAAAAACTGAATTCCCTACATTTTTCTTCTTCCCTTATTTTTGGCTTAATAAGTTTGTCGTCCCTTCAGACGTTGAACCAACGATCGGTCTGTCAAACTCGAGACCTTCAGTCGCCATCAAGAACTTGTTTCCTTTACAGTGCAAGCAGCACAGCTAACAGATGCTACACAAAGATTATTAATTCATCATTTTTCATGTTCAAATTGTCTTGTTTGTTAACTAACAAGCTAATGGTAACTGTGTTAATGCTATAGCTGTAAAGTAGCTCGAGGCCACTTTAGCATTAATATTAGCTAGTAACATTAGCTAGTTTTGTTCTATTAAACTAGTTACTGTTAGCTTGCTAGCTGACTAATAGAGCAACATATCTGAAGATAAACACCTGAAGAAATTCATGGCTAAAGAGCTGTTAGCTCATAGGCTAATTTTAATATAACTTGCCACATTATGCTCGTTGTGTTGCTGCAGTCTGTATTAAACTACACTAGCTCACATTAGCCTGCTAGCTGACAAACATTAGCTCATTAGCAACATAGTTCTGAATGAGGGTAAAACAGATGAAGGCTAAAGATATGTTAGCTTATAGGCTAACTTTAGTATCACTTCCCACAGTGGACAATTACAATAATTAAAATGTTGTTTGAATCAAAGCAAATAAAATCTGATGAAGCTAACTGCTACTGGTTCAGATAAAGCATGTAGCATGTTAGTAGTTAGCTCTTTAGCTCCAGTAGTTTCATATTGTTTGTTGTTTGGGCAACTGAAGGTCTGCACATGCTCAGATCAGACCAGACAGTGACTGTGGACGTTCAGTGTTGATAGCCAGTTAGCATTAGCCTGCTAACATCTGGACTGCAGCTGATCTCCACCTGTCTCCACCCTCTCTCCCCCGCCTCCACCTCAGTACTCAGGCAGGGTCTCGTTGTAGTCCATGAGGCTCAGTTCATGCCTCCTCTGGCGGACAGCGAGCGTCAGGTCTGTAGGCGGAGCTGGAGGAGCAGAGGGAGGTGCAGAGGGAGCTAAAGCCCGGACAGGAGGCTCTGTCTGAGGACTCACTGTGAGGAGGGTGACCTCCTCTGCCTCCTGACCCAGAGGAGGGCTCTCTGGCTGGGCCTCCTCATCCTCCTCCTCCTCCATCTCCTCCTTCTCCTCGTCCCCTTCCTGTTGCTCCTCCTCCTCCTGGCTATGATTGGTCGGTCTGAACAGCTCCCGCGCTCGCTGCTCCAGGAAGGAACCGACGGCGAGGGGGGACTCGATGGGGGAGAGGGAGAGGGGTGAGGAGGAGCAGGAGGGGAGATGCAGGGGGGAGGTGGAGAGGCCGTTTATTATACCAAGAGAAGAAGAGGAGGAGGGGCGGGGCATGTGGGCGCCCTGAGGAGCAGGCAGAGCCACGCTGCCGCCATTCGGCCTGAGGGAGAGAAGAGATGACATCATCAGCTGTACGCTTGTCCTGATTGGCTCAGACTGTGTGACCTCACTGAGTTTACCTGCTGCAGACGTCCTGAGGCTGGCTCTGCGTGGTCTCCAGGTGGATCTGACTGTACAGGTGGAGCATCTCCGTCTGCAGCGCCTGGGTCAGCCTCCGCAGAGACACACCGCGACTCTCACAGGCCGACAGCTCCGCCCTGACACACACGTTAGCACGTTAGCACGCTGACCTCAGTGATGACGTCACTTCCTGTCTCTAAGCTCACACCTGCTCTGGTTCTTGGTGTCCTCCAGCAGCTTCTTCTGGTCCTGGATCAGCTGATCCTTCTTGGTCAGCTGACCCTCCAGCTCTGCTATCCTGTGATTGGCTGCTTCCAGCTTCTGTCTGTGCTGCACGTCGCTGTCAATCAACCGCTGGAACTCTTTACCCACGCTGCACTGCAGCATGGATGCCTCCTGGACACACACACATGGTGTTACAGAGTGTGTGTGTGTGTGTGTGTGTGTGTGTGTGTGTGTGTGTGTGTCCTCACAGTGCAGTGGTGTGTGTCCTCTCCCTCCAGCTGTTCTCTCAGTCCTCTGTTGGTCTCTCTCATCAGGACGATCTGCTGGTTCAACAAGAACATCTGCTGCTGCAGCTGTTCACTGCTGCACAGCTGCACGCACACACACACACACACACACACACACACACACACACACACACACACACACAGGTGGTATCATTACAATGATAATGATCACTGAGGTCACTTTGTTCCTGAACCCTCACAGTCAGACAGAGCTGTATTAAACGTTCACTCATCAGCCAATAGGAGTCCTCCTCACCTTGATTGACAGCTGGGTCAGCTGGTGTTCTACATTGTAAGCCATGTTATTGGCTTTCTGAAACTCCGCCTCCAGATCCTTCAACCTGCTCTGACACTCCTGGAGCTCGCTCTGAGACAGCCAATGAGAACACAGGGTGAGATACAACAGCCAATGAGAACACAGGGTGTCACACAGGTGGTGTGTGTTGTACCTGCAGCCTCTGCTTGTCTCTCTGCTCGTCCTGCAGTTGCAGCAGCAGTTGTTGGATGTGTGTGTGCAGCTGTGTGGTGTGTGTGTGTGCGTCTTCCTGCAGTTGTGTGTGTCGTCTTTGTTCTTCCTCCAAACTCGACTTCAGAGATCGAATCTCCTCATCCTGAATGCTCAGCTGGGCCTTCTGCAACACACACACACACACACACAGACTGAAGGTCACCATGTCATGTTGTACTGGACCTTCATGGCTGTCAGGTGGGTGTTACCATGGCGACGCTGTGCTCCTCCAGCACGGTGGCGTTGATGACTCTGCGCAGAAGACGGCGGTTTCTGATGGCGTGTTGTTGACGTGTGAAACGTTCATACTGCAACTGACTGTGGACCAACAAGAGCTGACTCCTCAGAGACTGGAGCTCCTCCCATTGGGCGGGGCCTAACACACACAGAACACCTGTCACACCTGTGGTATCATTTGTCTGTCAAGAAAACTACGTCCAGGTTTTAGACAGTCTGCGGGGACGTCACAGAGACTATGTCCAGGTTTTAGACAGTCTGCGGGGACGTCACAGAGACTACGTCCAAGTTTTAGACAGTCTGTGGGGACGTCACAAAGACTACGTCCAGGTTTTAGACAGTCTGCGGGGACGTCACAAAGACTACGTCCAGGTTTTAGACAGTCTGCGGGGACGTCACAGACACTAAGTCCAGGTTTTAGACAGTCTGTGGGGACGTCACAGACACTAAGTCCAGGTTTTAGACAGTCTGTGGGGATGTCACAAAGACTACGTCCAGGTTTTAGACAGTCTGCGGGAACGTCACAGAGACTACGTCCAGGTTTTAGACAGTCTGTGGGGACGTCACAAAGACTACGTCCAGGTTTTAGACAGTCTGCAGGGACGTCACAGAGACTACGTCCAGGTTTTAGACAGTCTGTGGGGACGTCACAGAGACTACATCCAGGTTTTAGACAGTCAGCGAGGACGTCACAGAGACTAGTCTTAGACAGTCTTTATGGTGCTGTTAGTCAGGTGAGCAGGTTTGCAAACATGCTGAACAGGTGAGTCACAGCGCCACCTACTGTCAGATTCAAACATGAGTTAATTATGTTAATGAGGTGAGTGTGTCATCAGTGTTAGGTTCAGGTACCTTTGGTTTTCATGCTCTGCTGTTTACCTCCAAAATGACTCCGATCCACAGACTTATTCACAGCTGACAGCCTGCAACACACACACACACATACACACACACACACACACACCTGTCAGAACAGTCATGAAGTCAGTCAGGTGCTGCTGTTTAGTATCTCCATGGTAACAGTCTCACCTCCTGCTGAGGCCTTCGTGGGCATTGTGTCCATGAACGATCAGCTGATCCAAAACCTCCAGAGGAGAGACAGAGGTCTGCTCCTCCTCCCTGTCCTCCCCCTCTCCTCCTCCTCCTGCACTCCCCATCACCTCCTACAGAAAATGGTAAACAAAACAATAAAAGTTAGAAGGACTACGGTTCCCATACTGCTTTGTGGAAGATAAACAGGAAGTAGAATGTCCCCGGTCCGGTCCGGTCCAGCTCAGCTCACCTGTGTCTTCTTCCCGATGAAGAGTGCGGCGGCTCGTGGCAGAGCGAGCTCAAACAGGGGGTCATACGAAGGGGCGGGGCTCTGCTTGCTGTGGGCGGGGCCTCCCTCCTCTGTGGCGGGGCGAGGGGGGGTGAAGCACAGCGAGGCGCCATGATGGCCGGGGGTGGAGGTGAGGAGGACAGAGGAGGAGGAGGAGGAGGAGGAGGAGGAGGAGGAGGAGGAGGAGGAAGGTTGCTGATGACCTCTGGGCGGAGACACACACAGGAAGTTCACAGTCACCTCACAACCACAGGAAACACTTTTATTTTGAAAAGTCTGACCAGCTGACCGTCACTGTTGTTGTTGCTGATGATGACATCACTCTGGCCTCCTCTCTCCTCCTTTGTCTGTGATTGGCTGAAAGGCACCCCTGAATGTCTTCACTTCATGAGGACAAAGCACAGACACTCCTTCTTAATAAAAGCCTTCCTGTGAGGGGGCGTGGAGCTGAGTGTCTACCTGCAGTCCTGACCACCTGGTCAGCAGTCAGACCGCCATCTTGAATGCCTCTGTCATGTCACGGACGTGGCTGATGAGGGACATCTCACACCTGGGAGCACACCAACTGAGGTTAGGACAGTTTTTAACCAGGATTATGAAGCAATGTCTCACGCAGTCTCAAAATGTCTTACAATGTCTAATAGTGTCTCACATGTCTCACAATGTCTAATAGTGTCTCACAGTGTCTCACAATGTCTAATAGTGTCTCACAGTGTCTCACAATGTCTAATAGTGTCTCACATGTCTCACAATGTCTAATAGTGTCTCACACAGTGTCTCACAATGTTCAATAGTGTCTCACAGTGTCTCAGCAATGTCTAATAGTGTCTCACATGTCTCACAAATGTTCCACATGTCTCACAGTGTCTCACACTGTCTAATAGTGTCCCAGCATGTCTCACAAATGTCTAATAGTGTCTCACAGTGTCTCACAATGTCTAATAGTGTCTCACGGTGTCTCACAACAAGTCTAATAGTGTCTCTACAGTGTTCACAATGTCTAATAGTGTCTCACGGTGTCTCACAATGTCTAATAGTGTCTCACATGTCTCTACAATGTCTAATAGTGTCTCATGGTGTCTCACAATGTCTAATAGTGTCTCATGGTGTCTCACAAATGTCTCACAGCATCTCACAGTGTCTCTCTCTCGTGTCTCACAGCCTCACCTGAGATGGAGGTGGTCCTGGCTCAGTGGATGGGTGGGGCCTGTAGCAGCAGGTTCAGGAGGGGGCGCTGACAAACCACACTGTGAGGAGGCCCATGTGACATCATCGGCCCGGAACAGAGAAAGAGTGAGCACGGGAAGGAAGCAAGAAGGAAGGAAGGAAGGCTGCTCTACCAGTATGTCAGAGTTGTTGGAGTGTCAGACGCCCAGGTGGAGGACAGAATGAACCTCCCGTCAAACAGAACACGCAGTATGAATGACTGCAGTGAACCCGCCTCAGGTCCACCTCCCTTCGGTCAGGTACAAGGATAGAAGGACTCCACCTGGAGCTGCTGACGGACTCCGGAGCAGGAGTGTTCAGTGAGGCAGGGGGGAGGACGAGGGAGCATCTCTAATGGAGGGCAGGTCGTCCTCACAGGACGAGTCCAAGGGATCCAGAGACACTCTGGAGCACTCGATAACGATGTCATGGACTTCATAACACCTCCACCTGAGACACACAGGAAGTGAGCTCCTTTAATGGTCTGAAGGGGCGATTTCGATGGAAAGGTGATGATTATGAACATGTATTTTATTTTGAAGGATCAGAGATCCTGTTTCCTCTTCTACCTGTGTGTGTATTTGTCACTGTACTCACCTGGTTACCGTCCAGTCTATAGTCCTGAGTCCCTGTGATTTGTGCCTCTGGGTGAACCCTGACATGTTCCAAACACGGCTGACAGACAGAAAAACAAAAACAAGTCACTACAACTGGACTGTACTGGGTCTGTGGTGGTCTGTGGTGGACTGTACTGTCTGTACGACTCCTTGATAACCTCCTGAAAGTGTCCAGGTTCTCCTTCATGCTGTAGTGCAGCCCCAGGTATGAGAGATGGCTGCAGGGGAACATCCCGTACAGACGGTGGAACAGAGAGTACACACCTGCATGCAGGTGGACCAGGTGAACCACAGGCACATGACCTGCAGAAGACAATACAAGCCAATTAGAATACAGTGTGTGTGTGTGTGTGTGTGTGTGTGTGTTACCAGGGTTCTTAGCTCCAGGAGGCAAGGCAGTCCGAACACATCAAGAAGTCGTGATGTGTTGCTTCCCGGCCTGAGGGATCATGGGTAACAGCGTGATGAGGACCAGGACACCAGTGATGAGGACGACCACGTCCGTGTCCGTCTGCAGAGACACACGCCGTCACGTGATGCACCTCCTCTACCATAACCTCAGTCTGTTAGCTGCCGTTAGCTCAGTCTGTTAGCTGCTGTTAGCTCAGTCTGTTAGCTGTGTGTACCTTGAGGCAGCGCAGCAGGCTGACACAGAGCCGAGCTGCCGATGTGATGAACCCATGGAGGCTGCTTCCTGACTGTGTGACCCAGCAGAGTCAGAGCAGCAAGTCTGGATCCAGATCGGCCCAGAACCTCATTGAGCTTCTCCAGCAGAGTCTGTGGAAGTGAACGTGTTCATAACATATTTATAACGGTTCACAAACATGTTTATAACGTGTCACAACATGTTTATAACGGTTCACAACATGTTTATAACGCGGTTCACAACATATTTATAATGTGTTCACAACATGCCTATAATTGCGTTCACAACATGTTTATAACGTGTTCACAACATATTTATAACGTGTTCACAACATATTTATAACGTGTTCACAACATGTTTATAACGTGTTCATAACATATTTATAACGTGTTCACAACATGCTCATAATGTGTTCACAACATGTTTATAACGTGTTCATAACATATTTATAACGTGTTCACAACATGCTCATAATGTGTTCACAAATATGTTTTTATAACGTGGTTCACAATATAAGCTTATAACATGTTCACAACATGCCTGTTAATGTGTTCTACAACATGTTTATAACGTAACACAAATATATTTATAACGTGTTCATAACATGTTTATAATTTGTTCACAACATGTCATAACGTTCAACAGGTTTATAATGTAAGCTCACAACATGTTTATAACGTGTTCACAACATATGATTGGCGAACGGTTCACAACAGGTTTATAATGTGTTCACAACATGTTTATAACGCAGGTTCACAACATATTTATAACGGTTCATAACATGTTTATAACGCGTCTATAAATGTTTGCAAATGTGTTTACAACATATTCATAACATGTTTATAATGTTATATGTTATGTAAGTTGGGCATGTTTACAAATATGTTTACAGCGTGTTTTAAGCGTAATTGTGTTGTGTGTGTGTTAATCATTAGTCTACCTTGTGGTGGAGGTTTCTGATGGAGGACAGGAGCAGCACCACCTGAGGAGATGAGGTGTCCAGTAATGATCCACCAGGGATGAAAGGGTAGCACTGTTCTATTGCGGAGGAATTTACAGGTCACATTGAGGACTGCAGAGACTCACAGTGCATTGCAATATGACAGCCAGAGACCGTAATATGTGTACTCACCTGTACTCAGGTGCTGGTTGACTGTCGCCCCGGACTTGCTCTACCTCCTGCAGCTCTGAACTGTCCAGTGAGAGCAGGAGCTCACTGACACCACCTGCTCCCCTGGACATTATGAACACCTGAGACACACAGTTATAAGTCCCATGATGCACCTGTAAACTGACATGAAATGCTGACAACTGTAGCTGCTGTTAGTTAATGTTAGAGTTGCGTTAGCTGTCAGCTAATGTAACTGTTTGATACTGCTGTTAGCCGAGCTTGATAGCTAGTGTTAGCTGCCGTTAGCCGAGTTTGGTTAGCTGCTGTTAGCTGATTGATAGCTGCTGTTAGCTTGATTGTTAGGGCTGTTGTTATTGACGCGCCGAGTTTGACAACTCCTGTTAGTTGAGCTTGATAGCTGTTAGCTGAGTTTGTTACGTTAGCTGAGTTTGATAGCTGTTAGCTGAGTTTAAATATTGCTGTCAGCTAATGCAAGCTGAGCTTGATAGCTGAGTTTGACAACTCCCGTTAGTTGAGCTTGATAGTTGCTGTTAGCTGAGTTTGTTAGCTAGTGTTAGCTGAGTTTGATAGCTAGTGTTAGCTGCTGTTGGAGCTTGTTAGCCGCTGTTAGCTAATGTAACAGCTTGATAGCTGCTAGCTCAGTTTATCAGCTATTTTTCGACACTGAATACTCTGCGAGGTTACACTGCCCGTGCATCGTTATGTAACTTATGACACGTCACTGCCGTATGTAATGAGACACGTGACGCTTCAGACACGTTTAGCTGATAAACCTGATCGAAGCTAACAGATAGCACGTTAGCACACCGAGACGCAGCGCAAGGCTGTTTAACATGCCAACAGCCGAGCTGCCGCGTGCGTGTGTGTGTGTTGTGGAGTTTAGCACGTCATGAACAGCCATAGCGCCATCTTCCGCCCGTGGCTGTCCGGTAACCTCCGAGCTCGTTAACGAGCTCCGACGGAACCGAGCTCATTAAAAACGTGAAAAACGAAGTTTGAGGCGCGAGACGTCCGTTACCTTCACACCTGTTGATCCGAGCAGGGCGCAGCCATGTTGAGCAACACGAAGCCCCGCTCACTGCGGAAACCTGACACCCTGCCGCTGTCAATCACGTCACGGGCATTCAGGGCGCGGGGAGAAGATGGGAAAATGAGTTTCATGCCGAGAACACGATTTGATCTAAATTGTACATGTCCTGCTATTATTATTATTATTATTATTATTATTATTATTATTATTATTATTACATTACTATTATTATTATTATTATATAAAAATCTGATTTTATTTATAGAGCCCAAAGTCACAAACATTATCCTAGAGGGGTTTACAATCTGTACAGGAGTGACACCCTCTGTCCTTAGACCCTCGGTTCGAGTGAGGAAAACTTGCTCACAAAAACCCTTTAACAGGGAAAAAGGTGGAAGAAACTCAGAAGAGCACAGAGGAGGGATCTCTCTCCCAGGACGGACAGACGGCAATGATGTCACGGTACAGAACAAACCAACACAAACATATTGTACAATTACAATGAATGATAGAATGACAATGAATTACAATAAATGATAGAATGATTACAGCAGCAGTGGAACCTGTGATAGAGTTAGAGAGACACAGATGCACAGCAGCAGCAAATCACGAACAACTATAAACTGTGTAATGAGATATGGTAGCAATAATGACAGTAATAATATGGTGAACGCCAGCAGCAGCCACGCATCCACGCAGAACCTGACTTAGAGCACAGAAACTCCAGGGAAGAAGTTTAGTTAGTAACACGCATCAATGAGACAGGTATGTTTACAGATGGAGAGAGAGATGTGACTGCATCTTCAATCCACCGTGCCTGGACTAGCACAACCATGAGAGAGAGAGAGAGGAGGGAGTCCCCGCAGTCTAGTCCTATGGCAGCATAATCCAAGTGGGATGACCTGAGCCAGCACTCACAACTATGGGCTCTATCAAAGGAAAGTCTTCAGTCTACTCTTGAAGGTGTTGACTGTGTCTGCCTCCTGAACCCAGAATGGTAGTTTGTTCCACAGAAGAGTTAGCAGGGGGTCAGCAGGAGGTCCAGCAGGGTCTGTTGTGTCTTTCAGGTGCCATTTCCAGTTCGTTAGCTGCTGTCAACCACTCAATGATTGTTAAAGTTTCAAAATTAAAAAAAGTGTTGATGTTTTTATTCCTAAACCTTTATTTAGTTAGTCATCACACACAGGAAGTCCAAAGTTCTCAAAATAAAAATTTTACAACACAATTTTTTATTCTCTGATGAATTACCTAAACTGACTGTGTGTGTGTGTGTGTGTGTGTGTGTGTATTATGTAATACGTAGCAGATGTAGCAGCTGTGTTGTTTCTCAGTCTGATAATAAAAATTTTCATGTTAAAGAAACACTGACATTCACACACTGAACTTTAGTTTGCCTGCCGAATGCTGGATTAAACTGAATTTATGTTTTATTACTCAATCAGATTGTTTATATTTAAAGTTTTTCTGTCTCAAATGTTGAACTAAGTCCCTTTAAAACTGAGTGTAATTTCTTAGCAGAGCTGCTGAAGATAAGACATTTCCACATCAGTATAAATAGCAGCCAGAGGCTGGCTGTAGACACGAGGTAGACACACAGGGGACAGACAGACAGGTGATGATGCTCTTATTGGTGGTTCTGTTTGCGTTGCCTCGCGCGTAAGGTATATGATGTCATCAACATGTTTTTAATTTGAAGTGCCGTCAAGTATCAAACATTCACATCTTTGATCGAGTGTGAATATGAAAATGCTACATATAACATGGTATATTTATACTTATGTACAAATAAGTATAAAAGTATTTGTACATGAAGTGTCATTAAACTGATTTTTGTACCTGAATAAAACATGTTTATTTCAAGGTGAAGTTGGACATTTGAACATGGGGACTTATGAGCACTAACTCACGCGGACGAACGGCCGAATGAACAATATAACCTGCTGAAATGTGTGTGTGTGTGTGTGTGTGTGTGTGTGTGTGTCTTGTGTAGCGAAGTTGGGTGTCGCAGATGGAGGGTGGGCAGGTGGAGGGCAGTTACCGGATGGGGCTGTTCAGGCCCAAGGATGTCTTTAAAGGAGTCCCTTCGCTGATGTCCCCGAAAGTGGAAACCAAAACCTCATCCTGATGGAGCGGTAACTGAACACATACACACACATTTCCCCACCTGGCTGTACAGGTGTTCTTGAACACAATGGTTTCAGACAAACTGCTGTGAATAAATTCAGAAATTTGAGCTTAGCATAAATACTGGAAGCAGGGGAAACTGCTAGCCTACCTGTGTTTGTTGTTTCCAGGAATCCTGGAAGGCACCAAATATCGATCACATGCCTGCAGGTGACACTGCTGCAGACAAAACCCAGGGCAGTGAGGACTGTCTGTACCTGAACATCTTGTTCCACAGGTTTAAAATGTATGTAACACACCCAGAACAGGAAGTGATACATGTGACATAAACAAACAGGAAGTGACACATATGAAGCTTGATCATGTCATATTAACATGTACTGTGGTAACCACGTGATCTGACTTCCATCCATCTTCTCCATTTCCAGTGTTCACCAACTTCCGGTGATGGTAAAATTGTTCCTGAGAGCCTTTCTTCTGGGGTCTTAATGATCGTGGCGATCCTGAGACTGGGCTGTACGACGGGAAGGAGATGGGTCACAGAGGCGAGTCATCATTGTCACAGTGAACCATAGAGTCGAACAATGGGCTTCTGAGCACCGGAGGCACCACTGCCAGGTACAACAACACCAACATCAACAACACTACCAACAACACTAACAACACCACCAACACTACCACAACACCAACAACACTACCAACAACACCAATAACACCACAATACCAACAACACCAAATAACACTACCAACAGCGCCAACACTAATAACACCAACAACACGAACGACACTACCAACAACACCAATAACACCAATACACCAACACCACCAACACCAACAACAACACCAACAACACCAATAACACCGAACAACACGTAATCGGCATTACCACAACACTAATAACACCAATAACACCAACAACACCAACAACACTACCAACACCAACAACACCAATAACACCACAACACGAACGACACTACCAACAACACCAATAACACCAACAACACCAACGACACTACCAACAACACTACCAACAACACCAATAACACCAACAACACCAACGACACTACCAACAACACCAATAACACCAATAACACCAACAACACCAACGACACTACCAACAACACTACCAACAACACCAATAACACCACACTACCAACAACACCAACAACACCGCAATAACACTACCAACAACACCAACAACACCAATAACACCAACAACACCAACACTACCAACAACACCAACACTACCAACAACACTAACAACACCAATAACACCACCAACAACACCAACACTACCAACAACACCACACCAACAACACTAACACTACCAACACCATCACAACAACCACCAATAACACCAACAGCACTACTCAACAACCCTAACAACACCAACAACACTCACCAACATTACTAACACCAACAACACCAATAACACCAACAAACAACACTACCAAACAACACAAACAACACCACAACACCAACATTACCAACAACACTAACAACACCAACAACACCAACACTACCAACAACACCAACAACACCAACAGCACTACCAACAACCCTAACAACACAACAACACTACCAACAACATTACCAACAACACCAACAACACTACAACACCAATAACATCAACAACACCAATAACACCAACAAATATTACCAACAACACTAACAACAACAATAACACCAACAACACCAACAACACTACCAACAACACCAATAACACTAACAACACTAACTTCTTAATAACAACACCAACAACACCAACAACACTACCAACAATGACCAACAACACTCTGAATCTAAAAGTTTCACTCTGTGAGAAAGCTCCAGTGTTTTGCAGTATTTTATAGAATTTCCAGTATGTTATAGTATTTATAGTATTCTTGATTACTTTGGGTCACTCAGACCTGTGCCAGCCGCTGGAGATTTCTCAGCATGGCTCTGGTCAGAGCTGCAGTGTGTTTGTTGCCTATCAGTGCTAGCAGATAAACTGCAGCTGTTAGCTTAGCTGCTGTGTCCTCAGATGTTACGTCCACAGATCCACACATCCACAGATTCTCTGATTTTTATTTTCTGTAACAGTTTTTTTTTCTTTTTAACAATCTGGATGCAAAATGGTTGAAAATGAAGCAGGAAACAGGAAGCAGTAAACAGGTGATTGTGGTGTTTCCTGTCAGGTAACTAGGCTTCTGGGATCAGCACGCTTGCCATCTCTGGGGTCCGCAGGAACATTGAGGCGTTTCGGGGAAACCGTGACAACATCACCATCTTTGGCCAATCAGCCGAGCTGTCAGCGCCAGCTTCCAGGTCAGGAGGTCAAAACACTGCTGCTGACAGGAAGTCCAGACAGATGACAAAGGAACAGAGAAGGAGGAGCTTAGAGTCTTTACCTCTTTCCTGTCTGTCTCTTTCAGATGCTGTCTCCATACAGTAAAGGGTTGTTCTCAGAGCGAATTCTCTCAGTGTGGTGTCGCTTCTCAGTCCGTGGGCTCTGCAGAGGAAACCGATGGCGCTACCAAGAAGTTGACAACACAGATTTAAAGTCAGATCAAACCAAAATCGCCCTGCAGCTCCTGTTGCTTCGAACTGTCGCTTGTTTTTGTTCCAGATCGCCGTAAGGTCGGGCTAGTTGGAGAACTGACGGGATGAGATGGTTGCATGTCTGAAGATGAGCGCACTTGTCGGTCTCACCATGGCAGGAAAAATCGACGTGCCCTGGGTATTAGATTTCCGAAAAGGTGAGACTAAACAGACGGATGGTACTGACTGCTTTCTGCGGACCTGAACCTCGTGGGTTCACAGCTCAGTATCATGGTCCTCCCTGGTGGCCGCGGATCTCCCGAACTGTCTCCAGTGATCGATGGTGACTTCATCCTCGGCGAGCCGAAACAGCTGTTTCACAACGCTGCTCAGCTTGATTACCTGGCCGGAGTCAACAGCATGGATGGACATTTTGCTGGAGTCGATGTTCCTTCGATCAACATAAAGAATGCCACCACAGTGTGAGTACCAAACACTGACTCCAGGAGGCCCGACAATTGGGTGTACCTTAATTCTGGGATGCTGAGTCTCTATGAAAACAGGAAGTTGATGAGTCTTGATTGGTGTTGTGGTTATGTCTCCTCAGAGAGCAGGTGAAGAGTCTGCTGGCAGGCCTGACTAAAGAGAAAGGGAACGCTGCCATCGACTCGGCCTACAGCACCTACATACGCCTCACTGTCTGCCTGACCAGGCAGGGTCAAGAAGACGGTAATGCACATCGACGGACTTCCTGTTCCTGGTTCCCACTCAGATCGCCCTGCAGCTCCACGCCAACAACACCAGGTGAGCTCTGATTGGTCCAACAAGGTTAAAGTGATACATTGAGTCCTGACTGTGATGCACCTGTTCCTGACGCTTAAGTCCTTCAGTGGCCTCGCACTCACTCCTACCTGTTCAACATGAAGACTGTATCCAGGATTCCCTCGCTGGGTGGAGTCGGAGCATGCCGAGGATTTGCAGTACTTGTTTGCTAAACCCTTCTCCACCCCACTGGTCTACTTCCCCCGACACAGAGACCTGTCCGGGTACATGATTGCATACTGGACCAACTTCGCCAGGACTGGGTAAACACCGCATGCACTGCAAACACTGTCGATAATATCTAAGTACGATCACTTGGTCAGGGATTACACCACCTTTCAGTATGACCAGTAAGCAAATTGCGGTCTTTACTAGAACAATGATCCAAACTACACTGCTAGTTAGTTTGGCCCTGAAATAACTTTTGTCCTCTGTAAGCAGTCCAGCCCGATCTGAACTGGTCTAAAGTAGTTTGAACTGGTTTTTAAATTCTCTTCCTGCCCAGTGATCCCAGTAATGGTGACAGTAGTTCCAGCTCCATGGCCTGCCTTCACCAAACATCACCACCATACGATCATCAACCACAAGATCAGCAAGTCCTCCTCCTCCATCAGGTACTTACCGAACTCTGCTGTTCCTCTGTTTGGATCAGTACTGCTGCATTTGTTGAACTTTATTCAAATAGAAACATGGATGATGCTTTTAATGTCGCCTGTGTCATCTTTCAGCTACTTAATTCGAGATCGCATTTCATGTTGACTACTGACCAAAACCTACAGCCTGCTGTCGGCAATCATAGGGACCAAGAAGAAGAAAAAGAAGACACTACTACTGTTTATTAATATACATAATGGATTAATTAATAAAGATCTTAATGAGTATGTGAAGAACAAATAGCAGCTGTTACACTGTGTACTCTTCTTCTGAAATAACAAAGCTGAACTCTGTGAAAGTTCATCCATGTCAGAGGGGACGCCATGTAGAGTATGTCCAGGTTTAAGATACAGTCTGTGGACGCCACAGAGACTACGTCCAGGTTTTAGACAGTCTGCGGACGCCACAGAGAGACTACATCCAGGTTTTAGACAGTTCATGGACGCCACAGAGACTACACATCCAGGTTTTAGACAGTCTATGGATCACAGAGACTACATCCAGGTTTTAGACAGTCTTTTTGAGTTTTGAATACTCCACAAACATCTCATTAAATCATTATTTATTATTTGATAAAACATTGAATAAAGGTTTAATATTGATTAATAACATTTCATTTAGTTTGAACAAACGACGATGATGACAGCGCAGTGCATTCAAAACAAAACCAAGCAAGATGGTATGGCAGTCAAACAGAATCAATGAATGTGACAATAACTGATTAGCGGGAAAACGAGGGGCTGAATGATGACATCACTGTCCGTCAAACGATGACATCATTTCGTCTACATCATCGTCACTGTCACATTGTTGCACGGTGAATCTCCGCCTGCTGCAACCCTCTGTGGTCGTTTGGGCACAGCGTAGTCGTCTGCTCGAGGGTTGTACGGGTACTCGTGACCTTTGGGGTCAGCAGCTGTACCCATGATCCTCCAGGCGTCTCCTCTCACCTCCTCTGGGTCATCGTACACGGAGGTGGGAGGTTTCTCTGTGGCATCGATGGCGATGGCAGCAGCAGCGCAGCCTTCAGGTTCGTCGTAGATGTGCTCCACCTTCCTGTAGGTGGGCTCGGCAGCGTGAGCGTCGCTCGGGAAGATGTTCCTGATCTTCATCTCATCGATGCTGTCGTAGAGCGGGTCGGCGCCTGGCTCAGCTTGGTGGTGATGGGAGATATCATGACATTCATGGCGATGGTGTCGAAGGGGAGCGGTAACATCCGGCCCATGGTGACAGAGGCGGAGCCACGCCACCACTGCCACCGCCGCCATCACCACTCTCTCTTCTCCCCTCTTGGCAGCCCGCTTGAGGCCTGCATGGTGATCTGAGTATGTCTGGTTTGGGTTCTGCTAAGCGCTGGCGCCGGGTTTGGTCCGGGCTCGGGGGCAGGTTGAGGCAGCGGGCAGCTGGAGATCATCTTCACCTGGTTCTTTCGAGGGACAGGGACGCCGCGAGTGTCCAGAGTCAGACTCTTCACGCCAGTCAGAGCTTTGTCCACCGGAGGCTCCAGACGAGTCTGAGGACAGAGGACAGACACACCAACAACACGTCAACAACACAGCTGATATACTATACACACACACACATGTTTCATGTCTCCTACTGGCAGAGGGCGTTGCTGCTGTTGCTGCTGCTGCTGTGAGGTGGTCGAGTTTCTCTTTGATGTTTGACTCTCAGTCACCATACTGTACACACTATCAGCGCTCTGCACACACAATAAATAGCCACACAACAGACGACAGATTACAACATACACACACAGTTAATCTCTTCAGACTTTATTTTTGAAAAATTCTGACTAAAAGTGGTGTCTTTTTATTTTGAAAGCTTAGCTGACCTGAGCAGCAGGATTGTGGATATGTATGCGTGGCTGAGGCAGTGGTGGCATCCTGTTCTGGTCGTGAGGCGTATCTGGACTGGGCTGACCTCCTCCTGACGCCTGCTCGTGGGGGCGTGGGACTGCTGAGGCTGATGGCGCCTCCACCGTTCTGAAACAGGACGCCTCTTTGTTTGGTGTCAAACTCAAACTCCTCGCCAGAATCACAGCGCCACTACCGCGAGAAGGAGGATGAAGACAGACAGAGAGGACAGACAGATGAGACAAGTAAACATGAAGTTGCTGCACCCCAGTCACACTGTGTACTGCTGTCTTTATGGGGGATACATTATGGGTGTGTGTGTGTGTGTCACCTTGTCTCACCGGGCTACGCAGGGTATTCACGCAGGTGAGCACGATGTCTCCGGTCTTATCGATCAGGTGAAGAGCGTCCACATCGGCTCGCAGGACGCCGTCTCCTTTGAGTCTGCAGCGATCCGATGCCTCCGTCCTCCGAACACACACTCTGAAGTCACGTACTGACACACACACACACACACATACGTCAGCATGATGTCATCAACAATCAGAACTAATTTGATTAATTGGGCATGCTTGACAGATCAGAGAACACATAACCACCAGAAGAATGAACTTTATTCTGAAAATATCGAACATTTGACTATTATAAGAGTGACTTACTGAAAAGTGCTAACTTTTATTTTGAAAGGTCAGAGATAATGAGTTATCAAAGACAGATTACTCATAAATGAAGTCCTATAATACGATGACTTCCTTGAAGCTTCACTATATTTTTGTCCCATGGTTCCAGTTTGGTCCTCTTCTGTTCAACACTTGTAACATTATTAGCATTATTATTAACATTAGCATTAAATGTCACATCTACGCAGACACATACCATTGTACATTTCTGTGTTCACTCAGCCCGTTAACAACCCGTACACGCTCAACAGGCTGAAATATGAACATCCAGACCAGGTAAACGCATCTGAGAACAACTTCAGAGTCTGACGCCAACTTTGAGGCTCAAGATTTAAAATATAAACTAACTAAATAAAGACAGACCTTTCCTCACCTTAAACAAACTAATTCAGACTTTCATCACCTCAAGCTCGATTATGCTAACGCTCTGCCTGCAGCTGGTCCAAACCTGCAACCGAGTTCTGATGAAGACCACAGAGCTCATATGACTTCCATTAAAAAAACAGTTAGATTTAAGGTTCTGTTTAAATCACTGAACGAATCTTCTTTAAGACACGCTACAGAGAGATAATGAGCCCAGCAGGTCATTGTCAGATCGAGTCCACCTTCATCTGAGGGACTGAACCTCTGACTGAACCTCTGACTTTTATTAAATAAACCAAGATCTTTAAGATCTTTTATTATGCTTTTATTTTTTAGTTTGTATCCTCTGAACTTTCACATTATAGGTTTGATTTAAAGATTGATTTTGTTTTATTGTTGCAGTTTTTCTGTTTATTATTTTGTCTTTTATTTGATGAAGCTGTTTCATCGTTTCTGTCTCTGCTCTCTCTAGAAGAACTTTGTGCTGCATGAAAAGTGATTTATAAATTATAAGTTAATTTCATTGGAAGAAGATGATGATGATTATTTTAGGTGAGTTAATCTAGGTCAGATTACAGTTGCTGGTTCTTTTTGTGTTTCTGTAGCTGGTCAGCCCACTCATCAGATGGTCGCTGGTTCGATTCCCGCCTTTCCAGTCTACATGTTATGTGTTTGAGCGAACTGCTGTATCACTGAATGTGTGAATGTGCTATATAAGTACATGTACCATGTAGTACAGCAGGAAGTACTCTCACAGAGTACACACAGAAGGGGATGTTAGATGTTGGAAACACTTTAAATTTGACACACTGTGTGTGTGTGTGTGTGTGTGTGTGTGTGTGTGTGTGTGTGAATTATTGAAGTGTCAGTGAGGAAGTGTTGACACCTTCTCTCAACTCATCTATGACAGCAGCACATGTGACACACAGAGAGGCCACACACACGGTGTACAGGTGTGTGTGCTGCAGGTGTAGAGGATGTGGGAAACAGTAGCAGCTTCAGCTTTCTTCACACATCATGACCTCAATTATACACAAATGTTACTACTGTGTTATTAACGCTGCAGGAATGTTAGTGTGTGTGTGTGTGGGTGCGTGTGTGATCAGATGTCACTGTTTGCTGTTCGACTTTGACGCCTTTTCAGTTTGACAGACTCAACAGAACAATGATGTTTTGATTATGATATTGGTATTATGTTATAAAGTCTCTGTGACTGTCCTGGAAACAGTCTGCATGATTCACCTGTAAACACACACAATACTCCAGGTACACACACTAACACTCTGAGCTAACACCCTGGCTAACAACCTGAGCTAACTGCAGCCACAGGAAATGGACTGTACTTGTATAGCTCTTTCAGGCTCCACCACTCAAAGTGCTTTACAATGATCTCATTCACACACATTCACACACTGATGGCAGTGCTGCCATGCAAGGTGCCAACTGCTCATCAGTTTGAGGAGCTGACTATCTCGCCACACCGATGGTGCAGCCTCAGTTTGGGGTTCAGTATTTTGCTCAAGGACACTTCAACATGCAGACTGAGGATCAACAGCACATCTTCTGATTAGTGGACGGCCCGCTGTACCTCCATGCCACCGGTGCCTGAATATCAGCTAACAAAGTGAGCTAACAGCAGCTAACAATCTGAGCTAACATCATTCATATATATCATATGGAGAACAGAGTGGGACCGAAGCTTGAACTCTGAGGAACTCCTGCAGCCTCTCAGATGAAGTTAGCAAACTGGGTTAATGAAACAACGATCACAGTCTGTTTTAAAATGATCAGCTGATTGACCGTGAAACAAACGCTAGATAACTGTTTAAACGCTCAGTCTGTGTTTGGTGTGAGTTATTCTGGCGGCCTGTTGACTGTATTCGTGTGAACGCGTACCTTTGGTATCTGACATGTTAGCGTTGATCTTTATAAAGAGACGTGGGTTCAGGTTGACCTGATTACAGCACCGCCACCACCACTCCAAATATGCGACAATCATGAGCTCTAACTAAACCACTCAGAAAACATCCAAAACCACAAAACACGCAAAAGACTTCGAAGTTGAACTCAATCTCCCGTTGAGAAACAGAAGTTTGTCCTGTCAAGATAAAAGCTGAGGTCGGCCTGCAGCCGCCGGTCACTGCAGCTCTGCAACACCCTGAACCACACACACACACACACACACACACACCACAGCAGGAACTCACAAAGTTTCCACTACACAACAAAACACACAGAGTGTGAGTGTGTACTAATACATGACGTCAGTGGAAAATCTTTCATTCGCAGCAAAAGCTGCTAAACTGCAAAGTCCAGCTACCAAAGTACTCATATACTCATGTACTTCATACTTCATGTACTTCATGTCCATCATGTTTGGCGTACTTCATGTCCAATGCGTCACATGTCCATCATGTCCATCATGTACTTCATGTCCATCATGTACTTCATGTACTTCATGTCCATCATGTACTTCATGTCCATCATACTTCATGTCCATCATGTCCATCATGTATTTCGCGCTTCATGTCCATCATGTACTCTCATGTACTTCTGCGTACTTCATGTCCATCATGTCCATCATGTGCTTCATGTGCTTCATGTCCATCATGTCCATCATGTACTTCATGTACTTCTATGTGCTTCATGTACTATGTCCATCATGTACTTCAGGTACTTCATGTACTATGTCCATCATGTACTTGGCGTCCATCGTGCAATTTTGCGTACTTCATGTCCATCATGTGCTTCATGTACTTCGTGGTCCATCATGTCCATCATGTGCTTCAGTGTACTTCATGTTCATCATGTACATTGGTGTACTTGCGTCTATCATGTACTTCATGTCTATCATGTCCATCATGTACTTCGGCGTCCATCATGTTCATCATGTGTTTCATGTCTATCATGTGCTTGGCGTATTTGCGTCCATCATGCATATCGCGTACTTCATGTCCACTGCGTCCATCATGTACTTCATGTACTTCATGTCCATCATGTACATCATGTGTACTTATGTCTATCATGTCTATCATGTACTTCATGTCCATCAGCGTTCATCATGTGCTTTTCATGTACTTATGTCCACTGCGTACATCATGTACTTATGTCTATCATAATATGTCCAATACGTCCATCATGTAATTTATGTCTATCATAAGCCCACGTGTACTTCTTGCGTCTATCATGTCCATCATGTATTATCATGTACTTTGCGTTCATCATGTACTTCATGTCCACTATGTCCATCATGTACTTCATGTCCATCATGTACTGGCGCTTCAGTCATGTCTATCATGTGCTTCATGTCCATCATGTCCATCATGTGTTTATGTACTTATGTACTTCTGCGTCCATCATGTACTTCATGTCCATCATGTCTATCATGTGCTTCATGTACTTATGTACTTCATGTCTATCATGTAATTTGCGTCTATCATGTACTTCATGTACTTGCGTCCATCATGTACTTCTCATGTACTTCATGTCCATCATGTACTTCAGCGTCCACTGCGTCTATCATGTAGCTGGCTTCGCGTCTATCATGTACTTCTATGTCCATCATGCCCATCATCATGTACTTCATGTCCTTCATGTCCATCATGTACTTCATGTCCATCATGTACTTCATGTACTTCATGTCCATCATGTACTTCATGTACTTCATGTCCATCATGTCCATCATGTACTTCCATGTCCATCATGTCTCATCGCGTTTCATGTGCTTCATGTAATTCATGTGCTTCATGTACTTCATGTGCTTCATGTACTTCATGTACTTCATGTCCATCATGTCCATCATGTGCTTCATGTACTTCATGTCCATCATGTCCATCATAAAATTTCATGTAACATGTCCATCATGTACTTCATGTCCATCATGTACTTCATGTGCTTCATGTCCATCATGTACTTCATGTCCATCATAAAATTTCTTCCATGTACTTCATGTCCATCATGTGCCTCATGTACTTCATGTCCATCATGTCCATCATATAATTTGATGTCCATCATGTCCATCATAAAAAGCCTATGTGCTTCATACTCATGTGCTTCATGTACTTCATGTCCATCATGTCCATCATGTACTTCACATGTACTTCATGTCCATCATGTACTTCATGTCCATCATGTAATACCGCGTGCTTCATGTCCATCATGTACTTCATGTACTTCATGTCCATCATGTACTTCATGTCCATCATGTACTTCATGTACTTCATGTCCATCATGTACTTCATGTACTTCAAGCTTCATCATGTGCTTCATGTACTATGTCCATCATGGGCTATGTCCATCATGTACTTCCTATGTAATTTCATGTACTTCATGTCCATCATGCAATTTCATGTACTTCATGTCCATCATGTCCATCATGTACTATGTACTTCATGTCCATCATGTCCATCATACACTTACGTACTTCATGTCCATCATGTACTAGTGTACTCATGTCCATCATGTACTCATGTACTAAGTCCATCATGTGCTTCATGTACTATGTCCATCATGTACTTCATGTCCATCATGTACTTCATGTACTTCATGTCCATCATGTACTTCTATGTACTTCAGGTCCATCATGTCCATCATGTCCATCATGTACTTCATGTACTTCATGTCCATCATGTACTTCATGTCCATCATGTACTTCATGTACTCATGTCCATCATGTCCATCATGTACTTCATGTACTTCATGTCCATCATGTACTTCATGTCCATCATGTACTTCATGTACTTCATGTACTTCATGTGCTTCATGTACTTCAAGTCCATCATGCTTCATGTACTTCATGTCCATCATGTCCATCATGTGCTTCATGTACTTCATGTCCATCATGTCCATCATGTACTCATGCACTTCATGTCCATCATGTAATTTCATGTCCATCATGTACTTCATGTAATTTCATGTCCATCATGTACTTCATGTACTTCATGTCCATCATGTAATTTCATGTCCATCATGTACTTCATGTACTTCATGTCCATCATGTACTTCCATGCACTTCAAGTCCATCATGTGCTTGCGTACTATGTCCATCATGTACTTCATGTCCATCATGTACTCATGTACTTCATGTACTTCATGTCCATCATGTACTTCATGTACTCATGTCCATCATGTCCATCATGTACTCATGTACTTCATGAGATAATGACCTACAACATTATTCCTTTGTCAGCTGACACATGATGATCTGATACATGCAATCGCTAGCTTGATGCTTGCTAACGTTGTCGTTAACAGAACATTGAGTTTATACATTCCCATCAGCACCAGGCCTACTAATCTTCTCTTCTTTCTCTTCTTTCTTCTTCTTTCTCTTCTTCTTCCTCTTGTCCAAACCTCCTGTGGTACAAACACTAACACTCCCTGGTGCTCTGCGCCACAGTGCAGCAAACAAATGGAGCTAACATTAGCTAACAGCAGCTAACAAACTGAGCTAACTGCAGATGTTTCATGGTTGGTATCAAATTAAAGAGGAAGTCTAACATCTCATGATCAAGGCTTATGTGTCAGATCGAGATGTGCACATATTGTGTGTGTGTGTGTGTGTGTGTGTGTGTGTGTGTGTGTGTGTGTGTGTTGCAGCAGACTCATGCATCGTTTTAGCCGCAGGCTGCTAAATTTAGTCAAAGTAATGGGAAAAGAGGAGAGAGAAAGGGAGGTTTGTTTCAAGGTTTGACAGGAAGTCAAGACTGAGAAGAAAAAGAAAAAACCTGCTGCAGAAGCACGACGAGGGAAGAAGTTAAGTGACGTGTGCTCAGGTAGAAGTGAGACAGGTATTACCTGTCTGTCTGCTGCTGCTGTACAGAGAGTTGTCCTCCACCTTCATCTTCTTCCACTCTGTTTCCTCTCTCTGCAGGCTGCCCCGCTTTCACACTCGGCTCCATCCAGCTCATCTAAACATTCATCAATGATCAGGCAGACAGACAGACAGAGACAGACAGACAGACAGGCAGGCAGGCAGGCAGGCAGGCAGGCAGACAGGCAGGCAGGCAGGCAGGCAGGCAGGCAGGTAGGCAGACAGGCAGACAGACAGGCAGGCAGGCAGACAAACAGACAGACAGACAGACAGAGGTAAATTCAAGCATCCAACATGAAACGCAGTAAACAAAGTCCTGTTTTCATTATTTTCAGGTATTCTTCACTTGCTAAAGTAGCTAACTGCTAACTAGATAATATAATACATTACTAATTACTAAATACTTTTATGATTCTGATGTAAAGATTGATCAGCAGTGAAGTGTTAACTGTGGTTAGCTCAGTCAGTCGCGTAGCTACCTGAATCCGACTCAGTCCGGATGCCAGGAGCCAAACCTCGTGCAAGAAAACCACCTCGACAGGCTGCTGTGTTCACTGTTAGACTGACACTGCTGGTTCAGAGGTTCTGTTGCTGTGTTCACTGTTAGACTGACACTGCTGGTTCAGAGGTTCTGCTTGCTGTGTTCACTGTTAGACTGACACTGCTGGTTCAGAGGTTCTGTCTGCTCATGTTCACTGGAAGGTGGACGCTGATTGCTAGCCATATGCTAGCCTGCAATGCTAACACCCTTGCTATTGGCTGCTGTAAACATTCAGTCAGTATCTACTGACTCTCTCTGAGCATTTCTACAGGAACATGTAGAAATGAGGAAGTAAGATTCCTACTTCTGTTTTATGGAGACTTTAAGACACAGCAACATGACTGACATGACTGGAACTCTTCAGTTCCACCTTAAATTCCACCTTAGACACCTGATTTGAGTTCTGCAGAGGTCTGCCTTTGTCCTCCAAAATAAAAGTCTGAGTCTGGATCACACTTACATGTGATGTGTCAGACCAGAGCTGTCAGTCTGATTGGCTGTTTGAGAGTGGAAGCGTGTATTTCATACAGAGAAAGAGGAAGCGGAGCTGTGACTCAGGACCGTCAGCTGTCTGTCATCGACCTGCTATTTATAACCACGAGAACAACGTTTGACACTATTCATGGTCTGTTCATGGTGCATTCATGGTCTGTTCATGGTGCGTTCATGGTGCATTCATGGTCTGTTCATGGTGTGTCTATGGTCCATTCATGATGTGTTCAGGTCTGTTTATAGTGCGTTCATGGTGCATTCATGGTCTGTTCGCGGTGCATTCAGGTCCGTCTGGCGGTGTGTTCATGGTCTGTTCATGGTGCGTCCATGGTGCATTCATGGTCTGTTTATAGTGCGTCCATAGTCTGTTCATGCTAAGTGCTCATGGTTCGTTCATGGTGCATTCATGGTCTGTTCATGGTGCATTCATGATGCATTCATGGTCTGTTCATGGTGTGTTCATGGTCCATTCATGATGTGTTCATAGTCTGTTTATAGTATGCTCATGGTGCATTCATGGTCTGTTCGTGGCTTATCTATGGTCCGCTCATGGTGTGTTCATGGTCCATTCATGCGCGTTTCATGGTCCGCCTATGGTGTGTTCATGGTCTGTTCATGGTGCGTTCATAGTCTGTTCATGGTGCTGCTCATGGTGTGTCCATGGTTCGTTTATAGTGCTCATAGTCTGTTCATGCTGTGTTCATGGTCTGTTCATGGTGCTGCTCATGGTTCGTTCATGGTGCTCATGGTCTGTTCATGTTGTGTTCATGGTCCGTTCATGGTGCTGCTTCATGGTCTGTTCATGGTGTTCATGGTCTGTTCATGGTGCTGCTCATGGTCTGTTCATGGTGTGTTCTGGTCCTCTCCATCAGTATGTGTGACCATTATGTACTGTGGAGTAAAGTCAGAAAAAACTTCACTCCATCATGTACTGTTAAAACTGATGACCACATCATTATGTGACCTGAGGTCAACCACCTGTTATCTGAATGTGACGCCTTAATTCACGACCTTGTCATGTGACATCAGGTGGTCTTTCTCACTGCAACCGCAACCTGACCGTTAACTCAGGGTCAGATGTAAAGACCAGATTAACAAAATGTCTTCCTGTTCTCTTTAACCATCTGGATGAAATACTAACACATTGTCATCGAGAGTTTGTCAACAACCCACAGGTGTCCTTAACGACCCACAGGTGTCCTTAGCGACCCACAGGTGTCCTTAACAACCCACAGGTGACCTCAATCAATATTTTGTGTTGTATTGATGAATGACTTAATGAATTATTTTAATCATCATCAGACAAGTCAGGATTGTAGTAGATTGTTCCAATATGACCAATCAAGAGCAACCGACTCTGTAACAGGGAAGTGACTTCCTGAAATGAATCTTTGTAAATGTAGTTTTATTGTTAGCATGCTAGCGTTACGCTTGTGTGTACCTACAGGGCGACCACAGTTTGTGTGTCCAGTCGCCCAGCTGTTTCTGTCCACGGCGAACACGCATGATCTTCTCCGTGGTTCATCACAAAGGTCCCAGGTCTGGGACAGCCGCTCAGTCTCCATCTCCGACACCCGGATACAGTCCGCCAAACGGATCACCTAGGAGACACACAGGCTGTTATCACCACGGCAACAGGAGAACTCAGTGCATCGTAAAGTAAAGGCTAATTACAGTAATGTACAGTAGTAGTAGCAGTAGTAGTACATTCAGAGTACCTGTACAGTATATTTACAATACTTGTACAGTAAAAATTCTTGTGTTCTTGCTGTTTGCGTGAGATTCTGTCGAAGCTTCCACACTTCCTACGTCTTTACACCTCAAGAACTCCAGCCTGGAAATCAACAGGAACTTTCTTCTGTACAGGACGACCACACACGCTCCACTTCTGCACAGACACCAGAGAGGATTACTGATACTGCTGATACTGACACTTTAACTGTTGGCAGTTGGTGCCCTGGAAGGTAACTACATATTTACTCAAGTACCAATCTGCCTCGTCCAATTATCTCTGAGCTATATATATGAGATGGGAATGACATGCAGGAAAGAGCCACAGGTCGGATTTGAACCCTGGGCCGCAGTGAGGACTGAGCCTTCACACACGGAGTGGCTGCTCTACCGACTGAGCTAAACACCGCCCACCTCTGGACTTATATTTAATTACATTCTCGAGGTAGTTGTACTTAGCATTTTCATATTATAGCATTATAGAATATATCATAGTATTTCCATGTTATGCTTCTTTACACTTCTTCTCTAGTACACTGTAGGTTCTTTTACAGTGAACAACTGTAATGACAGTTAAAGACTGTAAAATACATACAATAAATTATTTAAGAGACTGTTTACTGTACGGTAAAATACTGTAATATTTCATGACAAAAGCTGCATTTTACAGGGCATTCATATGTATTTCCACTTCATTTGATGAATAAACACCTTAAATGTGAAATCAACAGCATGAACATCTTTTAATATTAGGAAAGATATTTACGTGTGAAACCTGTCAACCATGACAGTAAATGTGACGCCTCTGAGTACTTCTTTTAAAGTTACACTTTTCTAAAAGTCAAAAACAAACGAGTAAATGTAGAAACAACAGGAAACAACTCTGTTGAAGTGGATTATATATATATATATAAAATATGAATAGAACCAGAAACAAGTTTGTATTTTATGTGCATGTGTGTGTGTGTGTGTGTGTGTGTGTGTGTGTGTGTGTGTGTGTGTGTATTAAAGTGTCCAACAGTGTGAAACAGATCAGCTAAATTTGAAGGAGTGACGCCATACTGACAGCGCCAGTCATACTTCTACTTTTACAGTACTTTGTACGCAAATGAGCTGCAGGTACAGAATAAATACAAATATATAATATAATATATAATAAATATAACTATACAATATAATAAATATAAATACATGTTCTGTGGTCTGTGTCCACGTTCACATACTTCAAACTGTTTCACACTGACGTTACATTAAACACTGTTTATGCATGTGTGTTAGCATTAGCATTAGCTGTGTAGTTAGCTGTGCTGTTAGCATGTTCGCATCTTCAAACCTGCTGCTGCAGGTAGAGCATCCCCGTTTCCTGATGTCCTCCTCCATGATGACACCGCAGGTCCTCCCTCTCTCCTCTCCTCTCCTCTCTCTCTCCTCTCCTCTCACTTTGTAAGCCTCTTCTTTAAAGTCTCTCCTTTTCACCTCCACGCCTTCTTCCTTCACCTCCTCCCTCCTCCTGTTCCTCCTTTTGTTTGGCCTTGCTCCTCTTCACTTCCCTCGTCAGTCACTCTTTCTCCTCCCTCTCTTCCCTTTCACCTCCTTCAGTTTCTTTTTCTTCTCCTCGCTTACTCCTTGTTGGCCTTCATCCAGTTGCTTTTGAGGTTCACCTCCTCTGTGTCTCTGTGTGTCTGTGCTCAGTCGACGTTGGAATGTGCTTCGAAGTTCTGTTTCCTGCCTTCTCTATGTTGCAAATACAATGCAGAACTCTAGAGCGCCAACATGAACCTCCTCCTCCAGCCTCCTCCCCTCCAGCCTCCTCCAGCCTCCTTCCTTCATGTCACCTCCAACACTTTGATCCAGACCACCTGTCCTCTCTGCTCTCAACTTATTTCACCCTCCTCTTTTCACTTTTTAAACTTAGTTTGTTCTCCACCTGCTCCTCTCCTTCACACAAACTGTGAAGCACTGTTTGATGTCACTGCACCACCTGCTGAGGAACCAGAAATAACACCTCAAATACATTATGACATACAGACTGTCTAAAACCTGGACGTAGTCTCTGTGACGTCCCCGCAGACTGTCTAAAACCTGGACATAGTCTTTGTGACGTCCCCGCAGACTGTCTAAAACCTGACTAATTTCTGTGACATCCCACAGACTGTCTAAAACCTGGACGTAGCCCCGTGACGCCCCCACAGACTGCTCCAAACCTGGATTAGTTCTGTGACGGCCCCACAGACTGTCTAAAACCTGACGATGTCCCTGAGACGCCCCTGCAGACTGTCTAAAACCTGAACATAGTCTTTGTGACGTCCCACTGACTGTCTAAAACCTGGACGTAGTCTCTGTGACATCCCACAGACGTTCAAACCTGGATCTAGTAGTCTCTGTGACATCCCCGCAGACTGTCTAAAACCTGGACGTAGTCTCTGTGACGTCCCACAGACTGTCTAAAACCTGGACGTAGTCTCTGGAGACGTCCCTGCAGACTGTCTAAAACCTGGACATAGTCTTTGTGACGTCCCACAGACTGTCTAAAACCTGGATGTAGTCTCTGAGACGTTAGACAGTTAGAGGTCAACAACATGTTTAATCCATGTGTGTGCGTGTGTGTGTGTGTGTGTGCTGTGTGTTAATGGATGACTCGAGGCTTCCTGTTTAAGAACTTATAGCATAATTAAAACACACACACATCAGGACAGTCATAATTAAACAGACAGCGTGTGTTACATGAAGGACCAATCATCATTCAACATGGGAACAAATCTGTGTCGCACCAATCACATCACTCCTCTGGAAATTTCATGTAAACAGGTTGCAGTGCTGGTCGGCGTCTGGAACACGTGATATGGCGATATTTCTTCACATTGACACACACACACACACACACACACACAGTGACACTCCCCCTCAGGGACTCAGCGGCTACAAAATGTATCCCAGCATGCATTCTCCATTCGCTCTTTACAACACACTCAGCTGAAACAACAAGAGTATCACTGAATGTGTGTGTGTGTATGTGTGTGTGTGTGTGTGTGTGTGTGTGTGTATATGTGTGTGTATCTGTGTGTGTGTGTATGTGTGTGTGTGTATATGTGTGTGTATCTGTGTGTGTGTGTATGTGTGTGTGTGTGTGTGTGTGTGTGTGTGTGTGTATCTGTGTGTGTGTGTGTGTGTGTGTGTGTGTGTATGTGTGTGTATCTGTGTGTGTGTGTATGTGTGTGTGCGCAGTGTGTGTGTGTGTGTGTGTGTATGTGTGTGTATCTATGTGTGTGTGTGTGTGTGTGTGTGCGTGTGCCTGTGTGTGTGTGTGTGTATGTGTGTGTGTGTGTGTTGGCCACTGGCCTGGAAGGAAGGGAAGTTTCTCTCATCATGTGAACACCAGAGAAATAAACCAGTGAGGTCATACATGTCCTACTTCCTGTTCACAGCTGAGATCAGAGGAGGCAGTGATGTCATCATGTGAGATGACATCACTAACACACAGAGGCTAACAGACTGAGGCTAACACAGAGAGGCTAACAGACTGAGGCTAACACAGAGAGGCTAACCAGGACTTGAGGCTAACACAGAGAGGCTAACAGACCTGAGGCCAACACAGGAGAGGCTAACAGACTGAGGCTAACACAGAGAGGTACAACAGACCGAGGCTAACACACAGATAAGCAACACAGACTGAGGCACACACAGATGCTACGAGACTGAGGCTAACACACAGAGGCTAACAGACTGAGGCTAACACACAGAGGCTAACACACAGAGGCTAACAGACTGAGGCTAACACACAGAGGCTAACAGACTGAGGCTAACACAGAGAGGCTAACAGATGCCACACAGACTGAGGCTGTGGAACAGACTGAGGTTAACACACAGAGGCTAACAGACTGAGGCTAACAGACTGAGGCTGTTTTCATGTGTTGTGTGTAATCAACATCCAAAGAAGCCGACACAGGAAGTGACACAAACTGCAGTTCCTCTAACGTCCACTTGAGGCTGGCTCCAGAAGTGAGCCGTCTCCATAAGTCCTCTACATGTTCAAATAAACCAACTCTTCACAGCAGAAATAAATATGTTTACAGCCTGGTACAAAAAAACAGTTTTGGTCTCTATAGCTAATTTCTGCTCATGACAACTGTACTGAGGGTGACCATATACAACTCACCTGTTCACATTATATTAAGGCTTAAAGTTATGCAGGATTAAGAGCATGGACGTTGATTGACAGGTGGCTGAAGCTAACAGACAGAAGCTAACGCCAATCTCTACCTGCCATCATCTGCACGGTAACAGGTGTGAAGCCTCTGATTGGATGATTTTTCAACCACCTGGATTCAGGAGCAGGTTCACTTGAGTGACACTTGGACCGGATCAGATCTGGAACCTGACTGATGTGAACACACCGGTCAGAGTATGACACATCGTGTGTGTGTGTGTGTGTGTGTTAATTAGAGGGGATGGGGAAATCAGGGCTGCAGATGCTTGCTTCCGTGGCAACCACAATAGGGATCTGGAGCTGCATACATGTTGCCGTGGCAACCACATATGGTGGCAGTGGAGGAGCTGATGAATATACGCAGACACAACCACAGAAGAAGAAAAAGTCTGATTATTGATTATTGATCCTGATTGATGAACTGTTGATCATGATGATTCATTAACGCAGTTCAGCTTCATTAACAAACAGGAAGTGAAGTCATCTGACGCTTGATTGATTGTTATGATTTCACACATTTTTAGTCAGAGTCCTTCAAATATGATCACTGAATCATTAGAAACATATACTAACAGAAGCTAACACAGCTAACAGACGGGAGCTAACAGACGCTAACAGCTAACAGATGATGACTAACAGCAACAACAATATTTACATTATTAATAATAACATAAATGTTGCTGTTGTAATAATAATATTAATAATCACTGTGTGATTTAAATAAAGTTACATCGCAGTTGAAGTGTGACTTCTCAGAGGGTGATGGTGTTTCTGTGCGCGGGCACGAGCGCGTCTATTCATTAATTCACTGACATCAAGGAGAGATGCTCGTGCGCGCGCTCTGACGGCCGCGCGCATCCTCTCCTCTCCTCTCTCCTCCGCGCGGGACCGAGCATCAGGATCCAAGGATGACCACAGCTCACGAGCTTCAGGTCATCCAGAAGTCCGCGAGCATCAGAAGGACGGTCGGCTGATGAGCTGATGAGTGATCAATGATTGAAAACTGACCCGCGATGATCTGTTTGATGGATGAAGATGACGTGACAGCAAAAGACGGTGAATCAACAGACGGAGCGCGACGGTGTCAACAGGGTCCTTTAAACTGAAGAAAAACAACGTTTAACGATTCAGTCTCCAGGACACGGTGACGACACAGAGGACCGACACCGTCACTGGACATTTCAACAACATTTTCATTTATTAAGACAAAAAAAAAAACACCTTTAACCTGAGAGTCACCGACCGGACCGGACCGGAGCACGGCACTGGCTGAACCACACGGTGAAATCAACAGGAGACCGAGGACAGACTGAGGACAGACCGAGGACAGACACACTGTAACGGAATTCACCGACGACCTGAGAAATCACATCAGACAGTGAGTGACCTCATCTGTAATTAATGTAATCTCACATTTTTAATGACATGTAGATTCATTTATTTTAACACTGAGTCAGTTTGTTTGTTTTAGTTTAATAAAATAAAAATAAAAAACATTTTGATTCATTTTTGTTTTTTAAATTAAAGGAAACAAACATGTTCATTAATTAATTCAGTTAAATTAATTAACTGAGTTCATCATCAGACATTAAAGCTTGTTAAAGAGCCAATCAGTGATCCACCTGTAAAACTGAAGCTACGCCCACTTCCTCCACTCCAAATATCCAAACCACCTGATTGACACTGCTGAATGATTGACAGGTGTGTTAAAATGTTTTCTGGTTTCCTGAGCTCTGATTGGACGCTGTCCAAAACCTGTGAAGACTTGGGGAGCGCCCCAAATCTTTTATTTCCGACCTCACTGAACCATTACGCGCTGAAGGCGGCCATCTTGAAGGCCGACCGAGGCTGTAGCTGATTGATCCAGTCAGATTAAATCCGATCTTTAATTGACTTCCTGAATGTCATGTGACTGAAGCTGACCAGCTGTTGATGGTGTCTCATTTCTTTGAAAACATGTGACAGTCTTTAACCAGTCTTTAACCAGTCTTTATCAGCAGGAGGCAGCTGCTCTGATCGTATATAGTCTTATGGAGAAATGAGGCAAGCTGATTTATGTCAGTAAACAGCTCTCACCAGTCTCAGTCTGATGTAGTCTTAGTGTGTTTTGTGTAGTTCTGTGTAGTTCTATGTAGTCTTGTGCAGTCTTGTGTAGTCTGGTGTAGTCTTGTGTAGTCTTTATGTAGTCTGGTGTAGTCTGGTGTAGTCTTATGAAATTGTTGTAGTTTTGTGTAGTCTGGTATAGTCTGATGTAGTCTGTGCTCATTACACTGAGCTGACTGCCAGTTCGTAATCAGCTGCTCGCTGAAATCAACAACAACCAACTACGCGTCTCAGAGCTGACGGACCTATAGGCTGAAGACAAACTGTCTAAACCTGGACGTAGTCTCTGTGACGCCCCCGCAGACTGTCTAAAACCTGGACGTAGTCTCTGTGACGTCCCTGCAGACTGTCTAAAACCTGGATGCAGTCTCTGTGACGACGCCCACCTGTCAGTCAAAGCGTCCACGCCTTAATCCTGCATAACTTAAGCCTAATATAATGTGAACAGGTGAGTTGTATATAAATTCACCCTCAGTACAGTTGTCATGAACGGGAAATTAGCTATAGAGACCAAAACTGTTTTTGTTGCAGGTTGTAAACATAAACGTTTATTTCTAATGTGAAGTTGGACATTTTAACATGGGGACTTATGGAGACTGACTTACCTCTGAGCCAGCCTCAAGTGGACAAGTAGGAGTAGTTGGGTAGCTTGTGTTTCACTTCACAGTTGGAGGATGATGGTCGGTCTCTAGGACTGTTCATGTCCAAATCTCAGACTGTTCTAACCTTCCTCTACCATCCTCCCCAGTGGAGCTCCGTGGCATGTTGTTCTCACCGCCCTGCAGTCTCTGCTCGGTGGCTCGCGGCGGTTGCGAGCCTCGCCTGGTGAACATCGGCGCTGTGCTGAGCCAGAAACGCTACGAGCAGGTGTTCAAAGAGGCGGTGAGCCAGGCCAACACACTGTATGGGAAAGACAAGTTCAAAATGAACGCCATCTCCGCACCGGACAAGCCCAACGCCATCCAGATGGCTCTGTCTGTCCGCGAGACCATCTCCAACCAGGTGAGCTCACTGACACCAGCTAAACGCTAACTAGCTGCTGCTAACGTTATCAGGTAATAACAGAACTGGGAACAATGTTCATGTTACAGTGATTTACAGATGTTGACAGACAGTAGCTGGCATTATCTAATGCTAATGCTGATGCTAATGCTAACAGACACAAACAGACAAAATAGAAATGTTTTAAACTGATGTGATTCAACAGGAAAGAGTTCAGGCGGCCATCTTGGTTGTTATTTAAATACGGGTCAACGGCCAATCAGGTCACGCTTCTCTGTGCAGTCATCGTATCAAACCCACCCCAGATAAATGGCTCATCGGCTCCAATCGGATCCAGGTCGGCTGGAAAACTGTCAGAACAGAACAAATCAAACATGAGCTGAACATCGAGCTACGCTTGCCGACTTTCACAGTAAAAGCCTGTCTGAGCCACTGGAGGACCTTTTATTGTGAAACACGTTTCAAGTAAATTCATGTAAATACAGCCTCCAGTCTGTAGATTTAGTGACATCAAGCATAAACTCCCTCACCCTCACCTTACTTTACAGAGGCTAGAGCCAACAGCTCATGAAATCATGCTAACAACCAGGAAGAGGAGGATTTCAGGCCTGGGACGCAGAGGTCGCCGGTGTCGTGCCAGAACAGGAGCTGGGCGAGAATTAGCAGGCGATGTAACTGGCTCAGCAGCTTTATGGACATAATGGCAGAGGAGAAGAGAGGAAGAGGATGTTGACGGAGGAAGCTAAGAAGAGAAAAGGAGAGAGTGAGCGAGCAAGAAGCCGCCGGACAAGAGGCAAATCTGGGACGACTTTTTAGTGGTTGTGAGAGCTTGGTGAAATAAAAGGCTGAAAGACAGACTGAGCTGGGCTGACTGCTGCCAGCTGCAACATTGGCTGCTGCTGTGTCTGCTGCTGGTGACCTGGTTGATGTTTGGCTGTCAGCAAAGTTGTCGACTCGCTAGTTTTTTTATCAGAAGTAATGTAATCAGAGTAAATACTCGAGTACAGCTGAATATAGTTACCGAAGCAGAGGATCATAAACTGGATTATATGGAGATATTAATGACAGTTTGTTGTCTGAAGCTCACAACACAAAAGAGCTTCTCTTCCTCGGCCCTCCTGTTTCCTTTGTAGAAGAAATGAGGCCAACATGGCGCCGACATGAGAGATTAACATCGTTCCCTCTCTCTGCAAGACACACAGACGTAATCCGTCCATCGTCCCCGAGCAGAGATTACAGACACATGAAGACTGTTAGTGATGGAGCAATGATTTACAGCAGACAGCAGACACAGCAGCAGCTAATATTACTGACTAGTCCAACAGCAGTCAGCCCAGCTCGGCGTCTGTCTTTCAGCCTTTTATTTCACCAAGCTCTCACCAACCACTAAAAGTCAGTCCCAGATTTACTCTTGTCCGGCGGCTTCTTGCTCGCTCACTCTCTCCTTTTCTCTTCTTAGCTTCCTCCGTCAGCGTCCTCTTCACTCTCTGCTCCTCTGTCATTATGTCCATAGAAGCTGCTGACTGCTGGGCCTGAACACCTCTTCTTCTTCTTCTTCTTCTTCTTCCTGTAGTACAAACACTAACACTCCCCCGGTGCTCTGAGCTCACAGCCTGGCTAACAAACTGAGCTAGCATTAGCTAACAGCGGCTAACAAATTGCGCTAACATTAGCTAGCATTACATACAGAGCAGTTATGATGTCACTTCCTCTCCTTCTTCAGGTGTATGCGATCCTGGTCAGTCACCCACTTCAGTCCAACGACCACCTGACTCCAACTCCGGTCTCCTACACCGCCGGTTTCTACCGGATTCCTGTGGTTGGCCTGACGACGCGCATGTCCATCTACTCTGACAAGGTAACCTGAACCTGAATGTTTAAATGATCATGTCATACATGTTTATGTGTCACACAGGTGACCTTAACGACCCACATGTTAAAGGTGGAAGCATGTTCTGTTAAAGAATTGAGACTAGATCCGAGTCTCCCTCCGTCAGGCACATAAAGGACTTGTGTCGTGGCGGCCCAGTTCTGACTCTCGTCCTCCTGTTTGTTCCTCAGAGCATCCACCTGTCGTTCCTGAGGACGGTTCCTCCGTACTCCCACCAGGCTCACGTGTGGTTCGACCTGATGAGGGAGTTCAGATGGAACCACATCATCCTGATTGTCAGCGATGACCACGAAGGACGAGCCGCCCAGAAGAGGCTGGAGACGCTGCTGGAGGAGCGAGAGACCAAGGTCGGCATCATCAGTTTCACTTCTCAAACCAGATCGATCTTTAGATGTGACGCGCATCCACCATCTTCAATACTGAAGGTTGCCATAGCAACACAGAGCGATAAACATTAGCAGGCAGGTCAGGCCGACGTAAACAGGCTCAAACTGGACAAAGACCTTCCTGTAATGTTTCACGACAAAAGCCTTAAGAAATGGAGTGCTTTTAATTTGAAAAACAAACAGGAAGTTTTGAGTTTGTATTGGCTGTGCTTACAGGCTAGCTACCTCGCTAACAAACTAGCTATATCCCTACGAGGCTAGCTACCCTGCTAACCGGCTAACAGATGTGTAAACAGAAGTTTATTGCGAGTTATTAATTATTATTATTACATTAATTATCAGCACCTTTTGTTCCCACTCAGCTCATCGCTAACAGTCAGGCGCTCTATGTGTTGTAACAATGGAAACAGCACATTATGAATATTGTCTGGTGTTAAGTTAGTGACTGTGCTGATATCACTTTGTTACCTGTCCATGATGCCGACCACGACCTGTTAACGTTGATAGCTAACGTTAGCTACAGGTAGCATGATGCTAACTTTATAGCCTAGCTTAAATGAAACGTTGGTCCCCCCATCGTCGTCCTGCTTTGTCTTCTTTCTGTCAGCAGCTTCTCTTTCATCACTTTCTTTTCTTCTTCTCTTGTTTTATTTTGTCCAGTAATATTTACTTCCTGTTTCTTTAGCTCTGTCTGTCTGCCTGTCTGTCTGCCTGTCTGTCTGTCTGCCTGTCTGTCTGTCTGCCTGTCTGTCTGTCTGTCTGTCTGTCTGTCTGTCTTTCAGTTCTCTGTCTGTTGTCTCGTCTCTCATCACTTTGAAGGAGTTTCGGAGTCGTGCGAACACGTCTGAGCTGCTTTTGTCAGAGCTGTCGACCTGCAGACAGACAGACAGACACAGAGACAAGCAGGCAGACAGACAGACAGACAGACAGACACAGAGACAAGCAGACAGACAGACAGACAGACACAGAGACAAGCAGGCAGACAGACAGACAGATAGGCAGATAGACAGGCAGACAGACAGACAGACAGACAGACACAGAGACAAGCAGGCAGACAGACAGACAGACAGGCAGATAGACAGGCAGACAGACAGACAGACAGACAGACAGACAGACAGACAGGCAGACAGACAGACAGACAGGCAGGCAGGCAGGCAGACAGACAGACAAGCAGACAGACAGACAGACAGACAGGCAGGCAGACTCTGCAGGTCCTCCATGTTTCTACAGGAGCCCGAGTGGACAAACTAAAGTCTGATTGTGACTTTCTCCTTCGCGTTAGGAGGGTGAGGCGGCTGTGATCAGCAGCTACACTACTAGATGTCACTGAATACGACATAAGTGCTAAAGTTTTAGCTTTAGCTGTTAGCATGATATCATGACCTGTTAGCTTTAGTCCTGTGACCTGATGCTAACAGCAACAGTCTGTTAGCTTTAGCCTCTTTCAGCTCAGGCTGCTGTAGAGGCGAAGCGTTGAGTTGGTCACGTGATGATGTCATGAAGAAGCTTCAGTAAAGTTTGATTTGATTGGACCAATGAACCGAGCCGTGACGCTCCACAAACTTCCTGTGATGTTAAACTGATGTGGCAGTGCAGCATCTGATTAGCCGCTCCAAATGCTAATCTCATTAAATTTACAACACTCACTCACACACACACACACACACACACATACACTTCCTGTTCATGTGTGTTTGGATGTTGTCATGTATGATGTAACATTAAGATGACATCATGAAAGAAGCTAGCATAGGTTGTTAGCTGTAAGCTAAGGAGCTACTAAGCTAACAATGTTAACAATGTTATTTTTCTATTTGTGTAGTGAACAAGTCACATGATGTGTGACATACACATGATGTCACACATGATGTCACATGATCCGAATCTACAGAGCCTCACAGATGCACACGATGATTTATTGATCAGTTATCGGTGTGGGAGCTCATCATGTGATCNCTGACGACTCACAAGGCAATTCGCTCAAATGGTAGCGTGCATGCTTAGCGCGCGAGAGGTAGCGGGGTCGATGCCCACGTTCTGCAGAACACTTTTAACCTTCAGTGACAGATGGATGAAGACTGATCGTTGTGTCCTGATGTGACTGAAGAAAAGCTGATACCGACGAGGACGGGATTCTACGTTCTTCATCGTGTGCTGTGTGTCTCCTCCGTGGTGTTGTGTTGTCATGTGACTTTAAAAGTTCTGCCCCGTGTGAGGCTCGAACTCACGACCTTCAGATTATGAGACTGACGCGCTGCCTACTGCGCCAACGAGGCCTGAACACACCAACACCGGGACTGACAGGAGCTGTCAGAGGTCGTCATCTCTCACTGGAGTAGTTCAGACTGCTCGTCCATCAGCTAAAGACTCTTCAGCACACAGACGTTACATGAACCTTCACTGAACACACCTGGTCCAACAGTCTGTTCCTCACTGAGAGTGTGAATCCTCTGAAGAAGGAAAGGAGCTTCAGTGCTTCCTTTATTGTCTCCTTCGGTTCCTTGCAGCAGTGACAGAAAAGCGCACGCACCGTGCAGTCGTTCACATCCACTGGTCCAAGTGGTCAGGAGGGAGGTCGAATTTATGCACTGAAGTGCTGTTAGTCGTGAACCTCCTTTAATGACTTCACTGTTTTTCATCCTGAACCAGACAGGTAAACATGGTTATGTGCATCATGACTTTCCTCGTGGCAGCAGCAGGGGGCGCTGTGTCTCCTCAGTAAACTGTACGTCGTGGAGCAGCCGACGAGACACGAAGACAGATGGACAGACAGACAGAGAGAGACACACAACTACTGACCCTGGACCCCACAGACCCCCATGTGAGTACTTCAGGGTCCCGCTGCAACATGTGATCAGGTCACCATGGTAACAGCAGGCATACGGCCTGCATGTCTGTGAGGACACAAAGGGTTAAAGGTGTTGTGGAGAATGCGGGCATCGATCCCGCTACCTCTCGCATGCTA
>CM053986.1:0-37472 GCA_028641955.1 Protonibea diacanthus
AAATAAACATTCGAAATTCAATAGGGCCTCGCACCGCGTGCTCGGGCCCTAATAAGATTAAGAATAATAATAAAAAAAAATAATAATAATAAACATTCGAAATTCAATAGGGCCTCGCACCGCGTGCTCGGGCCCTAATAAGAATAATAATAAAAAAAACAAAACAATAAACATTCATAATTCAATAGGGCCTCGCACCGCGTGCTCGGGCCCTAATTAAAGCTGCAAGCAGCATTGGACGGCGTCCAAAATGCGATTTACTTTGACTAAGAATAAGAAAGAAAAAAAGAATGCGTGCTCGGGCCCTAATAATAATAATAATTATAATAAAAAAAAAAAAAGAAAGAAACATTCGAAATTCAATAGGGCCTCGCACCGCGTGCTCGGGCCCTAAAAAAAATTAAAAAAATAAATAAAAATAAATAAAAATAAACATTCGAAATTCAATAGGGCCTCGCACCGCGTGCTCGGGCCCTAAAAAAAAAAAATAATAATAATAAACATTCGAAATTCAATAGGGCCTCGCACCGCATGCTCGGGCCGTAAAAAATAAGTTCATTATATTAGATTATGGCAGGATAGTTACTGTGTGGTTGCTTGTTCAAATGAAACCTTTAGGTTTCAATGTTTGGGTTTCTAATAAACTGTCTTAATAATAAAAAATAAATGATAAAATGACATTGGTTCTGTAGTCTGCTCCACAATTTTCACAGCAGCCCACCAAGCTGAACTGAACTGGCCAATGCATAAGAGACTGAATGAAAACCAAAGAGGTTAAATAAAATAAAATTAGTCGCTTGGAAAGAGATCTGCTGCTGCTGGTCTACATCTGCATGTGTTTTTAAATTTCAATATTAAATAGATTTAATACAAGTATGTTGTCTTTATTTAAAGAAGAGTTCATAGCTGGTAAAAGTAGGAATGTAGCTCCCTCTTGTGGACCATTTAGGGAATTTCTGTTCATGTCATCATTGAAAAAAGTTTGTTTATTTTTTTATGTTTTTTAGTTTTTCTTAACAAAATTTCTTCTAAACCAGGGGCGTAACCATCATTTTAGAAGTGAGGGGGACACATTGTTCAGAGGTCTATTGAGTGATTTATTTTATTTATTTGGTCTTTTCAAGCTTTTATTTTGATAGAGACAGCTGAAGAGTGACAGGAATGCAGGGAGAGAGAGATGGGGAAGGACATGCAATAAAGAACCACAGGTTGGATTTGAAACCTGGGCTTCAGTAGTAAGGACTGAGCCTTCGTACATGGGGCGGCTGCTCTACCAAATGAGCTAAACACCACCCCTAGCGTGTCTCTGTGTGTTCTGTGTGGAAAAAGAATTTCCCTTTGCGGATCAATAAAGTACTCCATCTATCTATCTATCTATCTATCTATCTATCTATCTATCTATCTATCTATCTATCTATCTATCTATCTATCTATCTATCTATGAGCTGTCCTTTGCAACCCAAGAAAGGAGACCTGGCCTTACTTCAAAAATGGAAGCCAATTGTAGAGACTACAAGGTTCTTTCTAGAGCCTTCTTAAACAGACTTAAGGACATCTTGGAAATAAATGTACATTCTGATCAATACTGTATACTTGAAAGGACAACTATAGACCATAAACATTTTTCTTATTTAAGATGTTACTCATCTGTCTATCAATTTTAATAATGTGGATTCAGGATTATTTGTTTTTCTACACTCAGGGCTTTTGATGAGACTCTTTGATGAGTCTTGATCGTTCTCCTCCTGTTTCCATTTATGCAGAAAATTTTAATATTTTTGTTTCCAGTCAGGAGGATGTTCAACATTTGCCTGTCCCTATAGTAAAAGCCCTTATCTGTACAGGTGAACTCTTGCATTCAATTGCACCTTTCCTTAGCAGCTAAAGAACCACATAACCACAAACAGCACAGCACCAGGGAACCAACTTTAGTTCTTTAAAATGATATACTATCTATATACTGGCAAAATCTAAAGATGCCAGAATGACCCTGGAATGACCCCAGAATCTACAGGGTGAGGCCAGATAATTAAGTGCCAAATGACAACACTGAACACCAAAAGTTCTGTAAAACAATATTCCTGTTTAAAATTATCGGCACCAAAATTGAATGGAAGTGCCAAGGTCAACAGGGTGCCAACACGGTAATAAGACACAATTAAACAAGACACATAATTTAATGGCAAAAAGTGACAAGTGAAAGTGACACACCAATAAACATAACATTAAAATGTAGCTATTTTGGCTTTTTTTAAAATCATCAACTATGACAGCACAGATGTGCAAAATTAATCAATTAAGAAAAATGGTATGACCTACAGTAGTACCAACTCAAAAGTTCCCCTTCAAGCTGAAATCCAGCTGAATGGCAGCCGTCTTCTGGCCAACTCCCAGCCAACTCCCAGCCAAGTTCCCTCCTTGTCCTGGGCGTGTCTATTTTTTACTGTAACTCCACCTATTCATTGAACTACAGGATATGACCAGGAGATGGCGCTTCTCTCACAGAATTTTTTTTACTGGAGATGACATAGCTTACACACCTCATTAGCATTCTCATTGCTCAACCTTTTGTTAGCACTTAATGGGCTTTTTGGTCTCCCAGTGTCACACAAATCACAGAGCGGAAAATACAGCTGGTTTGACTACTGCATACTATACAGTGTTATGGTGTCGTTTCGAACTCTGTTTCCTCATCAAGATGTGTTTCCTCTAGTCCCTCCCCCGTCCAAAATGGCCCGAAGGACGAAGGAAGTGTGCATTCACAAAAAGCTTGCCCCTGAGCTGCTTGTATCAGAGGCACTGTGGAGAGAGCTAACTCTCCACAGTGACTCCAAACTGACTTTTTAAAGCAAGTTTTATCTGAAGATGTATTGTAGAAGTGAAATCCAAATTTCATAAATGTCTAGTTATATTTTTAAACTGGGACAACAGCACATATGTTTGTGTTTTTATGTCTTTATTAACACAACCAACTACTGTTAGACTTTTTATTTTTTAATATTATGGACTTTTGGAAGAAAGTGTGCTCATTCTTTTATAGGCTAAATATAAATCGTCATTTTACCATATTTGTCTTAAATCCAGCTCCATTGGGTAAAGCACATCCTAACAGCTTGGAATATCACTGTCAGAAACCGTTCCCTGTCTGTTCCATAGGAAAGGATGCTCACACATCTTTCAAATTCATACTGCTGACTTCTTTCCCCACAACAGATAAGCCCTGTGATTTTCCGGTTGATATCATTAAATTTGACCATTTAAAAACAGGGGGAACGCATCCTGACAGCTTGGAATTATCATGGGGGAAGTGTTCTGTTCCACGGGAAAGGAGGCTCACACATCTTTCAAATTCTGTGATTTTCAGGCTGATATCATTAGATTTGACCATTTAAGACGGGGGGAACGCATCCTGGCAATTTGGAATATTACTCTCAGATACTGTTCCCCATCCGTTCACTATGAAAGGACACTCACATATCTTTCAATAGATAATCACTGGGCTTATCAACAGATACGCCCTGTGATTTTCAGGCTGATATCATTAGATTTGACCATAAAACCACAGGGATCACCGGTGACACCGCGGTGCATTCATTGTGTATTTTGCCGTGTTTTGGCCAGTTTTTTCTTGCTGCGTATTTTGCCGTGTTTCTGTAGTTTTTGTCATTGTGATTTTTCTACATTTTTTGGACATTTCCTTCTTGGTCGTATTGTGTATATAAGAGGAAATGTCAAGGAAGAGCACGGGAGAGAAGAGACTCTCCAGGAGACTTGTTGAGGAAGATGAACAGGAGTCAGCCATGTCTTCTCTGTCACCTTCTCAACCACAGTAAGTAAAACTGTTTGTCTACATTCTATATTTATTTCCAACTTTATAACATTATCATATTTTTTTGTCATTGGGTTTATCTCCAATGGGCTTTTGTTACTTTTACTGTGAAAAATTTACACTACTCACATAAAGTTAGGGATGTTCAACTTTCAGGTAAAATGTATAGAAAATGGAAAACATTCATGCTACAGTGATATTATATCATGAAAGTGTTGGACATGTGCATCCAAAAGTTTAGAGAAGGTCAAATTAAGTTGGCTGAAAGCCGGATATCCCTAACTTTTTGTGAGTAGTATATAACTTACTTCTCTTACTTACTTACTCCTATTTTTATTTCAAGAAAAAATGTTCCAAATTCATACAAAGTATTTGTTTTCTATAAAGAGTGCATGTATTATGAAATTTTTATTTATTTATTTTTTAGAAATCCTCCTGATGAAGGGCCAGTCAGCAGGGGAAGGAATCACATCCGGGGCCAACGCTGTGGAGCTCATGGTGCTGGAGATGTCGCATGTAGCCGGTCACCGTTGAGGCCTCAAGAAACTGCTGGAAAACTGAGGCAGACCCCGAAACTCACAATGTTCACCCACCTCGATTCGCCACCAAACGTTGCCCTGGTGTACAGCCTGCACTTACAACAACTGGAAACCAAACACCAGGTGACATGTTTGCTCTGTTTTTTCACAAAGAGGTCCTCAAAGTTATGTGTGCCAACACCAATAAATATGTTTGGGAGAAATAGGCCATGGGAAGGAGAATGGACAGATGGACTGACCCACAGCCCGAAGAACTAAAAAAATCTCCCCAGTGTAAACAGGATGGACAGTGGTGCACATGGACACTTCCCTGGTGTCCATCCATTTGACAAAGAGCAGCTCACTGTCACATATCCACCAGATAGAGCCTCTTTTTGATTTTTTTTGTTGAGAGCATTTTCTTGGCGGTGTGCCACACACTCCAAACCCTTGTTGGCTCAGATGACGAAAAAGGAGAGGGCTGGTGTAAAAAATGTCACAAGTGTAGAGCTTGTAATCTACAGTGTAGCCATTTACATCAGCCAGCACAAAGAACTTTAGCCCCCACTTTGTTGGCTTGTCCTTCATATACTGTTTGATTTTTATCTGGGCTTTAGTGGCAACCATCCTTTCGTCAACAGAAAGATTCTGTCTTGGATGATAAACACATTTGCAGCGTGTTCTGATCATCTCCAGGAGAGGTTTTAGTTTTTGGATTGGGTCATACTCCTCTGTTCCCCTTTTCCCCTCATAGCAGCAGAAGGCCATGACACGCCAGGCTTTCCAGGAGGAGCTGAGTGCGCACCTACTTGGCGTACCACTGACCGGCCCAACTTGTCCTCCCACTCAAAGCTACTACTGTAGCCCAGCCAACAAAACTGAGTGCACAGACAAACACAAACACAAAAGACAGCGTTGGGAAGGAAAAAGTGCACTCTGTGCCACAAAAGAACACCTTGGATCTTGTGATGTGTGTCATGTGGGTCTCCAGGTCTTCAGGTGGACAGGAATTGTTTTAGAAACTACCACTGCTAAAATAAAAAAACGCCTGGCTATTAACAAATATAACAGCCTGTAACATGGACTCAGAAAGCTCCAGGAATGTAAAACTGTCTGAGTTGTTGTAAAATAGTTTGAATTAGATTTTTGCAATCTCAGAAATGTTCAATCTGCACTTTTTATGAATTTATAAAAAGAAAGTTGAAGAAAATTCAATTCGGTTTTTGTCCTTTTCTTCTTGTAACACACTGTTTTAGGTATTTAATTACATAAGAATGGTAAATACTTGATGGATTTTTATATCTAAAAAGGATATAAATTATTTAAACATAGGGCATTTTTGACACAATTATTGACAAAAATGGACAAAAAAACACATAAAATATATCTATTATTATGGTACTAAAACACATCCTGTGACTGCCAGATACCGTTCCTCCTCTGTTCCACGGGAAAGGTGGCTCACACATCTTTCAAATACACACCAATGACTGCTTTCCCCGCTGTTACGGGCCTTGGTGGGTGCGGGGCTTGTTGTCTTGTCTTTTACTTTCAGGTACCGCCCCTGCTCTCCTCCAGCTGACCTACCTGATTAACGCCTGCTGATTATAAGACGCCTACCGGTGTGTTGGCGCGTGCAGTTGGCGGCATCGGTGTGCAGTTGGTGGCGTGGTCCTGCAGCCAGTGGATCGTGTGTGCTGTGTGCATTTGCTGGAAACGTGTTAATTTTGAAGAAGCCTTTTTTCCTTTGTGATTGAGAAGTGCTTGGTTGAATAAATCCCTGCGGTTGCAGTCGGTCCTTGGTTCATCCCTTTGTTTTTGGTCATCATTTCAATTGTTACCTCCCTAAGTTCTCCTAGTTTAAATTCTGCCCTATCAGGGTCGTAACAATTTTGGGGGCTCGTCCGGGATAGTTCTCGCCGTGGTATCGGTTGTTTTTTGTTTGATTGTTTATCCTGTGGTACGTATTGGTGTCCGTGTGCCTGCAGTTTGCAGTGACGTCAGGGGCAGCTTCTCCGGACTACACAGGTGAGTACCCAGCCTGGTTGAGTGATATCCAGCCTTTCCATCGGGTGCTCTTTTGTTATTTTGCCTTTTTTATTTTCACGGTTAACTCCGGGCAGGGACTTTGATCTCCGGCGGCGGCTGGCATTTCAGGGTTTTGGCCGCTGATGTGTTGCCTGTAAGACGCCTCGAGCCTGGCACGCCCCAGAAGATAGGCAGGTGAAGTGTATGTTAGGTAGGATCTGGAGAAGTTTGTCTTTGGTGACGGCTGTTGGTGTGTGGCCTCAAACATCATAGGTTCCCAGTTGATTGTGTATGCGGCAGCAGCGTTTGTGTTTGTGGTCTGCTCGTATCTCTCCCGGTGTGTTTGATGATGGCAGCGTTTAACATCGAAGCATTTGTGTCTGATCCATCATTAATTGTATTTGATAGATAGAGGAGTATTATGGTGTTCCGGTTTCTGATTCTCTTGTTAAGGCTGAGCTAAAAGCGCCTCTGTTAGATGAGTTGGTCAGCAGGGGGGTTTTTAGCTTGCCGGGGTCTGGGGATGCTCAAGTTGAGGCAGCAGCCTCTCCAGATGAGGGCTGCCCGGCGGAGGTGGCCGAGCAGCCGATTACTCCTGCTGTGAAAGAGGTGGGGACGGCGGGGAGGCCGCTCACAATACCACATTTCGTTCCATTCTCTGTGGAGTCGACTCCTGGCTCAAAGGTGGAAGCCAGGCTGAAAGTCCGTTTGGCTCGTCTGCAGTTGGAAAAAGAGGAGTGCGAGCGTGAGTTTCAGTTTCGCAGAGAGATTGAATTAAAGAGATTAGAGGCAGACACAGCGATTAGGCTGCGTCAAGTAAGCACATTTCCTTGGTCCCTGTATTCCGCGAGGCAGAGGTGGAGAGTTATTTTGGCACATTTGAGCGTATTGCCGCTGCGTTACGCTGGCCAGAGGATGTGTGGGCTATTCTGCTTCAATGTAGGCTGACAGGCAGAGCTCAGGAGGCCTGCTCTTCCTTGTCTGTGGAGGATGGTCTTAATTATGATAAGGTTAAGAATGCTATCCTGCGTGCATATGAGTTGGTACCGGAGGCATACAGACAGTGTTTTCGAAATCTTCGTAAAGTGCTCAGTCAGACCCACACAGACTTTGCCAGAGAAAAGAGCATTCTCTTCGACCGGTGGTGTGCGTCATGTAAGGCTGATGATTTTGCCTCAATGCGTGAACTGATGCTACTGGAGGAGTTTAAAAACTGTGTCTCTGAGCGTACCGCTGTCTATCTAAATGAACAGAAAGTATCCACCTTGCAGCAGGCTGCCACGTTGGCAGATGAGTTTGCACTCACACACAAAAGCATGTTGGCTAAGCGTGAGTCCCCTCGTGAGGTTGTTCAGAGGTCTGGGTCACAGGTGTCAAGTTCCATGGTATCTTCCAAAGCTGATTGGCAGTGTTTTTATTGCCACAAGTCAGGTCATTTAATTGCTGAATGTATTGCGTGGAAGCGTAAGCAAGGGCCTGTGGCAAGGCCGCCAAAAGGGGTGGGGCTTATTAAAACCTCCGTCAGTGACAAGGCCATAGTGTCGGGAGTGCCTGATGACTGTTTTAGGCCTTTTATATTCAAATGTCTGGTGTCTCTTACAGGACAGGCCAAAGACCAGCGCCTAGTAACTGCGCTGCGTGACACTGCCTGCTCACAGTCCCTCATTTTGTCCAGTGTGCTGCCATCTGGTACTGAGTCTGACACCAGTGCTGTGGTTAGAGGAATTGAGATGGGTTTCATTTCTGCACCTCTACACCGAATCCATGTACAGTCGAGCCTAGCAACTGGTTTCTTTCATGTGGGTGTCCGCTCCTGTTTTCCCATTGACGGCATTGACTTCATCATGGGTAACGATATAGCCGGCAGTAAGGTTTATCCTGTCCCTGAGGTCGTTGCTGAGCCCATCCTGGTGTCTGATCATGATGATTTAGCTAAGAAACACCCTGATGTTTTTACGGTTAGTGTGCTAACCAGAGCTAGGGCCCGTAAACAGGACCAGGGGTTTGATTTGGCAGATTCCCTATTTGCACCCATTCTCTCTCAGGATGAGCTGCCTGGTGGTGGTTCAGGGGACTGCGGGTCCAGAAAACCTGAACAGGTGGAGGAGCCTGTTGCTCCTGTTACTCCTGCGGCTCCTTTGCCACTGCATCGTGAGGCTCTCATTGCTGCCCAGCGAACAGATCAGTCCTTAATTAAATGTATCTCCGCTGCTGTGAAGGAACCCAATGAGTGTACATCCAAGCAACCGTATTATTTTGATAATGTTGTTCTTATGCACAGATGGGTTTCCCAATCAGGCAGCGCCACAGTTGAGCTCGGTGAGGATTGGGGTGTGGTCCATCAAGTAGTCCTCCCTGTTAATTGTTGTCAGCATGTGTTGAAGCTGGCTCATGAACATGTGTGGTCAGGTCATCTAGGTGTAACCAAAACATACTATCGAGTTCTCAAGTATTTCTTCTGGCCTGGTTTGAAGAATGATGTGGTGAATTTTTGTAGGAGTTGTGGCACTTGCCAAATTGTGGGGAAACTGAATCAGCCCGTGCCCCCCGCTCCTCTTTGTCCTGTTCCAGCAGTTGGTGAGCCTTTTGAGCATGTTATGGTTGACTGCGTGGGTCCGCTGCCCAGAACTAAGGCTGGTAACCAATTCTTATTAACGGTAATGTGTGTCTCTACTCGTTTCCCTGAGGCTATCCCTTTGCGAAAGATTACAGCACCGCCTCACGAAGGCGTTGCTGAAATTTTTCACTACATTTGGTCTGCTGAGGGTGGTACAAACTGACCAAGGAACTAACTTCCTTTCTAAGGTCTTTAATGAGACCCTGCGATCTCTTGGTATTTCTCATTCGGTGTCAAGTGCTTATCATCCCGAGTCTCAAGGTGCACTTGAATGGTGGCATCAAACCTTGAAATCTATGCTAACCAAATTTTGTCGTGACAGTGGTAAAGACTGGGATGAGGGGGTGCCATTTGTGTTGTTTGCCATTAGAGAGGTGACGAGGTGACGAGGTTTTGGTCTTGCTACCTTCGCCTGGGTCTGCTCTGACTGCTCGATTCACGGGTCCCTATGTAGTGGAGAGTAGACTCTCTGACACAGATTATGTTATCCAGATGCCCGAGCACCGTAAGAAAACTTGTTTGTGTCACATTAACATGCTTAAAGCGTTCCACACGCAAGAGGTTAAACAGGCTGCAGGTTCTTCAGAGCCCACTGTAAAAGTCGTTCCTTTGCTTGTCTGTGTGGTGGATGTGACTGATTTGACTGCACCCTCTGATGCACAGCAAACTGGCCGGTTGTCCAACTCAGAGTTTTTGTGTAATGCCAAGCAACATCTGTCCTATCTGTCCCCAGCTCAGCGTCAGGATGTGCTTGATCTCTTCACTGCATACCCCACTTTGTATGGGGATGTGCCATCCCGTACCAGTGTGTTAGAACATGACATTGACGTGAATAATCACATTCCCATTAAGCAGCACGCGTATCGCTGTCCTGTTGAGAAAAGAGAGCTGATGAAAAAAGAGGTTGCTTACTTGGTTGAACATGGTCTTGCCCGACCTAGCTGTAGTCCTTGGAGTTCTCCCTGCTTGCTGACTCCTAAGTCAGACGGAACCCCTCGGTTCTGTACAGATTTCTGTAAGGTGAATGCAGTGACTGTGCCTGATTCTTTTCCCTTACCTCGTATGGATGACTGTATAGACAGTGTGGGTCCTGCAGTGTGCATCACAAAACTAGATCTGTTAAAAGGGTACTGGCAGGTCCCTTTAACACAACGCGCATCAGACATCTCCGCGTTTGTCACCCCTGATGCATTCATGCAGTACACAGTCATGGCCTTTGGCATGAGAAATGCCCCAGCCACCTTTCAGCGCCTCATGCAGCATGTGTTAGGAAATGTGCCAGACTGTAGTGTTTACTTGGATGATGTTGTAATCTATTCCAAGGACTGGGTGAGTCACATCTCCAGCTTGAGGGATGTGTTCCGGCGATTGGCGGATGCCTCACTCACCCTAAATTTGGCTAAGTGTGAGTTTGGCAAAGCTATGGTCACCTACTTGGGGAAGCAGGTTGGCCATGGGCAGGTTCTGCCCGTGACCGCGAAAGTTGAAGTGGTGTTGGCTCTCCCAACTCCTACCACTCGCTGTGAACTCAGACGTTTTCTAGGCATGGCAGGTTACTATCGGTGTTTTTGCAAGAACTTCTCTGTGGTAGTCACACCATTGACCAAATTGTGTAGCCCGGCCATTTTGTCTGGGATGATGACTGTGAAAATGCTTTTACTGCTGCCAAGTCCCTCCTCTGCAGTGCTCCAGTGTTGGCTGCACCCGATTTCTCCAGGCCTTTCAAGCTGGAGGTGGATGCTAGTGCCATAGGAGCCGGAGCCGTGCTACTGCAAGATGGGGGTGATGTGTGCCACCCCATCTGCTACTTCTCAGTGAAGTTTAAGAAACATCAGCTCAACTACTCAACAGTTGAAAAAGAAACCTTGGCAATGCTCCTTGCTCTACAACATTTTGATGTCTATGTAGGCTCTACTTCTATACCAGTTACTGTGTACACAGACCATAATCCTCTTGTTTTCTTGAGACAGATGTACAACAGCAACCAGCGGTTGATGCGCTGGGCACTCCACACCCAATGCTATAACATTGAGATTAAACACAAGAAGGGGGCTGATAATCTGGTGGCCGACATGCTGTCCTGTGGGTAAAATGATCGCTTAGGGGGAGTCCCTTTTCCGATGTTTAGCATATTACTGTGCAAGAGGTACAGTAATATAATTCTGTAAGTCTGTATAATTCTGTAAGTCTATAATTTTGCTATAGTGTGTAATGTTGACAGTGTCAGCATGTGACAGTGTCAGCATGTGACACAATTATTGACAAAAATAGACAAAAAACACCAGGCGTTTTAATAAATATATCTATTATTATGGTACTAAAACACATCCTGTGACTGCCAGATACCGTTCCTCCTCTGTTCCACGGGAAAGGTGGCTCACACATCTTTCAAATACACACCAATGACTTCTTTCCCCGCTGTTACGGGCCTTGGTGGGTGCGGGGCTTGTTGTCTTGTCTTTTACTTTCAGGTACCGCCCCTGCTCTCCTCCAGCTGACCTACCTGATTAACGCCTGCTGATTATAAGACGCCTACCGGTGTGTTGGCGCGTGGAGTTGGCGGCATCGGTGTGCAGTTGGTGGCGTGGTCCTGCAGCCAGTGGGTCGTGTGTGCTGTGTGCGTTTACTGGAAACGTGTTAATTTTGAAGAAGCCTTTTTTCCTTTGTGATTGAGAAGTGCTTGGTTGAATAAATCCCTGCGGTTGCAGTCGGTCCTTGGTTCATCCCTTTGTTTTTGGTCATCATTTCAATTGTTACCTCCCTAAGTTCCCCTAGTTTAATTTCTGCCCTATCAGGGTCGTAACACCCGCAACAGATAAGCCTGTGATTTTTCAGGCCGATATCATTAGATTTGACCATTTAAGATGGGGGTAATGCATCCTGGCAGCTTGGAATGTGATTGCCAGATACCGTTCCCCCTCTGTTCCACAGGAAAGGAGGCTCATAAATCTTTCAAATTCATACTCCTGACTTTTTTCCTCACAACAAATAAGTCCTGTGATTTTCAGGCCAATATCATTATATTTGACCTTTTATAACACGGAGAACGCAGCCTGACAGCTTGGAATTATCACAGGGGTAGTGGCCTACAGTAGTAGCAGCTCAAAAGTTCCCCTTCAAGCTGAAATCCAGCTGAATGGCAGCTGTTTTCCAGCCAACTCCTGGCCAACTCCCAGCCAAGTTCCAGCGGTTGCAAGTGACCCCCTCCTTCTCCTGGGTGTGTCTATTTTTTACTTAACTCCACCTAGTCATTGAACTACAGGGTATGACCAGGAGATGGCGCTTCTCTCACAGAATTTTTTTTACAATTGTTCTACCTGGAGATGACGTAGCTTACACACCACCATTAGCATTCTATTTGCTCAACCTTTTGTTTTCACTTAATGGAATGTTTGGAATGTGACTGCCAGATACTGTTCCCCCTCTGTTCCACAGGAAAGGAGGCTCACACATCTTTCAAATTCTGTTTTCGGGCTGATATCATTAGATTTGGATTAGATTAGGAAAGAAGTGAGCGGTGTGAATTTGAAAGATGTGGGAGCCTCCTTTCCCGCTGAACGGGAAACTCTTGACTTATCAGAAGTCAAGAGTTCAGTAAGTTTTGTGGTGTATGTATATAATGTTCTGTCATGACTTAGTACCCAGGTAAATTTTTGTGTTTTTTTCTTATCTGTATCAGAGATGGTGAGTGAGATGAGGTGAGATGATGTCTGGGTTCTCCAGAATGGATACTACGGCTGGTCACACCATGCACCGTTCCATTCAAATTGCTCGTCCTCCTGGCTTGCCACCAAACCTCCACGGATTCGGATCCAGATCAACTCCTAATCCAGCATACAAAAAAAAAAAAAACAATCTACATATAAAGTGCAGAAAACATAACCATTACTCTCTATTCAATCATATCATATCATCCTACTTTCACTTTTCACTCTATATATCTTCTGTATCTATACTCAGATGCAGGATACACAGCACTAAATTAATTGTAATTGAGTCTGTATATATTTACACTACTGTATAAGTATTTTTACCATGACAATTTAGCACTCACATTACATATTACAGGTAATTATTAGGCTACCGTAACCATAGCAACCACTCGCAATTACCGTTAATGTCTTGGTAACTTAGCTAGTGATCTTTTTGATGGTCAGTTTTCACTGTTCACAATGATATAAACAATACCAAAGTAAGTTTAAACATTAGTAAATATTCCTGTATGTCATTTTTGTTGTCAATCACCTTTGTAAATAGGAATGTGCCATCCCCAGAAGATGATTGGTGGAGTGATGCCAGGCCCTAGCCTGTGATTGGCTGCAGTGGGGAACCACCTGATATAGGAGCCAAGATGGCGGCCTTCAGGAGGACAACCAGCACTTCCTCACCCTCCTCCTCTCCCAACCAGCCACATGTAATTTTGTGAAGTCCTTTGTTCTAGATTGGAAGTAGTTTTCTTTGAATAGTAGGGGTGGACTGCCATTTTGAGTTGATCCTCTTTTCTCCTGTTTTGGTTAGTTAGGGAGGTAAGTCTATTGTCATTTGTTTTCTGAGGTAAGTGATTTATTTTCCAGATAGAATTGTTTTGGTTGACCTTGAAATGAGTAAGGGCTGATGCGCCACCTTGTGGTGGAGTGTGGTAAACACTCTTAAATTAGATAAATAGGTTTAATACCCATGTGGGTTACACATCTTGCAATTTTAATCTAAGAGGGGAGTCAGATTGTGACAGATGTAACTTGTGACCCGAAAAAATCTGACTCCCCTCTTTTTTTCCTCTCTATTAACACTGTTTACAAATAACTTAATACATAGGTAGCAGAGGTCACAATATGCCAGCAACAGATAAGCCCTGTGATTTTCAGGCTGATATCATTAAATTTGACCGTTTAAGACATAGGGAATGCATCCTGATGGCTTTGAATGTCTATATGGGTCCATACCAGTGATAATGAACTCACTCAGAGGATCATTTGTTAACTATACAAATATTAGCACCATAACATAACAAATACAGCTCCTCTTCATTCTTAAAAAATGGACTAAAAATAAAGGTGGCATTTGCATCAACTCTACCACCTTGCATCTTCAGGAAATGCCAGTTATTGATAATTAGATTAGATTAGAAATACTTCATTAATCCCAAACTGGGAAATTGCATTGCAGCATTTCTTGTTCATGTCTGACCACTGTGTGATGGAGAGTGTGCTGTTCATTGTCTATGATTGATAACAGTTTATTCAGTGTCCTCCTCTCCACCACGGTTTCAAATGACTCCAACCTGAGACCTAGACACAGAGCCAACCTTCTTGATGATTTTATCCTGTCTGTTAGTGTCGCTGGCTCTGATGCTGTTGTCCCAACACACAGCAGAAAAGAAAATGGCACATGCAACCTGCTCATCCCCTTCTTGCACACAGCCTCAGTATTAGATACACAGTCCAGTCTGTTGTCGATTACCACTCCCAGGTACTTGTAATCCTCCACCTCCATCCCAGCCTCAGATGATTCTGTTCGGACCACTCAACAAAGTTGTCCACCAGTGTCCTGTACTCACCCTCCTCTCCCTCTCGTATATACCCGACAACAGCTGAGTCATCAGAAAACTTCTGCAGGTGACATGACTCAGAGTTGTACTGAAAGTCAGTGGTGTATAAGGTAAAGAGAAAAGGAGAAAGCACAGTTCCCTGTGGAGCTCCCACGTCACTGACCACCACATCAGACAGGACACTGCCGAGATGGACAAACTGTGGCCTGCCTGTCAAGTAGTCAGTAATTCAGGGGACCATTGAGTCGTCGACACCCATCCCCCACAGCTTCTCACCCAGTAGCAGAGGTTGAATGGTGTTGAAGGCTCCTTCACATTCACATGTCCGGGGTTGCACCACCTCTCACTCACATAAAGTGCAAGCCCACCACCTTTCTTCTTCCGACTTTTAGAAAGGTCTCTGTGCCCCCTTACCAAAGTGTACTCCGGAACCTCCACGCTGTTGCCCGGGATGTGCGAGTGCAGCCTTCAGTTTCACTGAAGCAAAAGATGCTGCACTCACGGTATTCTCTCTGGGTCTTCACCAGTGCTGCAAGTTTGTCTTGTTCTCCAAAGACCAGTGGCGGTTCTAGGGGCGGGGCCTTTTTGGGTCTTTTGTCCGAGATTATATGTGGATTATATGTGGATGCTATTGTGGATGCTATTCCATGCCGAAACACTAGTGGCGCTAATGAGCCAAATAGGAATGTCCAGCGTGAATAAAGCTTACAGAAGAAGAAGAAGATTTGAACGATCTCGTGGAGAAAGTTTTTTAACGGTCAATTGATGCAGTCATTTTGAGGATTTGTTGGTAATGCTAAGTCATAAATCCCTATTTACTCACAGCTATCACATAGCTTAAGTCTGACAAACATTAAATTAAGAAGCAAAGGTGTCATTAGTTAAGAGTAATGTTAATTGAGGCCCTACTTGTCTTTAGACATGAACATTAGGATTATGCTAATTCATGTAATGCTAATTCATGTACTTCTTTGTAATTTGCATTTGTGTGTTAACATTAACTATATAATGTTTGGCAGTGATAGAGAAGAATATGAAAAGAAAGGGTCAGTCTCAGGCAGGAATTCAGCAGTTTTTGAGCAAAAGAGTGAGTCTGCCAGCCGCTGAAAATGAGCAGGGTGAGAGCAGGAAGAGAGCATATGATTTACCTTAACTTTGATGTAAGGCATTAATTTTTATTGGTCCATATATCACCACATCTACCACAACTCATTTTAATATTTCAAGCTTTCAAGTCTATCTTTCAGTTTTAAATAAATAATAATGTGGTCTTGTAGACAACATGGTTTCAGCTGAATACATGCTTGAAGTTTGACACATATTTGTGTTTTAGCCACAAACTGGGACAGGACTCTCTCTGATACAGACAACCAAAGTGAAGTTGGTGACTTAAACCCCCCCCCCCCCCCCATTCTGCTGAGCCGCCAGTCACCAAATAATTACGACCATAATTTGTCATTTGCTGCTTTCAGACAACTTCCAGTGTGGTGCACAGAGTCCTGTGCAGACGCCAAAGGATTGTTCTGCTCCAGTAGGACCTGATGGTAATGCTTTTCATTCTGTAAATGGCCTTTAGATTTCAGTGAGTTATGCACTCATACACTTACTGTTTCTGAATGCCATGAAAGTTAAAAGTTGAGGGATATTAACAATTGACTACAACTTTTATTTAATTTGCTTCTCACCAGACACTTCCCAGTCAAGAGCAGGGGGTCCTGTGCAGCCTGTTCTTAAGGTTTTCCCCAAGACGCAACATGGCAACCACAAGAGGGCATTCAATGAGCCATGGTACAGAGACTACACATGGTTGGAGTACTCCATCAGTAGAGACTCTGTATTTTGTTATGCTTGCCGCCATTTTTCCCTTCCAAATGCCCCATCCTCTGTATTCAGAACAGAAACTGGCTTCTCCAGCTGGAAGAAAGCTTTTTGTAAAGAAGGTGGCTTTAAAGACCACTCCAAATCAGAGCACCACCAAAATGCCATGTTTGCGTGGAAGCAGCATGAAATGGCCACTCATACAAAGTCATGCATAATAGATTCTATTAACAAAGAGAAACAAAAGAAAATTATGGAGAACCAGGCATATATTAAAACGATTGCAGAAGTCTTGCTTTTAACTGTCACACAGAACATTTCCCAGAGAGGTCACAGAGAGTCTGAGGACTCTGATAACCGAGGCAACTTTTTGGCTATATTAGAAGAGATAGCTAAGCATGATTCGTTTTTAGAGAAGCGCATGGAAGCTCATGGTAATGCTAAATATACCAGCAAAACCATTCAAAATGAAATGTTGGAATGCCTGGCAGAAATGGTTCAAGAGGAAATAATACGGGAAGTAAAACAGAGTGAGGTGTTCATTGTAATAGCTGATGAAACCAAAGACCTTCAGAAGAAAGAACAAGTGTCACTGGTCATCAGATATTATTACAGGGGGGTCATACATGAGGGCTTTCTTGATTTCATGAAAGCTGACAGCCAAGATGCAGCAGGGCTCACTGCTTTGATCATAAAATGATTAATGATTGATGATGATGATTGTGGATGAAGTGTGATCTCGTGAAGTTCTTGGGTCTGATGCTGCGATGTGGGGAAGCTTCGGTAGGGAATCCGCTGTAGCATCCGGGCATGACGGACCCCCCTGACGGGCCCTAGGAAAGAGAGGAGAAAAGGTGAAAGAATTGGGGTGGGTGGGAAGGGAGTGAGGAATACAAGCGTGAAGGGAACCACGGGGTTAGGAAGGTATTTATAGGACTGTCGGAAGTGGCGCGGTTGAGGTGTGGTCCGGCTCCTGAAACTCAGCTTTAAGCTCCAAGAGAGGAGGCAGCCTAAGATGAATAGGCGGCTATGTGATTACATACTTACTACATCAACTGGTGAGCGTAGAGTTGATGGAAACAACATGGAAAACTTTAAAAGACATGCTTTCTATCCAGTGCTCGATTCAATGACTGGTGAACTGCAAAGACGTTTCTCTTCGCCCAACTGCACAATCATGAAGGGAATCCAAGCACTTTGCCCTCAAAGCATCACAAGAAGAGGCTCTTTTTTTCTTCGCCAAGATTTTTGATTCAAATGTTGATGACTTGGCCAACAAGCTGTATCAGATCAAGAGAGTTTTGGAGAGGAAAGAAAAAAGTGGGATGCAGGGGCTTACTACACGTCTAGAATTTGTAGTATTCCTAGAACCATTCAAGGAGGTGTTTCTTGAGCTGTTTAGGCTTGGAAAAATAGCCATTGTGGTACCAGTGAGCAGTGCTTCATGTGAGCGCAGCTTTTAGCCATAAGTTTGATTAAAAATCATCTACGAACAACAATGACAGATGAGCGTTTGAGTCATCTTGGGGTGCTGAGCATTGAGTCCCAACAAGCAAAAGCATTAGACATGAATGAATTTGTGAGACGGTTCAGTTCCCGTCACAAAAACTGAAGAATAATAGTTTTAGAGGAGAGAAATGTACAGTCACCCACATGCAACTTTGTGTATGTTTGTGAGAGAGAGATGTTTTGAATTTTGAAAATATTTGTGAAAAAGTAAAAAGGTTTTTATGAATAAAATGGATTTCCTCACATGCTGTGTGTGTTTGAGAGCATATTTTCTATGTACAGTAAAAATGCATGTAAAATTGGTATGTGTTTAGGTGTTTAAGTGTTTGAACAAGGTGAAATGTTATATACCTTATGAAAACAGGGGATTGTGTGCAAGGATGTTGGACAAATACTTGGCCCCTCTATGAATACTGTGGCCCCTTGATGGCCCCTTACTCAGAAAAATCCTAGATCTGCCACTGCCAAAGACCTCACATTTCCCATAATAATCGCTGGGACTGCTGGTTTATGCCTTCTCTTCTTCTCCCTCCTTTTTACTCCAGATCTGCAACCCCGGCGTCTCCTCCGTAGCTCCTCCGGGACCACAGGTCTGTCTCCAGGCAACATTACATGTAAGATAGCATACATAGCATACTGTAGCAAAGCATACATTATATGTCATGCCTCACTCAGCCAAAATGAGTTGCACATTTTGACCATTTAGTGTTAGAGATTAGGCATGTATGCAAACTGCTAGCAACAATGTGTGGTGACATAAATTAAAGTTACAGTGGCTCACCACTGCAAAATAAGCAGAAGATAAAATATGATACAAGCTTAGATGCACATCAAGGTTCTTTTATGAAGATTCTTGTTTTCATGCAACTTGTGTGTGCACAATGGGGACGGAGTGACACATAGGGCAACAAACATTCTGGGATTCTGGGAAGTTGGAAACTTTCTATGAGAATTTATGGGAATAAACAGGGAATTTATAAAATTTGGAGATTGGCCCTTAACAGAGAACGTAAATATAATTGGGGAAAATATATTTCAGCGTAATCTTGACTAAAATAACCAGATTCCATGCAAGTACACTTGAATATCTGCTATTCCTCCATCACATGCACATGGCACACTGCTTACTGCAGGGCTAATGAGGCCATGCCCCTTTCATGGCACAGGTGATCTCTGTACCTGGACACTTTAGACACTTTAGAGCCCAGAGCACACAGAGACTATTGAAGACACGAGGGTGTAAAAGTGAGTATCAGTGTTAAGAGTAAGCCGGTCAGAGTTAATGTAATTATACTTCTAAGTTTGCTTTAGTGACACAGTTTTTACATTTATGACATATCCACTACATATCTTTTACTACATATCCACTGAGTCCAATAAAATGGATCTCACTCTATCTAGAGTATAATTAACTCTACTTTTGCTCAAATTTCACTAACATCAAAAATGTAACTGCTCAATTTGCTGTGTAGATTTGTTGCTGTATGCAGTATGTATAGTAGAGTGCATATATAAAAGACAGAAAGACAGACAGACAGACAGGGAGACAGATGGCAGGTTTCACATTACAGAGAAGCAGTTCAGTCTCACCTCCAGCAGAGACGGACCAGTTCACAGCTTAACTCAGTTGGGACATACAGACAGACTACTTAACTAGATTAGCTAGTAAGGCTGACTTTGTTTTGGACCTGAACCGGACTTATTCAGACTCTTATTTTCCTTTGAGTGTTTTTTCTCTGGAAAAGAGATGATGATGGAAGAAATGTGTTTTTTTTCTGGAAACTGAACTGAACCACCACTCTATCTGCTCCTCTGAAACCGAGGACTTCTGAGCTGAGCTGGACCAAAGCTGAATATCTGAAGAAACAGGTTTTTTTTAAAGATACATTATATTGTATACTGTGTATACTGTATATCACATTTATAATTGTATTATGTGGTTATTTAATTGTTCTAGCTAAGTGAGAACAGTCAATGCCTCAATCTATGATTTGCAAGTTTATTTATATTAAGGATAATCATAACTACCATATACAGTAGGGGTTTGGTGCCATGCTTAAGGGCACCTCTGCAGTGCCCAGGAGGTGAACTGGCACCTCTCCAGCGACCAGTCCACCACCATACTTTGTTGCATACTGGACTTGAACCAGCCACCCTCCGGTTCCCAAGCCAAATCTCTATGGACTGAACTACTACAGCTCCAAAACATAACAGGAATTATCTCATGATACTTCCATATAGAGCATGTCTAGACTATGCTCTTTATAATATAAGTATATATTGGAAGGCGTAGAAGTAAGAGTATATTTATTTACAGACACTCAGCAATTACCATCATGAACAAGCATGCAATCAACACTGTCATTCATTCCTGCCTAGTATAGTCATGCAGTCTCTGACTGAGGAGATCCAGAGTTTCTCTCGGACACGACTGAGGAAACAATGTACCCGCGTGACATCATTGAGTGGCCGGCGCATCATCGAGACCTGGAAGGGTTCTACAATTACTGTGGTTGAAGACCCCACTCCCACGAAGAGGTTTCTGGGATATGTCCCTGACACTTCCTGGGACCTGCAAGTCGGCACTGTCATGCCCTACCTGCTTCTGGGTGAGTACACATGATACATAATGAGTGATTTAACAACACACTAGACCACTGTCAACAGATGTTGACAGGCAACCCCTGAGATTCTGTGAGAACAAACAGATATGGACTTCCCAAAAAGACAATTAGAAATCAGAAACACAATACCCAAAAATGTAATTGAACACCAGGCAAGAGATATGCTGGGTGGCAACTCAGTAGTAAGGCCTATTTCAGTGGAGTTTATCAAAATAAAATCAATTTTGTGGAGCAAAACTTGTGGCTTGTACAATCCTATAGCTGAAAATAACTGTTGGAGCAGTAACAGAGAACAGAAAAGACGCAGCTGCCTGTAAAAACTCATTTTTGTCAGTTTCATAGAAAATAACACTTGTGTCTGGTGGACACATTTATTGGCAAGGCCTTTCTTAACATACATTATACATTATATACTTCTTTCTTCTTTCTACTTTACATACATCATACATCATCAACTAGTACCATATGTCACATATACACACTATCTGGCCCAACAATAACAAAGTGGTAATTTTTTTGATATTTTGGGGCATTCTTAATGGTATTTTAGAGTTTGGTAAACGATAAATGTTGTTAATCCTACACTCAAGATGTTAAAGGAGCTAAGTCCATTACTAAGCTACTGAGGGTTTTTTTTCCTGGCTCTGTGTTGGGTTCAGCAATGAGTCCACACGTCGCTCTTGATTCCTGTGCAACATATAACAATATTGTGTCCATTCATTAAACCAAACACTGAGTTTTTAAACTTTGCACCATGGCAGTCAAAAAACATTTGCCCTTCCGGGGTCAAACAACACCTGATGTCAACATTTTCCTGCTATCTTTATACCTGTGGCCTGGATGATGATAGTGCAACCTACTGTACCCACAGGAAAAGACAAAACCATCACTCTGCTTCCCCATAACCCTGCATTTGGCTCCTACACAGGGGAAATTTGCATCCGATGAAACACTTTCTCACTTTTGTCACCAGAGTGAGTCATTCCTCTTTGATGAGGTCTATAAATGAATCCAGAGATTGCTAAGAAAAGGCACGCCTCCCTCACTGAAAAGTGTCATGTGGATTTAGCTGTGCCTTGCTTGTCATAGTGAGAACCTGTTGTGGTGCATGGTGCACACCACTGACAGTACAAAGAATAGATGGCATATATGTGACGCCACTCAAAGATGTCTGAAGAGTGGCCATCGCCATGTTAGTAGTCCTGTTTCTTCCACCTTTCCGCTAATCTAAATATCTGAAAGATGTGGATCATCTGTAGACCTGAGCATGGCCGGATAATGTCTGGGTGCTTAAACAATAAATCTGTAAATATAATGTGTTATATATATATATATATATATATATATATATATATATATATATATATATATATATATATATAAACAATCTGTTTGTATTCACAACAAGCATTCACAACACTTCCCAACGAGATTTGGAGATCAGGGGTGAGGAGACCACACCCACTTTGGAGACAGACAGTGGAATAGTCAATTTTGCTTAGGAACCTTCCTAACTGAGTGAAATGACCCAGAAGTATTAACGTAGCCACCATGATAAGAGCTGTTCAAATTATCTAACTGGAAAGGAGCTTCAGTGCTTCCTTTATTATCTCCTTTAGCATAAGATACACTGGACCATCCTTTACGAAAGGAAAGGAGGTAATACTGTCCTATAATTCCTTGCAGCAGCAACAAAAAATCGATGCACCGTTCAGTCATTGACTGAGGAAGGTCAAGGTCAAGGAAAAGTGGTTAGGAAAGGACTATTTTTTTGACTATTAAACCATACCCAGTATGTCATTTCATATCATTCGCAGAGAATGCTTGAGAATGCATTATATAATGTTACAGAAGATCTTTGGTAATTCTGAGGGCTGCTACGTACATCTATGACTGAGCTTCACTGCTTATACTTTATATCAAACTTTATAACTTTATTCAGTGACTTTGGTGTAGCCAAATGCTAATTTACTGCTTTTTACTAAATCTAGGCAAAGGCTCAAACATAGTCTTGAGACCAACAGAGAATAACGTTGCACTACCGAAGTGATTTACAGACTTTCGTAATGTAAAGATTGGCAAGTAGACAACTGTGTAGCTAACTGTGCGCGTGTATGTGCGTGTGTGTGTGCGTGCGTGTGCGTGTGTGTGTGTGTATAGGTTCTCAAGATGCTGCACATGACTTTGGCACACTGAGAAAACACAAGGTGAGGTTCTTTTCATACTTAACTTAAAAATAATAGTCTGCCAACATACTAATCAGCCATAATTTTTTACTGCAGAGAGTAGTGTTTATGCTCAACACCGACATGGAGAGGCATTGTCTCCAGGGCATAATGTGCATTTCACGGTTACACTCGTTCCCTTAATTTCTTGGAAGGAAGTAATGGCTATACTTCCATTTAAAGAAGGCCACTTTTGGATTATTCGGACTCGCCATTCCTGTTTCTCTCTGACTCACGTGAATGTCCTGTGTCGTCTCTGTGTGTCTGACAATTTGTGTAAGCAACACCCGCCCAACTCCACCTCTGATTGGCTTACCATGGAATTTTACTCAACCTCAGCCAATCGTCATCATTTATGCGATTGTCTCCGCCCTTACCAAGGAAAGAGGAACAAGAAAAATCTTTGTCGCTCGGCTTTGGTCTGATGAAAAACAGCTGCCTTCAATCATAGTAACGCGCCACATTTTTGGCAGTAATGGTAACGGCGTTATAATGATGAGAAGTGTAATCAAGTAGATTACTCGTTACTGAAAAAAGTAACGCTGCTACTAACTTATGGCGCCGTTATTCCCATCACTTGTTATAATTTAGTTGAGATTTAGAATTTATTAGTAGACTTGAGTCAAATATGGCTCCAGCTCCACCTCCTTGACTGGTACTGGGGGCAGGGTAACATAATTTCCATGTCATGTCATGTCATGTCATGTCATCTAATCTTATTAAGCTTTAGAAGACAGAGATCTGATGGCCAAGACATGTTAATGTCTTAAAATTTTCAATAATTTTATGATTAACTCTTCTTCTTTTTACTTAAAAAATATATATTTAGGTAGTTGGGAGACAGACACAGTCATAATAGGGCTTTGGGTGGGTAGCTGTTTTAATGGAAGCACAGAGAAGTGTGTAGTACTGCAGCTCCTGGTCTCAACTCTCAACTCTCATAATTTTGGTCAGCTAATGAACTCTGCTAAAGTTTTTTTAGTGGGGTGGTGATCCCCAAAATAGCAAATAAACTACATTCATAGATGTAAAGTTATAATATGTCAGAAGTAACTAAACATCTGAAAAAACAATGTAGGTGATGAAAAGAGAGGAGCCATTGCTAGCAGACACTATAGCTTGCAGAACTGAGAAACATGGTGTAACTGGCAGAATTAGCAAGAAGATTGCTAAAAAGATGAACCACGTAGGTGTGATATATGGGTGTAAGTACTCTATATACAATATTTATACAGTATGTGAGCTTAGATGTGATTCCAATTAAAATTCAATTGAAATATATTGCTCTTCTTTGAAATTTAGTCTGCTTTAACACCAGTCAACCACATATTTCAGTAGGTCAATTTAAAGTTTCCGTTCATCATTGTGCAAATTCAGAAAAAGAAAAATATGACTCAATATAACAAAAAAACTAACACAGGCATTGATAGGTAAATAATGGTTTGCACATATAAAGTGAAATTATAACAGTGACACAGTTACAAACAGTTGCTAGTCATGCTGGTGTTAAAGAGTCTGCCAGCAGCTGGAATGAAGGACCTATGGTAGAGCTCCCTCTTACATGGTGGGAGTAGCAGTCTTTTGCAGAAGGAGCTGTTTAAGGCCTCGACAGTCTGATGCAGGAGGTGAGAGGAGTTGTTCATGATGGATGTCAATTTTGCTAATATCCTTCTGTCCACCATTTCCTCTATGGAGTCTAAACTGATATGTAACTGCAGAGTATTTTAATTACGTGAAATATAACCATATTTACATTTTTGGCAACCAAAAGCTGATGCCTAGATGTTACTGTTACTGTTACCGTCATGTGATCCCTGTTTGTTTATTCTGATTTTCTGGCTGTACATCAGCTTCACCCTGGGATTATTAAGAATAAATCTCTTTCTCTTCCTCCTCTTCTTCTTCCTTAGGTTTCTCACATCCTGAATGTAGCCTTTGGGGTGGAGAATGTCTTTCCTGACCTCTTCATCTATAAGACAGTCAGTATTCTGGATCAACCCGACACAGATGTTCTGCTTCACATGCAGGACTGCTGTGACTTCATCCAGCAGGCTCGCAGTGAGGTAACACATTACTCTCATTAATACAGATTATATATATCAATTTATTATTAATATATCAATGAATGAATTAAGCATCTGGTCTATAAAATGTCTCAAAATAAAGCAAAATGTCTACATTGATTTTTTAAATTACTTAATCAGAAAGTGAGTGAGAAAACAAAAATAGCAATTTCTCACATTAGTAGTGTGTTTTGAGTTTTTTTCCTGGAAAAATTATTGAAATCATTATTGCATATCAAAATTAATGATTGACATAAAACTACTGGCCGAACACTCTTTGTTTCTGAACATTCATCCAAAGCACATAGGTTGCAGTCACATTTTACTTCAATGAGGACAATCATCACTGAAAAGGCAAACAGACGTTTGCAATGTTGTAGAAACAAATAAGAAGAAACATGAGTTTTAAGAATACTTGAAACTAAACAAATGTGTTGCTGGGTGGGTGTAGCCCAGCTGAAACCAATTGGTAGGACCAAGTCCAACAGGAAACACTCCCATAAAGCCAAGACATTACAGAAGGGAGAAAGATGTAAGATGTGTCTTAGAATGAGGGAAGGGTTGACATGTGACACATGTTCACACACATCTCCTCTCCTCTCCTCTCCTCTCCTCTCATGCCTTCTCCTGCCTTCTCCTGTCCTCAGTTTTGAATAATAGATGTGTAGTTTTGTTCATGTTTTATTAAACTGCACACAGATCAGATCTCAGTGTCATACAACCTTTTAGCAGCAAAGCCTTAACATGACACCACAGACACACACACACACACACACAGAGCGAGTCATTAGGCAGTCATTAGGGGTTTATGATTACAGGAAGTGTGTGTGGTCATTATGATATGTTTCTGTGTGTGCATGTGGTAATTCCAGCCCTGATAATCAAACTGATGCTTTTGCTTTGAAATGAAGGGTCAGATTACCCAGCGGACCATCTGGCTGATAATGACCCTGAGAATTCATCATCCATTCATCCATGAATTGGTGTTGCACGATTTTCAGCATTATATCACAATTTATTGCCCAGGTCTGAGAAAGATTTGCTCAAATTTTACTTGAATATTTGGACGATTTTTGGATTTCATCCAAAGTTTTGAGTCATGCATTCTTTTGAAGTTTTTGGTCATTTAAAGTCAAGAATTTTGGCCAAACCTATATAAAAAAAATCTATCTAGAGCTAGAGTGAGTGATGTCATCGCTAGAGTGGAGAGGTAGAGAAAAATTCGTCGAAAAATAAATTTGTAAACTGCGATTATGGCTGCAAATGTCAAGCTACAGAAAACATTTATGGCTAGAAACATAGGAAAATTTGTCGTCTCACTCATATTCGCTGTCATGAAGCTGTCAGTATTATAGTTTTGGCGGGAGACGCAAAGATTCGGCAGCAACACCCATCTCCTGCCTAATGTACTCCCATGTTAATTTGAGAGGAGAAATTTCCAGAAGGGCAGGGAGTACCTGCTCTTTACCTGATGACCCAGGCCAAAGTTTACACAATTTTCACCTGAAAATCAGGAAGGAACTGGTCCACGGGACGAGGAAGCCAACCGTCATTTCGGTTTTTGGTTTGCGGCAAACCTTTGAACCTTTGAGGGGGTTCATTCAGAGATTTACTGTGCGTCTCAGTGGGAGAGACAGAGTGCAGGTGCACACCTGTGACTAATTACTCTGACCTGCAGCTCACCCTGTTGCTTGGCAACCTCAAGCCTGCCTTTGACCAACTTTGTTGAAGTCTCTGTATGATATCAATGACTATCAAGGCTACATTTTCAGTGTCTGCCATTTTATCCTTCTCTCTCGCAGACACACACAAACACATAGATAGATACACAGACAGACACACCACACACAGACAGACAGACAGGGGAGACACATAAGCACACACACAGACAGACAACACAAACACACACACACACACACACACACACACATTCACACACAACAAAAGTCTTTCAAAATAAGAGTCCCTTCAAAATAAAAGACTTCGCAAAACTTTGATTAACAGACACAAGACCACACACACACACACACACACACACACACACACAAATACACACACGGACAAGACAAAAGTATTTCGAAATAAGAGTCCCTTCAAAATAAGAGCCCATTAAAAAGGCAAGATGACACAGCTTGTTGTATTAATACTGAATTTGCTGAGCAGTGTCAATAATAATTTATGGGGGCGAAGGGATGCACACTCAAAATTTCTTTAGAAATTTTTCTAGTTGAGTGTGCCTGAAAGAGCACACTCTATATTATTCCTCTGGCTCATTATTATATTTGTTACAGTTTTTGTCGCACATACATAAACAAGGTGTCAAATTGCGGGCTATGACTTTTCTAAGAGTTTCACCAAACAGTTTTGCCAAAAATCGCCAAAAACCCCACCAAAAAAATGAATGGGTGTGTATTGCGTGAATGTTCGAGAGCTACAGTGAGTGATGTCATCGCTAGAGAGGAGAGAGAGAGAAAAACTTGTTGAAAAATACATTTGTAAATTGCAATTACAGCTGCAAATGTAAAGCTACAGACATGATTTACGACTCAAAACGTAGGAAAATTTGTTGGCGTTGCAGTGATAACTGATGAAGTTGTCAGTATTATAGTTTTGGCATCAGATACAAAGATTCGCTAGCAACACGCATCTCCTGCCCAATCTACTCCCATGTTAATTTGAGAAGAGAAATTTCCAGAAGGAGCAGCAGGGAGCACCTGTTCTTTACCTGACCTCTTTACCTGAGTTTTTAACATTTAGCTCTCAAACTTGACACAGAACTGGACGAGAATGCTCACCGTCATTTCGGCTTTTGGTTTGTGGAACACCTTATAGGGTATTTTTGGCCACCTTCGAGGGGCTTCATTCAAAGACTTTCTGTGTGTCTCAGTGGGAGAGACACAGTGCATGCACGCACCTGTGACTAATTACGCTGAGTCAGGCACACTCAAAATTTCTTTAGAATTTTTTTTCTAGTTTAGAATAAATTATTTAGTACTTGTTCAAATAAAAATTCTAATAATTCCAATTTATTATTTATTTGTATGGCCTATAGTAAGAGAGAAGTACAATAAAAATCTGATATCTGTACATGAATGAAAGTGCATTGATGGTTAAAGAGAAAAGTGCTATATAAATACAAGTTCATTCTCTAAAGACATCATACATCTATGGGGGGTGATGGGGTGTGTTTATTTGTGATGAACAAAATGGCCCTGAAACAATGAAGACAAATAACTTTTGATTTTGACAGTACACCCACTTAAATGAATGGGCAAACCTGTGTTTAACCTTTTAACCTGCTTTACCTGTGATAGTCTGAAAAAGTTGCTAAATTTGTTGCTTGTAGCTTTCTAGAAATGCTAAGAGGATTTGAAAAGTGTAGAGAAAAAAGACAGACACAACTGATAGCTGGTAGATACAATTAACTCAGATAATATTTATGCTTGTGGAAAATACATTATTCTAACTGGATGCTGGTTTCAGCAGCTGGCAGCTGTTTTAAGCAATAAGATCTGATCTGATCCTGCTCAAACATCAAACATCAGACAGACACATTTACCAACTAGCTGGTGAAGACAGTGGGGCTGAAGCTCATCAGCAAGATATCTTTTTTTTTAGAAAAAACAAAACAAAACAAAACAAAAACACAATGGGATGATCATGCTGCTCTTTGTCTGTTGCGTTTCATCTTCTTGAGTGTTTCTGCCCCCAAGTGGCTGAAGTCAACTAATACAGCTTTAATGTTTCATTTGCTTCTGACTTTCCCTCAGAAAGGCGTGGTGTTAGTCCACTGCAATGCCGGCGTGTCACGGGCACCAGCAGTGGTCATCGGCTACCTGATGTCATGTGATGGCCAGTCCTTTAATGATGCCTTCTCATTGGTCAAATCAGCTCGGCCTGCCTCATGCCCCAACCCTGGCTTCCTGGAACAACTGAGGAACTACAAAACGCAGACGATGAATGGATCAAAACACTAAAGAAGGAAGACAAAATGTTAAGAGCAGTTAGACAGTTTAAGAATAAGTGTGATTAAATAATTGAGTGGATTTAATTGTAAAAGTAATTTCCAGAACTGGAAGAAGCATTTCATTGAAAAATATTTGGGATTTTTACAGAGTAGAATCTTTTGATGTGCTATATTGGGAAAAAAGTGAGATTTTTACAGTGTAGGATCTGATTTTGAAGAGCGAAGATTTCATCCTCTGTATTTAACCCTTTCTCACTGTTTTGGAGCAATGGTCAGCCACAAACTCCAGAATGGTATTTCTACACCATGAATAAAACCTTAAATGACAGAAGCAGAAATGTTTTCTGCAACAGCTCACTATTATAACAGTATGAAACCATCTTTTCAATTAAATTTTATTTATATAGCAAAATATCATAACTTAAGCAGATAAGCAGCATAAGCAGATCTAGACCATACTCTTTATAATATTATTTACAGAGACCAACAGTTCCACCATGAGCAAGCACTTGGCGATGGTGGCAAGGAAAAACTTCCTTTTAACAGGCAGAAACCTCAGGCAGACCCAAGCTCATTGGTAGACAGTCATCCATCATGACCGGTTGAGTTAAAGATAGAGAGGGGTGGATAGAGAGAGGGGTCGGGGGGTTAGACAGATAAATAGAGAGAGATAGAGAGACACAGATGCACAGCAGCAGCAAAACATTAACTAACTATAAACTGTAATGGAGATATGATAACAATAGACAATAATAATGTATGTAGTGGACGTTGTGCAGGACCACAGCAGCAGCCATGATCCATGACGAGAGAGCACAGAAACTCCAGGGAAGAAATTTAGTTAGTAACATGCATTAATGAGACATGTATGTTTACAGATGGTGGTGGTGATGGTGAGAGGGAGAGAGAGAGAGAGAGAGAAAGACAGAGAGAGAGAGAGACAGAGAGAGCGAGAGAGAGAGAGACAGAGAGAGTAGAGTAGAGTTTTCAGTAAAGAAAGAATCTTTGAAAGAAACATTTTGGATTGGCAATAAATCCCATTAAATTAATTGGATTGGCATTAATCCCATTAATCATATTAACAAGTGTAGGATGGAAGTCTAACACTGATACCATTAATCTGCTGATGAAAATAGTTCTGAAGAAATGCACAATTGCTGGCTGGCTGGCTAGGAACTGGCTAGCTAACTGTAATCTATTCTAAGATGGGGTTGGTTAGCTGGGCTGGCTTGCAAATGGCTAGTTAGCCATATATATATATATGTATATTTGATATGAATTTGTATTTTTCTGTGTTCATAATAACCTCTTAATGGACTATACTAATTGCATTTATTAATACACCTTTGAGTTCAACAAAATGTGAAGAACAGTGTATGTCCCAATATGTTCAATGCAGGTATAGCCCTTGAACAAAGATAGATGGCACATTTAATCAAAATAAATAATAATAATAACAAATAGCTAGTTAGCTAACATTATGCACAAAGTAACTCACAGTGCTCCATCGTGCCTATGGAAGTCACCAAAGGCTCAAGACTAGTGGTGCATGAATCACATCTGCCTAGCACCAGACCATATATGAATTAAAACAATAAACTGCGTCATTCACTACTCTCCTTTTAACCTGTAGAATCTCATTACAACATGTCCGATAAAATACAAGAGTGAAATACAAGAGTGACATGGTTAGGCATGAACACCGTCAATGGGTAAGTTTGAAAGATTTATTTACAACAAAAGATGAGAATGTGCTATGTTTGTGGATCTTTGAACACGGTTGCATTGTGGGGGAGCAATCCGTCGTAGCTCCCGAGCATGACGGACCCCTAACACGTGTCCCCTAAAGAAGGATAGACTGGGCAGATCGGAGATCTTGAGGTTGGAGTGGATGTATCTGTGGTAAGCTTGGGATGAGATGGAAAGGAGGTCTGCCGTGAGAGGGAGGCGGCAAGTGATTTGAGTGGGCTCTCGGTGTAGCAACCCCCTTAGAAGTAGGGATATCTGAGGATGGTTAGCAGTTAGGCTGGGACAGCCATTTAGGAGTTTTAGAATAACCTTTGTTAATGATGTCTACGACGGCAAGGTTGTCGGAGTCTATGAGAATTGACTTGTGAGACCATAGGTGACCCCATAAGATGGTGGTGGCTACAGTGGGGTAGATTTCAAACAGTGCCATAGAGGTGGATGTGTTTTTGTTGGATATCTCTGGAGGCCATTCGGCTGCGAACTATCTTCCGTTACAGAAGCCCCCAAAACCAACAGAAAGGGCGGCATCTGTCTACAGGTTGATAGATATATCTTCTGGATGGGACAGTTGTTCATCATAGAGGATGGAGTGAGACATGGAAGAAGCGATAGTTATCAAGTGGGAGTTGAATGCTTGTCCTTGGGGGATAATGTGCATGGCGAGTTGAGATGGCCAAGAAGGGAAAGAAGTTGCCGTTTGGTGCAGCATGGTGGAAATTGGAAAAAGAAGATTGATATTGACAGGTTAATGCGGTTCAGCTTCTCTATGGGAAGTGAAGCTTGGAATTGGTTTGTGTCAAGCGTGATCCCCCCCAGGGATGTGGAGGGGCCCTCTGTTTTCTCTGCCAACAGGGGAACCCTGAGATCAGAGAAAATGGACTACAGGGTGACCAGACCGGAAGCAGGTGCTGAGGGAGGGGAAATCATGAGAAAACCATCCAAGAGGTGTACGAGAAATGGGATTTTGTGGTTGTTAACCAAGATCCAACAGAGGGATTCTGACAGGCTGTCATAGAGCTTGGGGCTGCTTTTGCAGCTGAAGGTAAGTCTGACTGCAAAATAATATGAGCCTTGCCAGCAGACGCTGAAGAAACGCCAGAAGTCAGGATGGATGAGTAGGACTTTGCCATGACCCTCTTCCGGCAAATTTGATGAGGGCTATGGTGTGGTTGATGGTGGTGTAGTGAGGAGAAAGGTCTTCAATAGGAATCAAGCTGTTGATGCTAGGGATGGTGCTGACGAGGGGTGCTGGGAAATCGATGATAATTTCTTTCCGGAGTATTTCCTGGTTGCGATGCTGAGGGGGCTGATGCAGAATTTAGGGAATGGAGGGTGGCTGAATGGGCCAATCATCAAGCCTTCTTTGACTTCTTTGACTATTAGGCTATCGATGGACTCTGGCTCTTTGATGGCGGATTGGAGATTTTTGCATGTGAAGCATGTGTTGACGGCTCGGCGGCTATCCCGGGGTGGAAGCCTTCTCTGAAGCCCTTGATGAGAAACTGAACAAAGGCTGGATCGGGATAGTTTTGCAGGGCTGCTTGCTAAGGCTGGGATATTGATGGGTGTTGAGAGGAACTTACCTGAGGCATGTGAAGTGGGGTGATGTGGGCAGGCAGGATGGGTGTGGCCTCCACTGCAGAAGGAGCAGACACGGAGGAAGTGACACTGGGACATGTTGCACCCTGACTCATTGATGTTATTGCTACAGACTTACTACGGTGATGCATGATGGGTCTGCCCCTTCTGTCTATCCCGTTAGTGGTGGGGAAGAAGCTGGATGGAACCGATGCAGATGGCCTTGAACGCACAATTTGTGTTGGGGCTTACCTGTGCGACCAAGAGGAGGCCATTGGAAAGTCCTCGTATTAGCTGGTATGGAGCAAGAAGAAGCTGGGTGTGACGGAGTGCCGCACAGGTTACAAGTTGAGGCTTGGCATGCTGCAAAAATGTGGCAGTAAATTTCTTTGTCGATGGAGCCCCAATAAGTGTTCCCACTGTGTTGTTGTAGCCAGGCAGTGGCTTCGGAAGTGAAATGAATGTAGTACTGGTAAAACCACCAAAACGGAGGGCGAGATTTAGGATAATTGGCATGTAGTTGTCCATTTCTTGTCACCAGCTGGGGAACTGAGAGCAGAGAATGTCTCTGAAGAAGGAAAGTGCATAGGCAAACTCTACGGGAGTTCTTTGGAGCGGTATGGTTTCTTTAAATTAGGTGTGTGAATTGACTCACTTTTTGACATTCAAAAAAACGGCCTGGCAAGATCTGTATAGTTACTGTCTAGGACTTGTTTGTTCTGTCTAGGACAGATAGGAGGATTGGCTGTTGCCAGAGTAAAGGTGGCGGATAGTTGCTGAGGTAGAGGGTATTGTGAAGGAAGCTGCTGGGCTGATGGAAGGCTGAAAGCCGGCATTGAAGTGCAGAAGGATCTGGCTGATGGGAGATGCTGACGCATCCCAGTCCCAGATGCCCCCGCCGCGGTCAGCTGCTGTAATTGCTGCAAGTGGACAGCAGGTGGTGCTGGCATCCCGGTGCCAGATGCCCCTGTCGCAGTTGGCTGATGCAGTTGGTGGTGTTGGGCTGCAGGTGTGCCCGCATCCCCATGCCGGAAACCCATGCTGTGGTCGGCTGCTGCACTTGATCGAAATAGGGAGCAGGGGGTGCTGGAACCATGATGTCGCCAGCCATGGAATGGGTTGGCTGCTAGAGATAGTGATTTGCCATTTGAGAGGAAGTGAGGGACCTTGGGAGCTGATCTTGAGCTTGTTCTTCCTTGCCTCTCTGGAGGAGGTGGACTGGGCGAATCAGAGAAATTGTCGGATGAGTTGTACTGGCTTTGGATGTTGAGGAGTGATGAACCGTGAGGGATGTGGACCACGGATGGGTTGGTGTGCGAAGCTGAGTGCTGCTTTCTGGGCTGCTTGATTGAGGAGAGCGGGGTCTTGGGCACTGATGCATCGGATTTCTGACTCCTGCTGGTGTCGGTTGATGTGAATAATTGAGGGGCCGATCTGGTTTGGTCGTAACAGGTCAGTCGATTAAGTCCATTTTGGGACAGGTGAGGCAGATTTGGTTGTTTAAAGGCTTGCTAGCTCGATGGTGCTGTCAGGTCTGGACCTGACACAGAATGCAAGAGTGAAACGGAAGACATGGTTAGGCATGAGCTTATGATGCTGTTGGTAGATGCGTGGTTGAGGCGTGTTCCGGCTCCTGAAATACTGCTTTAAGCTTCAAGTAATGTAATGACTATAAGAGAAATACTGCTAACCTAGTAACTTACTCACAAGTGTTGCAGATTTATTTGATCTTGATAGCTGAAAGCTCTGGCTCCTGCCAATGCAAAGAAGCCAAAATGGGAGAAAATGATTTCTGATCTTGGTTTCTGTCAGTACATGTGCAGCAGCATTCTGAATTAGCTGCAAAGTCCTAAGAGACTTATATAGGTAGGAAAGCTACTCCGTCCAAAGTGGGATGGATGCCATCCCAGAAAGTTGCCCAAATTATCTATGAAGCCCACGTTGTTTGATGGGCCCACTTCGACAACCATTGATGGAATGATGACATGCAGTTAAAAATGTTATCAGAGTCCAGAAAATATTTCTATACTGACATTGATTCAACATTAATTTTAGTGACATCTGATTGCCATGTCGGGTGTCACTACTGCTCATGTGGGTAACAATCCTACTGTACTTAGATTTAGCCTTAGCCAGCAATGTCAAATTTGACTGAATGTCGCATGCTCTGGCCTCTGGGATGCAATTGATTATGGCCCCCGGTGGGGCTAATTTCACGTTACACAAAATAGAGCTGCCAATTACCAGAGTTGGTTTCTCAGCGGGTGTTTTGCTGAGTGGGAGAAATCTGTTAGAAACGTGGAGTGGTGGTGTACTGTGGGTTTGGGTCTATGATTCCTGTCCTTCCAGACAGTCCAGCCCAGCCTCCCAGCTACCCGGGGGGTTGCCAAGGGACAGCAAGCAGAAGCTTCATGGGGTCAGCCCACACTGGCTAATGGGGACTTACTAACTATAGCAGCTAAGGATTGCTCAGTGGTGCAGTACCGTGCCTCCAATTCACTGAGCCTCACCTCCAAAACAAAGCAAATAAACTGCATTTATTACTATATATATACTACTATTACTATATATGTACCAGTATTAGTATTAGTATTATTATATTATACGGAGGACAATGAGTAACTAAACAAGAGAAAGCAGGAGAGGAAGAGAGAGAAGTTAGCAGCAACCTTTGCAGCAACAACAATATTAGCTAAGGTCTATTAGCATTGTGCTAAACATTACAACATATCATCTGACATCTGGCGACATCTGGTGATAGTGGGGTCACAAATCACTGATACCATTGTTTTGGGGGTCGCGGGGTAAAAAGTTTGAGAACCCCTGCAATACCTGATGACCACCCACCCTGTGGACCCCAGTGCAACAGCACTGGCTGTACTGTGTATAGCTACACCATATGTACCATTGTTTCAAAATTTGCCATGCTGAGTAGCATGCGTGGATGAAAGCAGGAGGAAGTATGCTGCATATTCCAGTATGTAAAAACAGTCAAGAATACAGTCTCTTTCCTCCTTCTCTTTTCTCTTTTCTACTGAGAATGGGCTCCTTCTGTTCAGTGCTGGACAGGAAGATCGCTGTGGTGACACCACGTGAGGAGTCACTTTTTCAGCCCGTGACAGGTCAGACAATCAGTTTCTACCTCACTATTCCAAGTTGTAATAAGGTGGAAGTCTATGCTCATTATTATTCTGATATTTGTCAATGTAATAGTCATCAGATAGTTTTGGTGGATGCTGTGTGATGTGGATATCTTGAACAGTCAGTCAGTCAGTAACAGTGACAAATTCATGATTAATATTTAATGCTGATATTCTGTTGTGCAAGACATACTGTATCACGAGAGACACACTGGTTAAATACAGGTTAAATAAAATAATTCCATTTGATTTTACTGGGTAAATGTGTAGGCATTCATTTAAAGTCATAAGAACATTCTGATTGTTAAAGTCATCATGCAGTCAAAATATGTTAAGTTCACTGCAGAGTTTGTTTTAACATTCATCTGCTGAAGGGGGAAAGTTTCTCTGTGTTCACCATAGATGTCAGTTTAACACCTGGATGTACCTTATATACACCTAAAGACCTGAATATATTACAATGCACACACATACACACACACAGACTTCTTCAGTCCTCACATGGTCACCTTTAATTGTCTCTTCAATATTAGTGCTGATTATGAAGAACCAATTAACAGTCAATTAGCCAGCTGACCAATCAGACAGTCTGCTGTTGCCAAGGTTTGTTACAACCACATGAGCTGCTCGGTTGGACAACATATACTACATACATATACTGTGGAGTGACACACACACACACTTACTCACTCACTATTCTACTGTGCTAATACTACAATGCAGGATGTTAGTGTCTGTTACCCCCAACACCCCCACACCATCATAGACTCTTGTGTTTTCAAAGCCTACAACAAGATCTTCAACAGCTGTTGAATATAATATAATATAGAACTGTAGCCCTTACACTACCCTCAAGAGGCTGCAGTATGCTGTACTGTCACATTTCGTTTTGTGCTTTATTTGTTTTGTTTTATTCCATTTTATTTTGTATTTCCTATGTGTGTATGATGGGGGTACAGATACCAGTGATAAATACAGATTTTCCCTGCAGTCTATCTGGAGGCTGCGAGCTTGACCAGTGACAGAGTCCAAGACTATTTGAGACCTTGCACACATGGGATGGGAAAAGCGAAGGGTATAGTGAAGGTTTTGTTACAAGCATAGACAGAGCAGACAGAGACAAACTCCCAGGCATCTTTTTCCATTGTGGGCCAACAGAACACTAACAACATGTGACAGGTCAGATGAATAGAATGGTTTCAATGGAGTACATCAGAATGAACTAGAAAAATTTCTAAAGAAATTTAGAATGTGCCTGACTCTGGCCCCGTCTGTCACAGTCAGTCTCCGCTCCGCCTACTTTTTGGCGATTTTTGGCAAAACCGTTTGCCGAAACTCTTTGAAAATAACATTTCCTACGAGCCCCGGCCGAGCCGGTCGTTTTGACACCCGTTTTGTATATGTGCGACAAAAGCTCTGGGATTTTTAGTGAGCCAAAAAAAGGGTGTAAGAATAACTAGAAAAATTTCAAAAGAAATTTTGAGTGTGCCTGACTCTGGCCCCGTCGCCCCCATGCATTGAATAGCTGTCAGCGTGTTTTCTCCTGTCAAATTAACATGGGAGTACATTGGGCAGGAGATGGGTGTTGCTGCTGGTCTTGTGTCTGTTAATGAGAGAGTTTTGCAAAGTCTTTTATTTTGAAGGGACTCTTATTTTGAAAGAATTTTGCCATGTGTGTTTGTGTGTGTGTGTATGTGTGTGTCTGCGCATGTGTGGTTGTCTTGTGTCTGTCAATAAGAGAGTATTACGAAGTCTTTTACTTTGAAAGGACTCTTATTTTGAAAGCCTTTTGTCTTGTCTGTGTGTGTGTGTGTGTGTGTGTGTGTGTGTGCATCTGTCTATGTGTGTGTGTTTGTGGGTGTGTGGGGTCTTGTCTGTTAATCTGAGAGTTTTACAAACACTTATTTTGAAGAGACTCTTATTTTGAAAGACTTTTGTTGTGTGTGTGTCTGTCTGTGTGTGTGTGCGCGTGCGCATATGTGTGTTTGCCTTGTCTGTCTGTCTGTCTGTCTGTCTGTGTGTCGTGTCGCCCCCATGCATTAAATGGTTGTCAGTGTGTTTGTGTGGTCTTCTGTCTGTTAATGAGAGAGTTTTTTAGTTCTTTTAGGTCTTAAGTCTTAAGAGTGATTGGATGATGGTAAGAGTGATTTCATTAGACAAAATATTATTTTTTCTTTCTGACCACAATCTTCCCTCTCTTTTTACTCCCTATGCTCTTCAGAGGAAGTGCCCACACAAAAATGACCCTCACAAATTGCA